>OY728131.1:917475406-918075406 GCA_963277665.1 Viscum album | reverse complement strand
AGTGAATGGGGGTACATTTTGATAGATTGACAATGTTTGGGGGAAATCCCCTTTTTGACAAGGGTTAATGTATCATGCATTTTATCATTTTGTGACCAAGGCATTGACTGTGTATTTTAACATCCTATGAAGATGATGTTATGATCTATAGTTTAAAGTATTATATTGATTAAATATTTCTTTGATGTTTAAATTCACACAATAATAATACTATTTGGTGTTTAACATAATTTGTTTATCTTCAATAGAAAAGGTTGATGAATCTACCATTCTTGGTAATTTTTTCCAAAGTGAGAAACTATATTCATATGTGAGAGGACAAGTTTTATGATGGAATTTTGGGATTTCTAAGTCCAAATAGTGTTATCGAAAAAGGCCTTCTGATGTTAAAGGAGGTATCTCTTGAGAATGAAGATACCACTGGTTGAAAAAACAATTTTATGTGATGTTTTATATAATTTTGATTAGAGTTCATATAGAATAGTCAATAGTGGAATTAATTGGCTAGAAGGCCTTAATTTTTTTGGAGAAACATATGAAAATACAACAAGGTAATGTTACAACGTATTCAAGAAATGAATTTCTCATGAATTATGACATTCTATCACTAAAAGATTATGTTAAATTATGGAGATTCATATTTCTCCTCGAAGAGAGTTTGGTTTACATGAGGAAATTACCCGAGAAGAAATTGGATATTTTAAGTCAATATTTCCCAAGATTGGGGGAAAAGAGTTTATCTACATAGTTATGGCCCTGAAGTATGGATTAAAATTCCTATAGTTGTAGGATATATTACTAGGACCATTATATTGATGAAATGAATGATAAAATGTGACTTATTAAAACAAGGTTACTCCTCTATACCTCGAACATGAAGGAGGAAGTTATAAAGCACAATCATGGAGGTTTTCAGATCAGGAGAGATAAAACTAGGAAAATATGCATGGGATGCCTGTTATCTTTGAATCAAGGGTTCCAGTATATTTTCATCAAAGATCATAGTGGATGAAGTGGAATATCCTAATGGAAAAGTTAACTCTTTTTGAAAAACCTTTTTTGTGGAATGTTTTATAAAAGGATAAATAGTATGCGAACTACATTATAAAACATTGGTATCCTTTATATGACTAGACCATTTTTTTGGATGTTTTATGAAAATCAAAATTCAGAATATTACATCATAGTTAGGAAAAAGACCTCTCATGTATCATACATTAATATACTAGAAGCTGAGGATAGATTATGAATATATAAAAGTGTTCATCATTATAGGTATGAGGTCTAGAAGGTATATGTTTGAGAAAAAGGAAGAAATTAGATAGAAATGGTCCATGGATTATAAATACCTTGTATAAATTTGACTCATACGTAAAACTGTTATCTTGGTTTCCTTGGTGAGCCACCCAATGAGGGGACCCAAAATAAAATCTCACCCATGGAACTTTGTTTGTAAGATAATGAGAAGTAATAATTATTTACCAAATTGCTAGTACAAGTATATTAGTCCTAGGAAATAATACATATCTCAATGGGAAGATAATAGTAATGCCCTAGCCCCAGAAGCCTAGATCTGGTGCATTATTTAAATACATTGGCATGATTACACGGAATCAGGTCTCGAAGTACGTATCGGTTTTATAGTCTTGGAAAATAGACTACATACATGAATGTTACATTAAACATTCAATTATAAAACACATCATAAATAATCCATTGATAATTCCATTATACCCTATGATTAACCCTTCATATCTAACATAATACACTTCTTGTAATCCTGGGAAAACAAAACATAAGAAAGGGGTGAGCTAAGATGCTCAGTAAGGGTAAATAATTTAGCGGAAGCTATAAGCTTTTATGTCAAGATTTGTAATAAAAAAACTGCCTTTTAAATATAAACATGAATATAATATAGAGAAAATAAATAAAAAATTACCATATAAACATGCACATGTATATTCTACTATTAGAATAATCACATGTAATAATTAATTTCATAATGAGGGAATACCTAATCACGGACATCATTACCACATAGTCAAGGCCTCGTTCCAAGACAACAAATAATATTTTTGTCCAGGCCTTGTTCTAGGAAACTAGTTTGTCTCATGAGACCTACCGATGCATCGAGAGGCTATATCGGGCCCCACCGATCAATTACTAAGTCCATTTCATTCCTCAAATGAAAATGTTGAAACATAAAATAAACATTTCTACCAAAAAAAGCATACGAAATGTCAGTACTTTATCCATTAACCATGAATGATATAAAAATATCACATCCACAGTAAAACAGATAATAACTGATTTAATAAAATATGGAAGATTGTATGATAACAAATCAACCTTAATCAAGAATATTATCAAAAAATAATGTTGACATAATTGAAAATAATTATTTAAACACTTTTAGATAAATAATTTTTTTCCCATGAAATAAATTAAAAGTATCATAATTTATAAAGGAATACATTTAAAAGATATTTTTGAATCAAAGTGTCCCATACAACATTGAAACTTTTTAAAATATTTATCATTTTAAAATATTCATTCCCCTTATAAATATATCCTAAAGTCCATTTTAAAAACATTGACATCAATGAGAAAGATTTAGAAAAAAAATATTTAAAACATTTAAAATGATGTTTAAGTTAGAGAGTACATTAAATGAATCATTTCGAAATTTCTTTTATGAAACATGGTGATTGATAATAAATATGTTCCAGAAAATACATACACATAAAAAATATGGGGTAAAAATGATATTGAGGAATTAACCCTTACCTTGCACTTTCCTTTGGTCGAGGGCACATTTTACCTCTTGTATAATGACCATAGAATGTTATTAAATTATACAAGATCCATAATAATATTTATTATATCATACAAAATTAATTTATGACCTTCTACAAACTGTTTAATATGATTACCATGTTAAATTAACATTTTGGGTAATACTCACTTTCTTTGACATACATGTTTTAACTTGTTATTCTCGATCGTATCTTTATATCATGATTTATATACTTCCAGAATATATAACATTATTTATATATAATTTATATTTATAATATAAATATGTATAATAGATAGATATATGAAATGGAAGGACCTGTTTATGGAGACGGTAGGCCGAACATACGCATAAACGATGTTTCTATTTTTATATCATATTGAATAGAAGTAAGTGAATAAGATATATGTTAGTGCACACACACACATATATATATGTATATCTAGTAGAATTATTATTTCATATATTACATAATTATTAATAATATATATTTTTATAATCATCATTGAATGATGAACCTGGAAAAGAATCTCATCTGTCGTGGAGACGGTAAGCTGTACGTACACACAAGCGAAGATATCATTTCTATAATGATTAAAAAGTGTATAATTTTATGGTATATTAATTTTACAGATAAATAATCATGTTATTTTCATTATTTATATACATAATACTCATTATTATATCAATCCATATAACATAGTGTTCAATAACAAATTACACCACGACGTGCAGTCGGTAAGCCGTACGTACACACGCATGGTGACATTATCATTATTAGGATGGATAGAATAATGAGTATGGTTCTACCATATTTATAATAACATCATTGTATGTAGAATGTACTAGAGTTATTATTTTGGTATAGGAATAACAATGGAAGATAATGTGGAAGAAGAAAAGAAATTTGAATGAGGTGATAAAATAACTACCCCTTATTTGGGTGTTTCCATTTGATTTGAAAAAAAGGGATCCTTAGGATGGATTTATGCTCAAGGGAAGTCCACTAGGTTGAACTTAGGGAACTAGGGAGAAGATTTGGGAAGGGTTTGGACATGACAAATGGATTTGGAGGTTTGATTTTTAGAGAAGGGGAAGTACCCTTTTATAAGAGAGGTGAGGGTCACTTTTGGAAAAGTTTAAAATATTATTATATTATAAAATCAATTTTGTTTTCTATTGGATTCAAAGAGATTTATTTCAAAGAAAGGGGGGTATGGGTCGAAATACTCTCAACCAATAGGTTTTAGACATGTTTACTTTACTATACTAACCCGATCATTTAAATTTAACTCTTAGTTAAATAGTTTATCTTTTACCATGTCCTATTGAATTATTGTAAAAAATTCTTAATAAATAGACTATAAAAAGACAAGAAAACACAAAGGGGTTCATTATTGATATATATGATCTTATCTATGTCGTTAGTCAAAATGTTATATTTTTAGAAATATATAAATTAATAATATTGTATTTTTTAAAAAACTCATTTATGTTAATTTTGACACTATTTGGTATTTTGATTTTGTTAAATTCATAAAAACTTTATCACTTTAAAAAATCTATTTAATAATCCCTACAATTTCATATTAACTTATAAAGTTATTTTATGGAATCAAAAGCTTCAATTTACATTTTTTTATATTTATAATATCCATTATTTTAAACATTCATTGATAAAGTAATTACTACATAATCGTTGTGTCATTAATAAATTTAATTTTTTAATCTAAAAAATTTATTAAAAAACTACCATTTTGTAGTAAATTTTTTTATATTTATAATGAATATTTATAGTTTAATTTATCTTATGTATAAACCTTTATTAAAAATGGTTTTGTTATTAAACATTGAATTTAACACTTTTAACTCTTTTTTACAGAAAATAATAATAAATGTCTTAATCTAATCCAAGTGGGCTAAAAGGTTAATATTTTATTCATAAGGTTGGTTTTGGTCTAAATAAATTTATCCAATATAATTAGTACATCTGTTAGTGTAATTATAATATCATGTTTTCCTTTAATTACCGTATTTATTTTTAACCGTGGTAAATAAAATTCAAATGTTACTATTCAAGAAAAATCAATTTCATCATATTGAACTAAATTTAACTTACTGATCAAAACGATGTCTCTCAGATTTTTGAAATTCAATTCGTAGTGGTGGTAAAATTACGTTTTATGCAAATTTCCTAACATGCTTAGAAAGTAGGTAAAAGGCGTTAAAAAGTTTAATAAATTATTATACATCTAATTGTTTTATAAAATGACTACAATTAATTACGTTGAACATATTTATGTATTATATATCTATTTTAAATTAAAATAAATAGAAATAAAATAAATAATTATTTAAATAAAAATTCAATTTTAATAAAAAATGTAGTGTTCATCAATAGTCATCAAAAATTGAAAATTTCAGATTAATAATAAAAATTTTCCCTAAGAAAATTTTGATAATAAAAATTCAAAAACAAATTCTATTTTACCAAATTAAAAATATAGATGTTTCATTAATTAATTTAAAATTATGTCCCATTTTCAAAACCAAAATGATGGTTTTTAAAAAGTAACAACTATCAGAAGATTGACATGTGTTTATGTAATATTTAAATGCGAAATTACATATACTGAACTACATTGTATTTAATGATAAAAATATAATATAAATTTTTTTCCAAACCACTCAAATGAATCATTTCACACTATAAACTATTTTGATTAAAAAAGTTGATTCCAAATAAAATTTAGTATTTTTCACTATTCATCAAAATATGAATGTTATCAAAAAAGTACGAAACATTTATCCAGAATAAATTTTTATGTCTTGATTCTAAAGAATAATTTAATTTATTTAAATTTAATATATAAAAGAGTCAAATATTGGATTTAAAAATGGTTCTTCATTAAAAGGCTGTAAAATTTCATTTTTTGAAAAATAATTCTTTTATCTAAAAAAATGAATTTATTCTTATATTCTGTCTAAGAAACACATAATATGGATTCATAAATTATATGTAGTATATAAAATTCAAAATCCAGTTAATACAATTCATAACCAATTTTTGAACACTAGTTTGGTAAGTCATGGTGCGCTCTAACTCGGTGATGCATGTAATGAAAGTTATTAAATTACTTTGAAGAGACAACATATTGTGAAATCTTGGGGTGTTACATTCACCCCTCATTCAATAAATTTCATCATCGAAATTTGAAATTTTTCTTCAAAAACAAAATTTTAAAAATAGATAAATACCATTGTGGAAAACCCACATCAGAAATTAGGTTAATAAAATTTAATATTAATAAGAGGGAAAGGGAAATGAAAAAGCCACCAATCAATTATGATCACAATTTGGAGAACATTGGTGGATATTAGAGACACATAATTGGATAAAAACATAAATGTTTATTGGCAGTGATTGTGGTCATCAATCACAAACACGTGTAAAATTGAGGGCCTTAATGCCATCAATTTATAATGATTTAAAATATCACAGGTTCAAGAAAACATAATTTATTCAGACAAAACATTTTTTCTTTTATTATCCCTACCCTAATTTTTTTGATTTAATTTATTCATAGAATAAGAGAAATAAATATATAATTATCTTGTAGAGTTTCATCCTTCAAATAATTTCTACCACTAACTCATCTAACAATCCAGAAGATAATAGAATTCCAAAATATTATATTTATCCTAATCATAGAGGGTTCCAAAAATAATGAATTTATAATTCATTTGTCAGATTATTAAAAAAACTACATTATAGAAACCATGACATAACATAGGGTAGTGGTAGGTTATGCACCCTTGTTCCCCATCAGTTATGAGTTCAAGTCTCACGGCCTTTCCGGATGCGACAGGTTATCGCCTGACCTCCGGGTTATCCTTTTTATAATAATACAAATATAATCTTATTAAATGTTTTAACCATAAATAGTAGTATCAAATTTCCAACTAAATTCATTAAAACCTTTAGACTTATCCAAAATACTTCTGTCCAACCTCACAGTTGAAAATTTATAAGGAAGTTAAACACAATGAAGATCTTTTTTTCCATGTAATAACATATGAATAACTTAATCATGTATTCATTTAAAACACTGTAACACCATGAATTACCATAATACCTTAATTATTACATTCATTATCACTTACTTCTTATATAATACTAGATATACTCCTTATATCCAAAAATGTTGAAAAATCCAACAATAATGGAATAAACAAACCATTAATTAGTTTAAAAGTAATAAAGAATATCGAATATAATTTATCCAAATAAATCATATATTATTCCTAAATCACTAACTCAGTATCATAACCATATTCAGGTTTATCATTCCTTCACCCATGTATTTTCCAAAAAGTTTCACTTTCTATTGAGCCACTTTTCATAGAACCGTATAATCTCAAATCCTAAATGAAATAATACTACAATACAATCCTTATTTATTTTCATAACTCATATAACCAGTATGACGTTGATAAAATGTTCAAATGAATTAATTATTTAATAACAACATAATAACACTAGTCATTCTTCTTCATATGTGGTAGTATAATAACTTGATTGTTATCCAATAGCATCATTTGGGACATACTTTGTTGATTTGGACATTAATTTGCGTAGTGTCCCAACACCTTCCAGATTAAGCATTGTACATTTGAAACCTTTTTATTACCCTTTCAATCACATAGATGATGTCCTTTTTCTCTACACTTATAACAAACTCTCATTCCCGTCAAAAATTTACCTAGGTGATTATTTCAACCGTTATAAAATATGGGAAAATCCTTATTTCCCATGTTCCCTTTATCCATATTTCTCTCTACCATTTTATTCTTGTCTTGCAACCCTTAAAGGCCACAAGACTCAAAGATTTATATACTTATCTTATTAACACATGATATTATTTCTTCATATGATGACAATACGTGGGAGACTAATTACCTTCAAAATGTTGGCTTAATACAGTGAAAGATATGATCCTTTTTATTCTTTGGATATTTCGTATTGCTGGAGTTCTCATTCCTTCTACAAGGAACCATTTATAATCAATGGAATAAACAAGGTTAGTTTATGAATCACAATGCATGATTCTAGACTATTAAAATACCTAACATATTTTGAAAATATTATTCATATAATCTATAATAATAATAAAATTTTTTCTTTGAGGATTTATTTACTCATAAATCCTTAAAAATGGATTGAATAGAAAATGTGAATTACACTAAGCATATCCCCCGAGAGTTCCATAACCAGGAGTGCTGCATGGACCATTTTTGTGTACTAGGATTCCCCGTGTCAAGCCCCAAACACCTTGTCCGAGTTTTCACTCCTAGGTACATCTGCACCAGAGCCGCCTTTACCATCTCATATCCAGAAAGGGATGTATTCCTTGGAAAATTAAAAAAAATCTATAGATTATAAAAAATCTAGTATGTTCTTTTATACTAATAATCAAAATCAATTTTAGGTTAATGTTCTATAATTAGAGTTTTTCTAAATCATGATTTCAAGGTGTGTAAAAAACTTTCTCTGATACCAACTGTAATTCCCCAACCCTAGAAGCCCATAGCAGGTGCATTATTTTAATAAATTCGCATGATTAAAAAGAATCAAGTCCCAAACGACTGATCAGTTTAGCAGTGACATTAGTCCCCAAGATTATGCTTGTATATCAATCATAATACACTTCATGGAATCCTGGGAAAACAAAACATAAGAAATGGGTGAGCTCAGATGCTTAGTAATGGTAAATAATTTAGCGGATGCTGTAAACTATTAAGGAAAGATGTGTAATAAAAACAAAATCCTTTTAAATATAAACATAAACATAATATAGAGAAAATAATTCAAACATTACCATATAAACAATCACATGGATAATATTCTAGTCAAATATTGACATGTAATAATTAATTTCATAATGAGGGAATGCCTAACACCGAACATCATCACTACGTAGTCAAGGCCTCGTTCCAAGATTACAAATAAAATTATTGTCTAGTCCTTGTTCGAAGACACTAGTTTGTCTCATGTGACATACCGATGCATTGTGGGGATATAGAAGGCCCCACTCATCACTTAATAAGTTCATTTCATTACTCATATGAAAATGTTTAAACATAAAATAAAGATTCGTACAAAAAATAGAAAATTAAATGTCAATACATTATCCATAAAACATTAATTGTATAAAAATATCACATCCATAGTAAAACATATCCTAACTCATTAAATATAATATGGAATATTTTTTTTATAATAAATAAACCTCAATCCATAATAATATTCAAAAAGGATGTTGACATATTTGAAATTAATATGCAAAACCCTTTAAGTGAAATATTTTTTTCCTAAAATCATTTAAATGCCTCATAATTAATAATGGAATATGTTTAAAATATATTTTTGAATCAAATTGTCCCATAAAACATTGAAACATTTTAAAATAATTAACATTTTAAAACATTCATGTCCATATAAATAAATCCTTAAAACCATTTTGAAAACATGTACATTAGTGAGATATATTTTGAATAATAAACATTTAAAACATTTAAAATGATGTTTTAGTTAAGGATTATATTAGACAAATCATTCTAAAATTTCTTTATGAAATAAGTACAATGATAATAAATATTTCCAGAAATTACTTACTCATAAACAATCGCAGATAAAAATGAGATTGAGGAATTAAACCTTACCTTGCACTTTACTTTGTTCGAGGGTACGTTTAACCTCTTGTATAATGACCATAGTATGTTATTAAATTATAAGAAAAACATATTCATATTTATTATATCTTACATGATTCATTTTTTACATTATACTAACCATTTAATAATTATTTCTAGGTTAAATTAACATATTGTATAATAATCACATTATTTATTATATGTGTTTTAATTTTATTCTTGGTCATATTATTTAGATCATGATTTAAATACTTATTTAATGTATAACATTATTTTTATATAATATATATTTTGAATATAAATAGGTATAATATATAGATATATGAAATGGAAAACACCATTTATGGAGACGGTAGGTCGTACGTACACATAAACATTGTTTCCATTTTCATATCGTATTGAACGGAAGTAAGTAAATAAGATATATGTAAGTAGATACATATATATATATATATTCAGTATCATTACTATGTAATATATTACATACTTATAAATAATATACATTTTTACAATAATCGTTGAATGGTGAACCTGGAAATGAATCTCATCGCGTCGTGGAGATGGTAAGTCGTACTTACACACAAGCGAAGATATCATTTCCTTAATGATTAATAGGTGTGTAATTTCATGTTATATTAATTTTATAGATAAATTATCATGTTATTTTCATTATTTATATATGTATTACTCATTATTATATCAATCCAAATAACCAAGTGTGAAATAACAAATTACACCACAGCATGGAGATAGTTAGTCGTACATACAAACGCATAGTGACATTATCATTCAAAAGATGGATTAAATAATTATTATGGTTATACCATATTATTAATAAAATAATATTATGTATAAGTTACATGATTTATTATTTTGGTATAGAAATAACAGAGGAAGAGAAAGTGGAAGAAGAAAAGAACTTTGAAATAGGTGACAAAATAATTATATCTTCTTTCAGAGTTTCCTTTTGATTTGAAAAATAGGGCTCATTAGGTTGGATTTATGCTCAATGGAAGGAAGCTAGGTTGAATTGAGGAAAGCTGGGAGGAGATTTGGATAGGTTTTTGTCGAGCCAAATGAATTTGGAGGTGTGATTTTGAGAGAAGTGGATGTACAATTTTATTAGATAGGTGGGGGTCAATTTAGGAAAAATTTGAAATATTATTTTATTATAAAATAATTTTCGGTTTCTAATATCTCAAAATAAATTTATTTAGAAGTTATGGTGGGTATGGGTCGAAATCAATACAACCAATAGGTTTTAGAAAAGTTTAGTTCACAATATTAACCCTATCTTTTATATTTAACTCTTAGTTAAATAGTTTACCTTTTACCATGTCCTCTTGTATTATTATAATAAATGGTTAATTAACATACTTTAAGAAGCCAAGAAAACACCAAATTGTTCACTATTCACATATATATTATTTTCTATGTCCTTATGCCAATCCTGATATTTTGAGATATATTATATGAATTAATAATATAGTTTTTTTTTAAAACACATTTATGTCAATTTTGACACTATTTGGTATTTTTTCGTTAAAGTCATAACATATTTATCCCTTCATAAAAAATTCTTTAATTAAACCTTAAATGTCATATTAACCTATAATATTCATGGATGATATAAAAATTCTCAAATTATATTTATTTTAATATTTATAATATCAATTATTTTATTCATTCATGGATAAAGTAATTACTACATCATCATTGTGTCCTAAATATATTTAATTATTTAATATCTAATTATTATAAATAAAATACCATTATTTAGGAAGTAGTTTTATATTTCTAATGAATATTTATAGATGAACTTATCTTATGTATAACCCTTTATTAAAAATGATTTAGTTATTGAACGTCAAATTTAACAATTTTAACTCTTCTTTCAATTAAATAATAATAAATGTCCTAATCTAATAAAAGTGGATAAAAAGAATCATATTTTATTCCTAGGGTTTTTTGGGGTCGATACAAACTTATCCAGTAGAATTAGGACATGTTTTAGGGAAATTATAATATCATTTTTACCTTTAATTACACTATTTATTTTTAACCGTGGTAAATAAAGAAAAAGTTACTATTCACCATAAATTATTTTTGACTTATTAAACCATAGTTTACATTCTAATGTCAACCATTTTCCTTAGATTTATGAAATTCAATTCACAAAAGCAGAAAAATTACGTTTTATGCAAATTTGCAAAAGTGTCTAGATGGTGGGTAAAAGACGTTAAAAAGTTCATAAAAAATTTATACATCTACTTTTTTATAAAATGACTATAATCGATTAAAATTAACATATATAGGTATTATATATCTTTTTTTACTTAAAATATATTTAAATAAAATAAATAATTATTTAAATAAAATGTCAGTTTCAAACAATAATGTAGTGTTTTTTCACTATTCATCAAAAAATTGAATGTTAACAGAAAAATACCAAAACTTCACCCTAAAATAATATTGATATTTGGAATTAAAAAATTAATATTATTTTAAAAAATTCATAACATATATTTTGAATTAATTAATTTAAAATTAATTCCCATTTGTCAAAACAAAAAAGCGGGTTTTTAAAAAGAAAAAATTTTCAAAATTTTGACATGTGTTTATGTCAAATTTAAATGTTAAGTTACTTAGAATGCCTAAATTTTATTAAATGACAAAAATATATTCTTATTATACTTTCAATCCATTTAAATGCAAAATTTAACACTAAAATTGATTTATTAAAAAATTTGATTTCAATTAAAATTTAGAATTTTTCACTTTTTATCAAAATTTGAAAGTTATCAAAAAAGTACAAAAAATTTATCCAAAATATATTTTTATGTCCCTATTCTAAATAATAATTTATTTTCATGAAATTTAATATATAAGCGTCAAAATAATGGTTATAAAAATGGTTCTCTACTAAAAGGTGGTAAAATTTCATTTTAAAAAAATAAATTTTTTATATGAAAAAATTGAATTTGTTCTTATTTTATGTCTATGAAACATGTAATATGGATTCTAAAATTATATAGAGTACGGAAAATTCAAAATACAGTTTAAACTATCCATAACCGCTTTTTCAACGGCTAGTTTGGTAAGTTATGGTGCACAAAAACAATGTGTGGCATGTAGTGTATGTTATTGAATTACTTTGAAGAGATAACGTATTATTAAATCATGGGGTATTACAATAATTAGGCCACATATAGTTCTCAAGGTACTATGTAGTATATATTCATATGTTAAGTACATTATCCATGTAGTTTAATGTCATGTGGTAAGGGAATAAGTGATTATGATGTAAAAAAGGAATATTGTTGCTAAATGAGGGTGTATGACCCATGAATAACTATTTATCTTGTTTGGGAATAAATGAAGCCACTCATAGTTCTTATAGAGATATTTCTGTTAATTATCATTCAATAAGGACATCTGGTGTTTTTTAGGGTCTTATAGCTGGGAACAAGATAACCCCAATTGGAATTGATACACCTTATATATGAAAATAAACCATTTTCATTGCTCCTAAACCCATGTGAGCTAATCTCTTTGTGATAAATACGGAGTGGAAAATGTTTCTTCTAAAGGGAAAGGGTAACATAATAGAAAGATAAGATATTTCAATTATGTTGTTTCTAGTTTAGGAGATAGGATCTGAGCATCTTTATGTATTTAATTTTTGATTAGAACCAATCCATACTTAGTTTTTGAGCACTCATGTAGTTTAATGTCATGTGTTAAAGAAAAAGATGAAACCAAGGGAAAGGACATAAATAATGCGGTTAGGCCAGGGTATAGGAACCAAGAATCACTACATATCTCATTGAAGAAGGAATCAATCCGTACATAGGTATTGATAATATTCAATTTTTTAAATCTAAATTTGTACATAGGGAGAATATATGGCTTGTATCATTTTTGTCTTAGTTGGACCTAAGATTTGTGATCTTTTCAGCCCTACGTATCCCATTCGAAATGAAAATCAAGACACATGTAGTACTTAGAAGTTTTTCCTTACACCAATAAGTCATTGTTGTGAGAAATGGGTATTTAACATTTTCCCAAATGTTTTTTGGGACCAATACATGTTGTCCTTGTGCCGCTATGCGCCAAATTTTAATGAGAACTAAACCATATATTCTAGAAAATTTTTCTATGCTGATCTGGTTCGTGCACCTGGAAAGGGTAAATTATCTTTTGTGGTTAGGTATGGAATTGATATTTAATATATAGGTTTCAGCACATATCTCATTAGAGTGATAATCAATCCACACATAGTTCATGAACAGATTGTGTAGTTTAACATCATGTGATGAGGATGTTGGTATTGCCGTTTATAGTCTTGTGGTTTGTACTAGATTGTGCTAGGTCTTATATCTATAATGATATACCAATTTCAACAATGGAGTGTCTATGATGTGAGTGGGGATTATGTATGCGAGCTTCCCATATTTTAGGGACAATAAAAATGTCAACACAAGGTACATTTTGGGGGGATTAATGTTAAATAAGGGAGATGTAAACCATAGAGTTTAATGTGTTGTGGTGAGGATGAATGATGTCTTGCAGTTTCTGGTCATATTACTTATACCTCATGTTTTGAAGTTTGTATTCGTGTGAAAAGGTTTATGATTCCATATAGTATAACTTTGTGTGATTTAGACATGATTTCATTCCATTTTATGTCATTCGAGAATGGTCAACTTCATAGTATAATGTCTTACAACTTAGATGTATATGTTGCTATGGAGTTCAACAAAATTTGGCTAGGACATTTCTTATATGATTAGAAGATATAAATTTGTATGAAACCTATATGTTTTGGTGTTTTAATTATTTTACCATCTATTAAGATCAAATAATATGTCCAATTGGTGTAGACCATGTATGTGGATTATAGTCCCTCACAATATGGTTCCATATTTGGAGTCTTCTTTCTTGGTATTATTGGATTTTTGAGGACCAATACGAGTTCTCCCTGGAGGAATGAATTGATTAATACATTCTTACTAAAACAATGTTATATCCAATTTTGTTAAATCTCCATTCGATGAATGGTATGCAATCTCTTTTCTTCTATTCACTCTTACTCTTCTAGTCATTTTTGAGATTTTCCATTTATAGATAGAAGATTATATATGGTAACTCAATGAGATGGAACCAAAAATTCAATGGGATGGTTCTCTTCAATTCCATATACCAATTATTATAGTGTTTTATTATGTTGTAGTATGATTCATAGACTAGTAATCCTAAATCATGAAGAAGATTGTGAGGCCAAGACATATTATCTTTATCCACCATCTTATGGAGTCTATTTGATAGGGTCCTGTTGAAATACCCTATCAATCTATCCCACACTAAATGATAGTGGGATGAATGGTTTGATTTAATATTATACACTTGATATCAAATTTCCACCTTAGTAGAACAAACATTGCTTCCATTGTCCATCAATACTGTATGAAAGACCCCAAATATCTAAATGAAGGTTGATATTATAAAACTAACAATGATTTTAGATCTGACATCATTCAGGGTATTTCTGATGAATATTTGGAGAAGAAACCAGTATCGGTCAAGATGTTCTGAAACTAGTTGTCCATAGATGATGAGAATGGCACCACTACATCCATTCCCCATGTGTTCAATGGACATGTGTATTTGGTTGTATGTTTAAACTATTGGGGTCAATGGATAAATTTGGTATGTACTTAGTAGGATTGAAATTTCTTGGTAAATTCTATGAAATCCTACATAATCGAAGTCCAAGATTATCAAAAACATCATATTTGATCCAAAATCTTACATCTTGACTAGTGCTCATCACATGCTCCCCATATATGTATTCCATGATAACCACATTCAATTCACCATTGATGAATTTGGGAACGATTCCATCAAATCCTCTTTTTTATAGGATCTCATTGTGATTTGGGACATCATATAGAGTGAAGATAGCTACTCACCTCCATATATGATCTCTTCCTACTCTATATATTGTAATTATTCCATTATAGAGGTAATCCAAGATGGGTTTCATAAACCTTGTGGTAGTACCATAATAAACGGTGATATGTATAACTTCATTAATATTCTCTATCATGACTCAAAAAAAAGGGATACCATTCTGTGATGGGTGATGCTAATGACCATTTCATCATGGTTTGGATATTACACTATTGTCACTGAATTTGGAAATAGATTTTCTCAGGAATTTATTGATCCTGAGACGTGAGTCAATGTTGGTTCTGAGAGGAATTCTTCCATCATCTCTAAGACACAGTCATGAAGGGGGATTAACACTTCTTCTTAGATGGTGTACTCCACATTGATATTTTTGATTATCAACTCCATGTCTCCCTTCACCTCTTGGTGGGGTACTAGTATTTAATGTTCCAGTTCCATGATTTCATAGTGAGCCTAACATTCCACCTCATTGATGGTGTATCCTTCTTATGACAGGATGAAGTATGGAAAAACTGCCTTCTCTAGGGATATGAGCACGATTTTTAACCCTTCATTGATGAGATTAGGGTCTTCTATTCTCTTCCCAGTTTGACTCTTAGATGCATCATCACAATACATTTTCAAATTTTGGGGTTTTTTCATAATAGAGAATACATCTTCATCTTAGAAATTATTATTTAATGACGATGTATCTTCTGTATATGGGTACTCCGAGAGGAAATCTACTAATTCCTATAATTTAACAACTTTTTTAGGCACAAAATATATATCTAACTACTAAATAATAATTTCCCACAATTCCAGATTTCATGTTAACAAAGAAGAATGAGGATAAATTTTAGCGGTTTATTGTGAGAAACCAAGATGACCTTTGGGTGCTTTATATATTACCTCACCTTCTAAATATCAAAGATTAATTCTAGTAATTTTTTAGCGATATCTAAATAACTATTCTATACATTTATCAGGTTTTTTTGAGATAATAAATTCTATTTTTATTCCCAATATCATTCCTTTGCACAAGGAACTAACCCAGTGATCGTTCCAAGGCCATCAGATATAGAATGAGTGGTTTTCCTTCTACAGGTGGCATTAAAACAGGAGGACTCAAGAGATATCTCATGAGACCATCAAATATATACTGAATGGAATTATTCAAATTATAATTGGCCCTATTATCTATTAGATTTTAGATTGGAAAATAATTTCCTTCATGTTTTTCAATGAAGCGTCATATGTAGGCTATGTATCCTTGATGTCCTCTCAACTATTTTAGGCCCCATGGAGTGGAAATTTGAAGGATAGATTATGTTTTTTAGACTAAAATTCTATACCACAATTGTGTATAATGATGTCGATAAATTTCCTTGAGGTTACCACGAAATAACATTTCAAGGGGTCCATCATTAGGTTCTTATTCCAAATCTTGTTGAAGATTGTTTCTAGGTCATCCAAGTGGTCAGAACATTAGAGGGACTTGACCACTATATCATTGATGTAGAATTCAAAAAACATCCCCAATATGGGTTTGAAGACATGATTCATGGAACATTGGTATATATAACCCACATTCATTATGAAAAATATAATTACATAATATCATAATACTCTCTATGAGGATCTAAAGGCTATAGATTCTTAATCTTATGGATCTATCATGATTTTTTTATACCCTAAAAACCCATCAATGAAAGAGATGGATTGATAACCAGTTATTGCATCAATACAGAGTTATGTGATTGTATCTTGGATAGAATATTTGGGATAGTGATATTTGAGATCTTTTAAATGAATTAACACCCTTATTTTTGTATTATTCTTCTTCATTGGGACAATATTGTCCAGCCATTTGGGATACTACACATCTTGGATGAAGTTGGACTTGATGAGATTTTCCACTTCTACCTCAATTTTAGAATAATGAGTTGGGTGTGTCAGTCTAGCTACCTGTTTGTACCACTGATGATATTATGGAAGACCAAAGTGATTGGTGGCCACCTTAGGATCAAGCATCTCTATATATTTTCAAGTAAACAAAATCCCAATTCAATTTCATAAAGGAAGTATATAACAATTTTTCTTTATGATTCATAGAAACACTAGTCAGAGTGGGTCATGGATCTTATTTTCTACCTATATTTATATCACCATTTTAATCCATTGTTGTGGAGAATCCCTTTTCAAATGCGTGTGGGAAATTCCTATAATATTCCTCTTCTTCTTCTTCCTCGTGTTTTAATGATTCAACATCCACCTATAGAGTTGGTCATGATATGAGTTCCTTAGATGGAAATGGGGAGTCACTATTTGGATATCCAGAAGATTAGTCAATCATCTTGGGCTCAACCAATGATGATAGGCCTTTTTGGAGGGGCAAAGGGGAAAAGTGGGTTAGATAATGAGCCTCTTCACACTATCACGTTACCATGATAACTTATTATATCCCAGCTGATGAAACTATGCTTTTTTAGAGTTCATGGGATAGAATGAATACATTTTCATTCAAGGCTTCATTATTAATCATAGATTTTATAACGTATTCATCTCAATCCATTATTAATATCACAATTAAAATAATATAATTCACTGAATGAGTGATTGAATTATGATCCCCCTTCAATTTTATTAATGGGAACCACATAATCTATGTAGAGCTTCTTTAAAGGGTTATATGGGACCATATCTTGACCATTTTGGGATTTAATTCAAGGAACATCGTCAGCCATGGATTTTATTCCTCCCATGTAGTAGAATCCTCCCTCATTGTGTTGCGAATCATGAGATTTGAATGGGGAATTATAAATGTGAAATGTATAAATTTTTCAATTGATACAATATTTGAGGCATTGGTAATATGATGAAAGAATTTATATATGATTATACAGCTAAGGTCTTCCCAGATGGGCATTGAAAGCTGTATCCTATTGAATAACCATGAAATCCGAGTTAGACCAGATATCGCAAAAATGAGTTCTGAGTGATATCTCAATAAGAATCTCTTCTATATTCTTTTCACAACAATGTAACATTACCATAGAGCATGACAAGTGAGATTAATTGATCCCCAATTTACAAATCATTTGGACTATAGTGAGGTTTAATCCACTTCTATTATCCACAATGACTCATTAGATATCACTTTCTTTTATCCCTATAGATATGTACAAGGGGATGACATGTCATTATATGAAAGCATACTCATCCTGGTATGTGAAATAGATAAGTGAATGATATTTTGTAGGATCACTCACCAATAAGATACACTTATCCAGTAGAAAAATAAACTTCAAACTCTTTAGGTCTTTATAAGGCCTCAATTAGTGCTTCCTACTGATGCTTTGAATGTTTTAGGGCATCCATGATTGATAACATAGCCAGTACTTTATCAAGTTACATTAAAGAATAATAATTATGGTCCAAAGGTATTTTATTCCCAACATGGTGTTTTTATTTTACATGTTCTTTTGGAACTTATTTTCTTAATATAGATGGATCATCCCTTATAGTAGGAGTCAAATTTTCTTCCACTCATGGTAGATTAGGTTGGTTGGGTTTTCCAATTTTCCAAGGTTGATTAGGTGATGACACATCTACTAACCAATTTTCTAGGATGAATGTGCCATGGAGGATACCTTCATTCATGGAGGAATTCCATTAGATCTTAAGTGGTCACTAGAGAGATATTCCATGGGTTTCGGCTACATAGACGGCTCACGAAGGGGTGTTGTTGAAGTTTTAAATTTTGGCACCACTAATTCCTGCATTGTACCCTCGATTCTGATGACCACTTCCCATAGTTATCCAAACATGTCTAGGTAATTCGGGTTCATAATCAGAATCATTATGGGAAAAAAGTTCCATTAAGTGAATTGTGTTAATGGATTCAAAAATCAACTCCTCAACTGATGATGATTTTATTTGATGGCATGACTCTTGTTGTGTATTTTTGTGGGGTAGTGCTCCTACATTTGGGACCATTGGATTGAAATTTTCAAAGGTCTAGAATAACATTGGATTTGGAAGGTGCTCATATTCTTCCATTTATTTATTACTATAATGGATATTACTTTTTTTTGAGGACCAACCTTCATAGGATTGAGCTACTGATGGATATGGTTGTGTTGTAGAAGAAGTAGTTGAAGGAAAAATTAGTCATTTCAACATTTTTTGGAGAATAATATGAGTTTGGTTGATCATTTTCCTAACCATATAGTCCCTCAAAATCTATAAAATCTTTCACCTAACCACTTTAAAATCATTTTACACTTCTATCTTAGTCATAGAATCATACCCGACATGGGAAGGTTATTTTTTTAGCTTCACATTCCCGAATTGCACCATCTATTGTAAGAGGGATTTTAAAACAAAATAGTCTATAATGTGGTGCCATAACATTTGATATAAAGAAAAATAGTTTGGGATATATTCATCACCTTATTTTAAGGTATTCTTGGGATTTGTAAACATATCCATGTTGTTTTCCAATGAAAAGATGAATTAGTTGGAGACAAGGCCATTTCTAAATTAATAAACCATGTATTTCATCCCCTAAGACTATTTTCTCATCTGATTATCCTGATGAGGCTAATTTGGTTGATTTTGATTGAATGTTTGGGTCATAAATTATGGTGTGTAAATTGAAGTAGGAGCTAGAAAAAGGTCTTTCTTAATTGTAAATGGAACAACCTCTAATTTTCCTATTATTATTCCCTGAGTTGATATGATTACTATGGACATTGCTTTGGTATCTATTATGGACTTTTACACCTATTGAAAAATTGAGGCAGTCTTTCTAAACCCTCCTACATATTTCCCAAGGATATAAAATGTACACAACTCATCACAAAGATTCTATACATGAATGGGAAACTACTATTCATGGGTTAGTTGTATGTTTATGTATTATGACAATCCTTTCTTCCAAGCAATGGAATATGAATCCCTTTCATTCTCTCATTTTTTGATGTTAGTGGGATTGAAATCTATTTTCTTCTATAGAATTTATATTAACTAAAAAATGAATCTCTGATGGAGGTCTTCCCACAAGGTAATTGACCGACACTGAAAACCAATGTACAACACAATGGATAGACCTTACAAGGTTTCATGAAAAACCAATGTTTCACTACATCTTGTGGTTCATAGATACCCATATTGGGATCACAAGGAGAGAAAAAATGCTTCATGTGCTGCTTTGGGTCTCTTGATATGTTGATGATTGGGAATGTGGGATTCTAAAATATCATAGGGGAATGTATTGGATCTAAAGAGTCTGGGTAATGATTATTTTAAGGATGTATTGGCACACATAATTCCTCCTTGTCATTTAATAAAATAGTTAATTAATCAGTTGTGTTCATAATAATTCATGGAATATTTAGCTAATCTGATAGTTTGAGGCTTAACAGGTTTGGAAGATGATAGGGCCATTAGTGGTGGCACTACTGGTACCTTTCTTGGGTAACCAATCTAGGGAGGTTTATAAATTTGTTCCTGACCCTTCTCTATTTGTGAAACCAACAATGATAATTATTGATCTACTATAGTGGGAAAAAAATTTATTAGTGGCTAGTATCCATATTTAGAGGTTGTTCTATATGTGCATTACTTTCTATGGCAAACACTCTTTGTTAATTTTAAATCGATAGAAGTTCAAAGTGGATGATCATCTTACAGAATATGTCTAGTAGAAAGGCTTCCCCATAGTAATTCTATAACGAGTCTTCTAAATTCCTACTTCCCCCCTCCCATAGAGAAAATATTTCCTATAAAGAAATGGTTTTAACCTTTCAGATGGGAAGTTAAAGTATAAATTGGCCCTTACCAATTTTCATATTTCATGGAGGTAAAGGTGGATTGTTCAAGGGAGGAGCAAATTTCATGGTGAGCCTCCAAATTTGTGTATGCACACCTCCTCCAATTATTTTGGTGTGGAACATGTAATGAATCAGAACATCCTCTTCTGAATCCTTTTCATTTCGCTCATGTAATGTAGAATATGAAATGGTGGTGTTGATGAATTTAACCGATGCAAAACAAATTGTGAGAATTCTATTAGGGTCTCTATAAGGAAACCTTCATCTATTACCTATATAATGACATTTCCTTTCCTTTTATGAATATATAGGATATGTATGGTGCAAAATTACCTAAAGGGAATATGTAGATAATTTACACATGCACATTCCATGGGAAGGAACCAAATAATGGGATGACAAGAACTGAGAGGATCCACTTTATGGAATTTGACATAATCGGTAGAAGAATGATTCCCAATGAGGGGATTGTTGAGGTGAAAAAGCCTCTAGATCTGAGGGATCAAGTTTTTATGACCCTACTTTCATAGCCCTTTGGGTCTAATTTTACGGCCTCGATGGTCGAGATAAAAATTCCCCCTAGCATGTGTGTTGGGGTTGATCCCAAACTATAGTGGTTAATTTTACCATGAATTCTATTATGATATTAGGGATATTTGGTTGAACATGGCATGGGTGGATCATTTGGTATTCACATAGATCAACCATTTCTGAACACTATTATACTAGTTTTAACATTTTCACTATCTAATGGATGACATCCTCTAAGTGGTAATATTTCATGATATTATGAGATTCATGATAAAGAATTATCTCAATATCCTGATATCCTTTGGCCTGATGTTAGTACAAGTCTGTTGGGACATGCTCTTGTAGATCATTTCTTTGATTATGGATAGATTTTGTTACATGGATCTAGACTATGGATATGACATTTCATGATACAACCTTCGGTGGGATTTTTTGGTTAGGGGTAGCAGTGAAATGAAATCCGCAATGTACACCACATACTCTAATATAGACAATAGATGAAGAATCTATGATAAATTTTCACAACCACTTTAGTGCCCTAGGGATTTCATGTTGGAGGTATCCTTACAGTTTCTTAATCTTTGGGTGTCATGATGCTGGGAGAGAAACTATGTAAATCTGGGGTTGCAACCCTTGTATTACCTTTATGTGACCATGATAATAATTATAAGGCGATACCTTTATATTTATGTGATGAAGAGTTTTCCATATACTGATTTTAATTTTCATTATACAATATTCCGAATATTCCTCTCGGATGATTTATTGGGTAGTTGATAAAGAACATAACATGATTGACATGTCATCTATAGTTAGTTATTTCATTATGTTTAGGAAATCTTATTCATATGTTTCCAAATGTTCCTCTACCAGGTATGACTAATGTGGATGCTTCCTGGCCACTTTATCATAATAAAAGAGATGAGTAGTGGTATCCTCTATTGTGTCGGAAGACAACAAATCCCAAATAGGTCATGAAAATGACAATTGGCATGGGATTTCTTTTGGTTGAGATATAATTTCACTTGCCAATGACGTGGTATATGACATGAGTGGCCATGTTTTTACAGGTTCCCCATTATAGGAAGGATTTATCATTAATAAATTTTCAATCATATAATTCTCTTGAAAATGTGAAACTCTAATTTAGAGAGAATTTTCATCTCGAACACCATCATGGGGAGAAATACCGTGGTGGATGACAACAATGGGAAGACACTTTTATTTCTTGATGTTTTCACAACGTGGAGGGATTTGATAGATCTCATCAGGATATGGAATATTGTGATCTATGGGATTATAGACATGATGAATGCCTTCTTGGTGAAGTATCTGATAATGAAATCTGGAATTATAGCTACTACTCCAATAATATAGTAATGGTAGGTTAGGATATTAAGCTTCCATAGATAAAAATCGAAGGGCTTCCTAAAATCCCACATTAAGTAGAGCATAAGGATAGATATTATCTTGAATTTCCAATCATGTTTCATAAGTATTTTTATTTTATTCCTTAATACGAGTGATTGGGGTCACTTTCGGGGAGAAATGGTTTTCATGGGAAGGTTCTTTCCTTGGAGTGGCCATTGGGATTGTTCAATTACCTTTATTTACAGTGGGTGTATTTTCCTGATTTGTTTGTCCATATAATACGTGGGATTATTCCCCATGATCCTCTTGCATGAGAGGTGAGGTTTGTATATTATTCGGGGTGGAAATATGATGATCCACCCCACTTCTGGGGATATAGTTATGTTTCTATCCCTTGAGCACTACATTTACCGTCGTTATGAAGTTCTGCAATGTCCGTTGGAAATGGGTAAGGATTTGAGTCTTACCTTCCACCATTTACATGATATGATTTGTGACATAAGAAACATGAATAGGCATATATGTTTATTCTATATCTGGTGTAGTGTTATGTCCTGCTCGTATCCTCCCTTTCCAGTCAGTGTATACTGACAGTACTCATGTGTTGGGGTAGCGATTTTTGTCTTCCCCCTTGCGTGTGGTCAAGAATTTTTGATAAACATCTCCAGGTGACACTGAATGATAATGTTGGAAGGATTTATGGGTGCAGATAGGTGTATGTTTCTACTCACAATATGTAACCGTATTTGGTCAGTGTGATTATTTTAATTTCTCTAGAAAAGTCAGCTGGATGGCCAAATGAAAGGGAAAGAGTGTATGTGCCCGCTCATAATTTTCCACAAAATTAGGTTGGTGGGGTTTTCCAAAGTGGGAAATGGAGAGACCCAACACCGTTTTGAGCTGTTTTCATCCTCTGCATGCTGTCTTGGGGGATTGGTTTCCAAGGTCCTGGGCTAGACACATGAGGATAACACCCTCATCATGTTGAGTGGTTGCTACCTTACAGAGCTGGAGATGATGATTGATGGAATGATCATACAATATGGCCCCTTTTTTAATGGTTGAGGCTATATACGGCCTCATTATCCACCTAAATAAAATATAAGAGGGACGGTTTGTCGGATTTTAGACATAAAATCCCAGAATAGTTTATTATGGTGGTCAAAACCATCTGCCTAAGTACCACTAGTCATCATTGACCAAATGATTGGGGTGTTTGCTGAGATGGAGGGACCATCGAGAAGTCTCAACAGTTAAGATTATTCTATTCTTGTGGAAATCCTAAACTAGCGTGTAAGAAAACCAATTATAAAGGAAATGGGTTTCTGACGAATTCCACCTCATAGACAAAGACTAGATACGTTCATTATACATAGAGTTTTCTGGATAATGTTTGAATGATTTCATTAGATGGAGGGGGTTATAAAAATAAGTGCCTATGTATATAAAAAACATAGAGAAGAAACTCCATCAAATAAGTATCTCATTTGGATGAATATATTCACTATTTATTGCCTTTTCTAGACATCATTTACCAATTTAAAGGGGCATGATATATGGGAAACACTATCATCATGGATAATGATTAACAATAGGTTCACTATTTTTTGTTTCCCCACTGAGAATCAGTCACCAGGTGAATGATTGTACGTAGATTGAGTCTTACACAATCATTAATTTCAGGTTCACTATTTATGAATGCTTTCCAATGAGTTTGGTTGGGGAACTAGAAACACCCCACAGTTCTGTATCCATAGGGACAAGATTCCCAAAGGAAGCTGTTCATCAGGTAGTTCAGCTGATGATGCTTTAGATCTCACATTGGTTGAGAGGATGATGGGTCAGTCTCATCACACACTTTTGGGGGAATTATTTCCCACTTTTGGACATTTTTATATATCTAAGACATATTCACAAATACTTCATTAATTCCCAAGTATGACATGATTTTCCATTGAATTCGAAAACATTTAAAAGTACTTATGGAATTTAGAATGATCTGTTTGTATCCAAGGTTATTTATAAAAAGATATATCTGTATGTATCCATGGTTACCCAATAATGTAAACCACTTATATACTAATTAGAGATTATTTGGACACTAGTACGTTGATATTGGTTTTCTAGACACTTAGTGGGGCACTCTATAGTGTATTTTCAACTTGGAGAAGGATTTTGTTTTGATGATGGGATCAAACCCATAAATGGGACCACTATTTATCATTGTAAAAGGAACTATAACCCACGTAGTTTTGTTCTATTTAATGAGGAACATCATCCCTTTTAATGACACATAATAATGACCCAACTGTATAGTTTAACATCAAGTGGTAAGAAAATCTGGGCGGAATATGACTAGTCAATGTTTTGTATGGGACTTATATAGAAGCGTCCTATGGAACCTAGAAGGAATATGAATTTCTAGGTTGAATTAATCCATGTTTGGGATATTTCTGAGAGAGAACATGACTATTTAGTTGTTTTGGTTTTGGACCTCATAGAGTATTTCTATATATCCCATATGGATGTGAATTAAATCCCATGAAGGTAAATTATGATGAACATCACCTAATGAGGATTTCATTTGATATGTATTGCTATGGAGTATGGACCATTGAGAGTATTATGTTGATTTTTATTCCTAAAAATGATTCCTAGACAATTTTATGACATGATATAGGATTAATCTTGAGGAGAAATTAAAAGTAAAGTTACCATGATTGGTATTTAAATCATAGAAATTTGTGGGGTTTTCTAACAAATTACTCTTGGGGAGAGTGCCCAGATTAAGGGAAATAAGATTGGGGAATACTACTCAGGAGGATTCCCATTGATTTCAGGCCCCAAGCAGGTATCCTACATATCCTAATTGTAACAATAATCATAGTTCTGATAGTTCAATCAGTCAAATGGATCATGAATATTTTGGGATCTTCATTAACCTCTAATCCCTTATGATTCATTCTTTGTGTGAGAAATAAGTAAAAATGGAATATCTGAGATACCACACTATATTTTTACTTCCTCAAGTTAACATGTAGAGAAATACAAATGGGAGAGGTATGGGGTATTGTGGGGGCCCATATCCTCTGTCCCGAGATGATGGTTGAAGAGGCAGAGGGTACATAACATCACTCTCTTCACTTTTATCTAGAATGGGTCCAAGGTATTGAGAATAAGGAGGGAAGGAAATATGAAAGAGGGGATAAGGATTAGGAATCAATCTAATCTCTAACATAGTGTCTAGGAGGTAGAGTTGAGTGAGAGGGAAATCTACCGCATGTAATTTTAGGGGGTTACTCTAGGTTGGATTCCCTAGAATGGGTCTCATATCAATGAATGAGGATATAATTACTTTTCAAAAATAAAAAAAAGAATAATCCTAATCCTCCTTGTTAGTAATTGGATGCTTTGGGTATTAGAGATGATAAGGGGTGGACATGGTCTTATTCCAAGAACTCATGATCTAGAAATAATTTATAGTTTCCCTAGGGAAAGGGCCCTTATGACCATAGGGATACACACTCAATTTAACCATAAGGACCCTGACTGACCAACTGGATAAGTGAAGGGAAACTTATAACCATATAAATACACACCAAAATGGAGAACACGATGGTTTTCCACCAACCATGATTTTTTATGTCTAGAGGTTTTGGTGGAGGCATCAACCAGGTACATTTTATAATAGAGAGCCAATGTAGGAGGGGCTCTACTGAGGGTGTCTTTGAAGGTTGACTCACGCAGGTCCTGGGTATAATTACACGGTGCGTATGTGCCACACAGTGCAGGGGAAAAACCAAAAATTCTTCCTTCATGGGGGGAATATGACTAAGTGCAGTTGATATACCTTAGGAAATGGACCACCATGGAAAATCAAACTTTGGTGAGGCATTAGATAAGGCACGCTGGGTCTCCTCCAATGTCTCTATAGGGGTCTATTGTGGGTTCATGAGTAGGGTGTGGGGCCTCTCACATGTTGGTTCTCTTTAGTTGGGGGTTATTATGAAGGGGTATTCCCATTGATTTTATGTATTTAAATTAGGTCTCTAGCATAGGTTCATAGCTTATGTCTTTATATCAATCATTTTCTCGGGTGCATAGATTAGTTGAGTAGTTGTGGTTCGTAGTGCAGGTGCTTAGAAAAGGTGATCAACATAGGTTCTTATCTTAGGTCCTTTGAATAGATCATATTTTAGGTCCTTAGTTCCTATGTTCCATGAAGGCTGTAGGAGGAACAATAAATTCTTCATTCTGGGGGGAATATGCCTCTGTCAACTGAATATGCCTATGGTAATGGACCATCAGTGTAAAAAAACATCGATGAGGCTTTATCCTAGTCACCCTGGGTCTCATTGGGTATCCCTATAAGGGTCCCACATAGGCCCAGTATTATGATGTGGGGCCTCTTGTAGGTGGGATCTCTTTATGGGGGGAATGGTCCTCATGAAGGTGTCATTTTTTTTGGACCCTAAATAAAAATTGATCTTACTTATCCCCCTTAATTCCATATAATCTCATGTTTCAGTGAGCTACCATAGAAATTTCAGGGGACTTGGGTGAATGCACTGCACAATCAGAGCTCTATGGTTTCATCCAAATTTTCAGTCATACAATTGAGTAGTCCAATGGTCATACTTATAGGGAAATATGGAACCCTGGTTTAGGAAGTTACTCTGCACATGTTATCTTCACAGGTTGACATGTAGGATATTCATGTAGGCTATCAACATTGGTTTTTCGTGAGGGCTATGGAAAAGGTATCCTGCGTGATGATGAAAATTCCTTTAATTTTGTTTCCTACATCCATGATCCATAACTTTTGGTCGGTGAGTCTGTTGGGGCTCTACGACCAGTCAAATAAAATATCATGAAGAGATCTACCAATTGTTGATATGGGGAATATACATACCATTCTAAAAAGAAATGAAAAAATTACATTTCAATTCATCAATTGTTTTTTCATGGGTCATAAGAATCATCAACCTACAGTTGGAGGGGGTTCTTCTCACTTAAGCCTAATCATGGAATATTCTTTGGACCATTGAAACCCACCCTACATCTTACCTCAATAGGGAGACACATATCTTCTCAAACGCTACATTTTTTTTCTATGTTAGGACATCATGAATTCAGTGTAATAGTGCCTGAATCCCATTTTACGGTGTTGATAGAAATTTATACATGATTTATTAGATAAATAATTCTCGCTAATACAAAATTAGTGGCTAAGAAATCAGATCCAAAACTTCTCCTAGATGGGATTAAATCAACTTGGGAATCTTGGAGTCTCTTAAAATATATGACTTGAATTTCCAGACATTATAGACATGAAGTGTGGAAAAATATTCAAAAATTGTACCAAGGACCACAACTAGATTCACACCAAGTAATGGATGCCACCAATGATGGAGGACTCCTGCTCAAGATTATAGATGATGGTTGAATACATTTAAATAAAATATTTCACAATAAATGTATATAATAGAGTGGTCGAGGACCAACTTGATGGGGGAATATACTACGTGGAAGTGAATACCCACCCTTTATACTATGTTTAATCCCGAAAAATAATGCTAGAATATTTTCATCTACCTACTCTATCAATGCCACCTCCTACCCTTTTTTTTTTGAAATTTAGGCATGTGAAATGTGTTGACATACACACCCATTCCAGGTCTATAGATAAGGAATGAGAGAACCCCAAAACAATGATTTCAATTAAGAAAATTAAAATAATCGAAATCAAAAATATCAGTAACCTTAGAAATTCTAGATTCCATATTATCAACATAGACCATCATTACACCAACATAAAACCAATCATGATTATTTCCAAAAGAAGAGTAGATAAGAACCAACCTAAAATTTGTGACCACTTGGGTACACACCTCAAAATCCATATCCTCGACCTCAATAATTGATTCTACCTAGCACCCAACAATTTCTAAACAAATATAAGTTTCAACAAACTCCACAGGAATAGCCACCAGAATCCCCACCTCAACAATAAAAATTTGAAAACATATTCACTATATTTATTTTGAAGGAGGATCATAGGATTTAGTTCCTTTAAATTGAGATACATAAAATGAGATCTACCTTAAAAAAATTTGATCACCATGTAGGATAAATCTACAAGACTCTATAAGACCAATTACCTATTATGCATCACATAAATACAAACCCACATCCATAATAGGAGGGTAAGGATATGGACCTTAGGGGTGAAAACAATCTTAATTTTTTTTGTATATATGAATTGGTGATCAAAATAAGAAAGAATAACTTGAAATATGTGTGGCAATAATCAGAAATGTCAGTGATGATAACACACCAAAATCTAGTTTGGAACTAAATATAGAATCAGAGCCAACTGAAGAACCACCTATACCAAATTATCCTGATAAATGATTACATTTATATCAAACCACAACCATAAGAATTTCTTCATCCATTTTTAGAGAGAAATAGATATGTCTGTAAATAGTGGAAAACAATTAGAGATTTTTATGAAGTTACACATCAATATCACCTTTGCAGATGCCATCACTCTAATGCCTATGTGTGAAAAATTCTTGAAGGAGTTTCATTATAAAAAGGGAATAAAAGGAGACCTAGTAGTCTTAATCTCGAGTGAAGAATGTTCTTCTTTTGTTCATTATAAGATCCCACTAAAGATGTGGGATCCTGAAGGCATCTCGATTCCTTAAACTATCAAAACATTATAATTATTAAAATACATTTTCAACCATAGTGTATATATCAATCTCCCTCCTATGAGTGCCTTATAAAAATTAGGGCTCAATTACTTGATATCAAAATGATTTTCACTTCAACAAGATGACTGATCTGTCACATACCCTCAAGGACTCATGTTTGTTTTAGTTAAAGATTTTAAATTCAAAATTCCCTCTAATTTCCTTATCGTGGATTTGGAAGAATAATAATATGTCCCTATAAATTTATGTAGACTATTTATCTCTAATGGAAAGGAATATATTTATGTTAATTCAGAATGGATGATATTTCAGAGTTGGCAATGAACAAGTAGTTTTTGATTGAGTGAAAGCCTCCAAACAAGGTGGAAATTAATTAATATCTAATAAATCTTTTAGGCTGATAAAGAAGATTATTACATACCATTATAGATAAAAAATATTCCCTATATCCTGAATAAGAAGATTTAATTGATAATGAGTATGTGAATTATAGTAAACATCTAATGAGGGATACCATTCCACAATTAATAACCTTAGTTATCAATCCATAAAAGAAAGAATTAAGGCCTCTATGAAACACATTAATGTAATGTAGTTGAACTTCCATTTATCATCAGTTCAGATATAAATAAATCTCATGAAGGTAAGCATATTGAAGTTCTAAAATGGTATAAAAACTCAATTGGATGCGATCTAGTCGGCATGAAGGGGATCAGTCCCCTAGAATTGCACCATCAAAATTTTGTTAAATGAAGGTTTTAAACCAAAATGTTAACCCCAGAAGAGTCTCACTCCTCTAATGAATAATTATTAAATAAGGATTTACTAATGATTCTAGATTCTGGTATTTTATTTCCCATCTATGATAGCAAGTGGGTGAGTTTTCTACCACTCTTCCCAAATAATGACGACCTGACGATTATTAAAAATAGTGAAGATGATTTTATCTAAACATGAATAATTAATGGATGGACTGTATTTGTTAACAATATAATTATCCACACGGTAACACAAAATGACAATTTTTTATCCCATTGAAGTAATTTATGTTAGAGAGATTAGTGGGTTATTAATTCTATTGTTTTCTAAATGGATAATCCGGATAAAATAAACATGCAGTTGACATAAATTTTTTTATCAAAACCTAAATTTACGTGTCTATTAAAAACCATCACCTATGAGAGGATGTAACTTGGAATGTTCAACTCAATGATAAAATTTCAATGGATCATGACACTTATTTTCCCTTATATGGAAGATATGTTTCCATAAATTTTCAAGGATGGTATCTCCATATACTAATGATCATTTGAAGTCTTCACAAGAAATATGTAGTTATTTCATAGTGTTGGGAAGTGAATTTCCTAGTTTTAAAATTAGAAAAATGCCATTTTATGGTCAAAGGTGGCATATTTCAACAATATAATATATCAAAAAATGGAATGGATGTCAATGAGAAAAATCAATGTGATTAATGATTTACCTGAACTCATAAAATTGAAGGATATAAGGATTTATCTAGGCCTTTTGAGAATTAATTGTAGCTTCATCCAATATTTTTCAAGAATAACCCACCCACTGTCACACATACTTTCTAAGGATACCCCATTTTATTTCAATGAAGATTTTTAGTGGTCATATTACACTCTGAAAAACAGCATTGTGTTTGACCCTATCATTATTTCCCCTAAATAAGATACATACTTTGAATTGATGTGTGATGACAAAATGTTTTTGCGTTGGGTCCTAATTTTGGATAGCTGTCTAGAAACATCTTTCACCCAATCTATTATTACATTCATATCATAAATTAATTTCATATCAATTATAAGATCACATAAAAGGATCTAATAGAAGTGGTCTGAGAATTTTTAAAATTTTGATCATACCTCCTGGTTATAATGTTATGGTGTATATAGATCATGCATAACTGAAATACCTATTGATTAGAAAGGATGAAGAACCATGTCTAATATGGTGGATCCTATTGTTACCATAATTTTACATAGTTACAAAACATGAATGGGAATAAAAATTAAATTTCAAACCATTAATCTAGACAACCATTGAATATTATTGGGGATGAAAAAATCTATGCATCTTGAATGATTTTCCTAATAAAAAACATCAGTATATAAATATACAAGTGAAACCATTGTTTTTTGATATATAAAACTATATCAGAATGAGATATATTTACCCACACTTCTCATATAAATAGAGGATGAAATTAGTGGTCTATAATAAATGCTATTATTGGGATGAGAAACAATTATTTAAGTGATATGCTAATGACTTGATGCTAGGTTGCATCACAATGGTCGAAATTCAATGTCTTCTCATAACGTGTCACACATAGCTAGATGGAGGACATAATGGACTCGAACAAACTGTATCTAAGATCTTATAGAGAATAATATTATGATATACAATCCATCCGGATGTGAGTATCTTTGTACCAAATCATGGTCGTTTCCATTAGGTAGGAACTATTTAAAATCGAAAAAAATTCCCTGAAAACCTAGCTTTTTAGTTTAAATATTTGATTTATGAGGAATTGATTACAAGGAATCTTTCATTAAATGTTATGAAAATAATTACATCCTGGCAGCGTGGAAATTTTTGGAAGTGCGTAGAAGTGAATCTAACACCAATTTCATCGCAAAGATGGTCATGGATTTTTTTCTAAAAAAATTCCTAGTTTTTTTTCACAATATAATAATTATTTATTGGGTAACTCATATTGAAAATACTTCATTTAGAATTACGCTTTAAAAATATGAAATTTTATAAAACACTAGATCTCCCAACAACTTGTAGACGAGTGGGCATGTTGAATTGTCAATTAGAGATATCAAACAATTTCTGGAAATGATCCCAAGTACAAGTATAAAATATTGGACTCTTAAATTGGATGACACAATTTGGGTGTATCAAATATTGTATAAAAAACCCATAGACACAACTCTATTCCATCGTGTTTATGATAATCCCAATAACCTACAAGTAAAATTAGATAATGTATCATATTGGGTAATAAAAAACAGCTTTTTGATGTTCAAAAATCTAGGAAGAAAAATTTACTAAATATAGTTGAGATAGAAGAGATTAAAAGGGAAAATAATAAAAATAAATAATTTTATAAAGAAATTAAAATGAAATAACATGAAAATCCATTTCATGATGGTTCATCTCACCAAATGATAATTTTTTTACTCTCTAATTCCCATATGATTTTAATAATAGGGAAACTAAAATTTTGATAGCTGGGTCCTTTCAATGTTTTAAATTTATTTTTCAATGGGACAATTTATATTTAGGGAGGTAAAGGACCACCTTATAAGGAAAAATAATAATGATAAAAAATATAACAAAAACCATTTGAATAGTGGTGTTTTCATTCATTAAAATTCATTTTTATAGAATCCTATCTAGATCTAGAAGTTAAAAAATGCAAGGATTGGGAGAAAACTCGTGACAATGTTTATTGTTTACATTAAGTTTTTGAAAAATAAGGAAGGAACAAAATGGATCTTGGAAAATTTTTGGGTAAATGGGATAATTTTTGTTCTGTAAACATTATGTGGTGAAAATACGGTAGGTTTATTAAAATTAAATTCCCACAATTTTCAAAATGTTAATATTTATAGGACCTAAAAATTGTGGGTTGTTTTTATAATCAATGAGTCTAGGGCTCAATGGCTCCCATGCATCCCCCAACCATTATCCCCTTCACCCTCCCTCATGAGCCATGAACTCTATCCCTATTCATTTACCTTATTCATAACACAGTAGAATCTCTATCCTGATCACCTACCATACCTGCTCATTCCTCTTTTCCACAATGGCCTACACTAACACCATCAGAACCTTGTCCTTCAATCTCAAAACCCAAGCAACCAATCCCCCTCTTCCCTATCATATGAAACATGATCCTTCGCCACCACTAACAGATGATTCCAATTTTTCATCCTAATATAGTTCTTATAATCCCATAACCTCCATCTATTCTTAATGTTATTCTAGATGGTCAGAAGACCCTACCTAAAACCCGCACTTGCAATCATACCTCCACATTTTATTACATTAATTGTAGTTCCTCTTGGTTCATCTTCAAGAAAATACCATTATGAAAAATAATACCCTCAACCTTCACATTCTATAGAGGATTATTTCCCAAGAGGAGGTCCTTGAACTCATTGGAAGAATTTACATTTCAAGAAATATAGAGGTATATGAGGTTCCATATCAGAAGATACTATTTGAGTTTCTAGCCACATTGTATATTTACATTACACAAGTAACCTTTCATCTTTATGGCCAGCCTTGGGAGCTCACATTGGTAGTATTCAACATCAAACCATGTATTTATATCATTGATTTAATAGATTCAAAACTTATTATATCTTTAAGATTGATACAAATAAGTAAAAAAACTCTAAAATTTAGGTATTTGATATCCCACAATCCTCATAAATTCCATGATCCATATATGGTGAAGAGTACCCGTGTACAAGGTGCAGACTTGTGGGTTGGGCATTGGGCTCTTTCCCATGATTGGATAGCAATAGAATATTCGCATGGGAGCATCAGTCATATCTAGGTGATCATTTTAGCCTCTTCCATTGGAAGCCTATCCATAAAAATGACTCATCAATTCACACTCCACTACGATTCATATGTATGTAATAATAGTGGTACATTGATGGTGGGGGTAGTGTCACTACCCATCTTGTGCATCGTTAGGGCATCTTAGACAATAAATAAACCCTTTAATCTCTTGAAACTATGGAGTACATTGATATCCTACTAAACCAGAATATGGGGAATATGTAGAAGATTAAGGGGAAAGATGTTTGTTACCTAGGGATGATGACTCTCTATATCCTTATTCTCTAACTCCAGAGGTCGTGGAGCAAACATCCACCTAGGTCATGTCTTATACTTCCTTTGATCTAGATCCCCCATATTCCACCGCATCACCACCCCCACCCTCAACATCTACACACTACCAACTACTACTACAAACCCTTATTATAGTACTAGTTCTTCACCTTTGTACACCCATGTTAACCTTCTTCTACAGATTATACACATTGCCACCCATTTAGAGTTTTTGAAAGAGAAAGATTGATGGGGGAATGGGACCTTCCCTTCCTTCTTCATTTAAGGTGCCTCACATTTACTCCACTACCAAAAAGTTATACCCAATAATGACATGAACTTACACACCACCTATAATTACAAGGCCCAATTCTAAAACCCTAAAACCTTATATGAAATTGGATCCACCCAAATCAGCCTCCATAGCTTCCATAGACATGGACAGGTAGATCCAAAAATGCACTATTCAGGAAGGGACATCTTATGTTGATAGTAGAGAGTCTTCTTGCACTATTCTGCCTTTACCATGCATATCCCTCCCCTACTGTATTGTAATTTATATTAATTCTTTATACTCTTCAAATTACATATTCATGAATGTGTCATTTATTTTATATAATGGATGGGAAATTATGTTTTCCTATATATATTTTTTACAATATCATCCATAGTTTTGCATTAATTTAGATATGTCTCAATCCACTAAATATTACATGGTCATAAATGATTCTACTAGACTACCGTATAGCCTCATGTATGAGGTATTTCCACAAGTGGATAACATACATGGATGTATCTAAGAGATTCATCTATATAATGTATATGAGTCCCTTCCATAGCCTAAAAGGAAGCCCCAATTACCACAAGAAATCTTATATCGGCCTATTCATGATGTGGTAAACCCAACTAAGATCACATATGAGCTCGCTATTTCAGATACCATTTATATAAAGTGGTAGAGGGAAATTGATCCAATGAACCCCTCCACGTTATCCTTATCTATCGGTCTAGATGATGATGTCTTGATAGTGAATTGTTGGAGGCAATCATTATTTTATATTTCAGGTGATTAATTGGGATTTTTATATTATGTTTATGTATTTTTATTCATGGTTTGTTATTTCTACATTATAATATTATCATATGAATATGATATGAAAATATCTTCATTTTTTAAACTATTTTCACATGTGACCTTACTGTATATATTTTAGTCACATCCTGTGTACTGATTGATTATATAGTGTATGTATGTTTCCTTATAACATTTTTTTAGGAATCCTTGTGTGCCTTTGATTTACATCCACTTCACCCAGGGAATGATCTACATTATGGGAATATTTCAATTCACTAATCCACGTTCATTTTTTACATTTCTAGTTTGTCAATGGTATTATTGAATTCTCACCCATGTCGCATTCCAAAATAGTGAAGTCACTATTTCAATTTATGTATAGAGAGGCATTACTTTTATTTATTTATTTTCGCATGGATTATTAATTGATTTCATTTTTTAAGAGAAATTTTTTTTTGAAATTATTATTTTACATGAAATCTCAATATAACTATTTAAATAAAAGGAATATTTTTGGTGTGAAAATGTATAAGTATATTTTTATTTTTTCTTCAATTTATAGCATGATTTTTGAGTTTATAAATTTACATCAGGATCTCATTTATTGAAATTTACTTTGATTTACATATCAACGGTAGTTATTCCCAAATTTATTTGCCTAGTTTTGAAATTCCTTTCCTAACAAGATTTTAGACCTACACAATGACATTCATTTATGTACATATTTCTTGAGAGAAACATGGGGCATATAAACCAATAGTAACTAGAAGTGGGTTATTATAAAGGATATGAATGAAAAAATACACTATTAAAATGATTACGTAAATATTTTTGAGAAACTTATCGTGATACTAACTTATACATCTATCTTTCTTAATCCCATAGATGTCATGAATGACCTTGTTATGAGTGATCTATGTTATAAGGCCATTTTATCCCTTCCAACCCAAATATTGATATAATTCTATGATTTACACTTACAATTATATAGGGTATACACACATTAATAATTGATATATGATAATTACTATGAAGAAGATGTACGGTCACTTTTTCCTATGATCCACATGATGTAGTCCATGGTCCTTCTAATATACCATTCATGATTATTCAGTTTAAAAAATGTTAAAAAAACATAATATGAGTTTTTTATTTGGAATGTAAAATATAACCAACACAATATTTATGAATCTTATGGGGGATCATTTGTTATTAGGTGATAGATTTCAGATCTATTATGGACATTTCTTTAGAAAAAAATAAAGCATAAAAAGAAGAAACATGATAATTTTATTACACTTTTATAACACATCAATTGATCTTCCATGAGTTTTTTTGGATTGTGGAGATGTTTCTTTCTGGAATATATTTTAAATTTCATTATTCCCAATGATGATGTATGATACATGAAGGTTTAATCTCAGTTTTATCCATATTTTCATCATCATCCCACCTACCCTCATCCAAATATTCATTTAAAATTTACTGGGGAAGCTCTCTTAATTAATTATTTGTTTGTCTTAAAAGAGTGGATATTTTATCAAAATTTCATGTTTATGGTTGGAAACATTTATTCATGGTATAATAAAAACACCAGTATCATTTTACCTTGAGTATTGAGTGAAATTCATAGTTCAGAAAAATAAAATATGGGTATAGATTCTCATGAGCAGTTGTGAAATTGTAATTAATTGAATAAATCATCCAAATAAAGATTGTGATCATAAAAAATTATTGATTTTCTCAATTTTGGAGTAATTGATTCTGATAAAACTTAGATATATTTGTTTTTTGTAATTAATATTACCTATTTAAAAAATGTTTCCTAAGGAATACTTTTTGATATTCTTTTTTTACTTTAGGTCAAGAATTTGTCCATGTGTGGGTGAATTTGATATGTTGAATTTATATATAATTATGTGATACATTTCTTTAATATATATTCTTGATTTATTTTATAATTAATTTTTTTCGTGTTTTTATAGGATATAAGAAACCCACTCTCAAAAGAGGATCTCTGGTAATTTTAGTAATTCTAAATTTTACACATTGTTAAATATGATCATGATGTGAATTCCTTGTGAACAAGAAAACTAGAGGCTAAATGAAACCCCATGAAACTAGTATATGTTGTGAATTCTCTAGGAAAAGGATAAACCTAATGTGATGAGAATACAAAATGATAAATTTATGAATTCTGAACTCACTGAAGATTCAATCCATGAAATCTAGGTGATATTTGATTTCCAGATAATTCTATGGAACTATATACATAAAGTGAATCTTCCTTACCTACCATAAATGTTTTGAGCAAAAATGAATTTAAATAAATATTTATGATGTGAATATATTAGGAATCATTTTATGCTCTAGATTTTTTTAATCTAATGCTGAGCAAGGGAAACTAGAGATGAAAAGACAGTATTCTTATTATACGCTTTATATACTAAACCTCTAAATAACTACGCTTTTCAATTTCAATCATGATTTGAGGATTAATTTTTCTACTTCACATAATTTAATGAATTTGGGATTTTTTTTCATGTTCTTATTATTTTTCAATTCCTACTATTGTTTTAACCCTAATTTTTGCAATCCATTTCTTTTTCATTTATTCATGTTTGTGATCAATTGATTTTTATTTTATTTTATCATGTATTTCGTAAATATGAATTTATTTAAAAAAAATTCATACATGATTGGGATTTCTATTTCACTTAATATAGTTGTTATGATTTATGGCTAATCCACTAGGGTTAGGGGTCACGGGTAGGGGTGTTTTAAACATTATTAATCCATAAATAAATATTTTGGTTACAATACGGCTAGTAATTATGTTAATAATTATTATTAAGGAATTTTGGATGTTGAAACATAATTCAATGAATTGAAAAAGAACAAACCTGACCATGATAGAGTTGAGTAAGATAATACCAATAGCTTGTGAGGCTTTCTTTCCTTGATGCTAATATTATTTCACTAAGGCTGTTTCCTACCTCTATACCAAAGTGTAGTTTCTAGATTATATAGATCTAGTTGGTTTTACAAAAAAAATTAACGATCTCCACAATAATGTGAATCCTAAGCTATAAGAATATCCAAAGATATATTTATGAATATATTTTTTCTATAGCCATGAAATTGACAATAATCACTCTCTTCCTCCAAAAATTAAAACAAAACTATACATTAGTTAGAGAACAAACATGTGAGAGCCATGGGAAGAATTCTTCTATGATGTTCTAGTCACATGGTCACCAATTTTACTAGCTTATCCCGGTGTGTTCAACTCCATGATCCTACAATGCTACACCCTTGTAGATAGTGTAGGTCACGAATTTATAATTTTTTAATACAATCATCATCTATCTAAAATAAATGACTCTAGATAGCCTGGCCATATACCATTATGGGTTTATGAGTATGAGGTTGACCAGAAGTTCAATGTCCAAAACACCCATTTTGAAAATTTGAGCAATGTGAATATAAAATGATTAAGGATATGTTTGGAAGAAATATTTTGGAATATTACCTATTGGTTTAGTATATGAAAAAATTACATGAGGATGAATGTATTTACATTTTTTTTACGTAAGTTAAAAGGTATCGTTAACCATTAATATTTATATTATCTTTGACGTTGTAGTAATTATGGGTGATCAAAATTTAAAAAATATAGTCAGAATTATATTATTATGATTTTAGTAAATGTATACCATTATTCCAGGTGACAACCTGTAGCATCCATCAAGGATATTGGGATTGAACCATCAACTAACAGACAATTAGGTTTGAGCACATACCATTGGCCTATGAGATATCCTGATTAATATGTCATTTTTTTAATTAAACGATTTGACCGAAACATATTAATGATGATCTTGTGTTGTTAATGTTGATTTTTATATATTAATGTATTATATTGGATAATATATTCTAACAATATTGGTTTTGGAATGAATTTTGAAACAGGAGGATAAAATTATCACTCTTTTATGGAACCTACGATTTTTTACAAGTTAATTTTTGTGCATTAAAAAAAATGAACATCTGATATTTACATGATGGTGTAATTGATAAAGTGGGAAATTATTGAATCCCCAAAATAGGATGAAATATTTTTTATAAAATAGAATGATATTACAAAATTATATTTCTTAATATTCATAAAGAGTAAAATAATTCCTTAACATTAGGAAGAGGATCTTGAAAAGTATTATCCCATTACTATCATATTTGATGAATTGATGGTATTTTGATTCATTATCGATTTATTATTTCTTGTTTGTTCAATTTATATTGATCTTTAAAAATCATGAGATCAATGACATTTCTCAATCTTCACAATTATTTGGGCATCGATCTTTTTTTTCATGTACAAATTTCCCTTAACCACCTATTTTCTAAAAGATGAAAAATTTGTAATTTTTTATTTTATATTACCTTTCATATAACCATTTCTATATTTGAAGAGGAATTCTCAATAATCCTTTTATTATTTTGTTTTTTCAAAAAAGAATTTTTAAATAGAAAACCCTTGGTTTCTGAGTTCACGTTCAAATTGCAAGGACAAAATTTTTTTAATCGAGGGGAGATTGTAACTCATAGAGAGTTGAAAAATTGAATTTTTTTGATAGAATATTTAAAATGTACAAATGACATCATTTTAGAATGTAAAACCCATAGAATTTATCGATTTTATCTCTTTGGATGTTTGTGGAACACGCAACCTTATGTCTAAATAAATTGTAATATGGTATACGATTATCACTATGTAGTTAAATTGGAATTTAATAATAACAATAACAAAATTATAATGGTAATATGGTCTAAAAATGTATAAAAAACTAAATTTATATATATCTAAACTAAATAAAATAAAAATCATTTGAATGTAAAAAAAATTTATTCTAAACAAACTATAATTATTTTTTTAAATGGAAGTTGCCTCAAATTACACACAAAAAATTTAAAAATAGTTTTTACATAATTTATATTTTTTATTGAAAAAATAAAATTAATTTCATAAATATAGTTGTCGAAATAATATTATTTTGATTTTCTGTGAATTTTAGGAAGAGAAGAATGGTTCAATGAATAGTGAAAATACAGATTTTTATTGAAAATTTCCTTTTAGGTTAAATTATTTACAATGTAAAATAATATTTAAAAAGTTTTTAAATAATTATTTTTTAAATTATATAAAAACTATATCTTAGTTATTTCATTTTAATAATGTTCATATTTTTTATGATATATAAACTTTTAAATATTTTTAACGTTTTCGTTGAAAAATAGTATTTTAAACATGTCTGTGGTCTACCATCATATTTAATTCTCATGTACTAATAAAATGAATTTTTAATAATTTATTATATATTTTTAGAAACCATAATTTATATTACAAACTAATTTAAACATAATTTTTTTCTACTATAAATATTAAAAGAAATAGAAATTAATTTCTACGATTAAGTTAAAAATTAGTTTATCAAGGGGTAAAATTAAAAAGACAAAGGTTAAAAATGTCCAAAACATTTTCCAAAAACACAATTTATGGCTACATTTAGAATTAAACGGTCTCCTAGATCAATGTATTTTCGATTATCTAGATTTTTGATACAAAACAACATTGTTAAAGATGTTATAGATCCAATAATGTTTTTAAGAATGTTTTTATGGAAACCATAATTTTTAATTTTTTTATGAAATTATATTAGGATATACATACAATTATTTAACAAATTACTTTGTGAATATTATGAAATATTTGTTTGATATAAACATGATGGGTGAAAATATATTATATCCTAGTTTTACAATATCACAAAAAGCAGAACAGAATTTATATCTCAATATAATGATATTAAATATATTATTATGAAATTATGATATGAAAACACTAAAATTAAGGTTACTACAATAAGGGAATAAAATAATTTAGTTTTTGATAAATCTAGGAAAATAGTGGATCAAAATATTTTTAGCAGAATGCATTATATATTACTATACTTAATCGATTGTCATCGATATTTGATGTTTTATATATTGTTATGCACAAGATATCATGAAAACACAAATATTCACACCAAAAATCTATAAAATTATTTTTTCATTATCTAAAAGTATCTATGGATCTTGGACTATTTTAATCTTTTCTAAATGACATTGATCATAATTTTTTTTGATGTTGTCTTTTGTAGATGTGAAATAGTAAGTAAAATTACATCTAAAAATTTTCATTTCCCTATAATGTATTTAGTATATTGGTCTTGCATAGAAAATGTTTTTATTACATTAAACTGATGAGGTAGAGTATGTGGATGTTGGATGTTGTTGGGCTCAAGTATTATGGATGAAAAAATAATTGATTTTTTCTTGTGTTTTAGTAAAACTCTGCTTTTTTGTGATACACAAGTTCAGTATATTTAATTAAAAATATATTACACCAATCATGATCTAATCAAATAGACATTAGATAGTGTTTCTTTTAAGATCAAACATAAAAAAAAAGATATAATTTTAAAATTTATTAGACGGTAAGGAAAACATGGTAGTATATTTACAAAACACTTAAATTTCGATAGATTTTAATATATTAAATAAAATCTAGGAATGATAAATTATGAATGATCATTTATAACAAATGATTGTTTAAAAACCATGTTATATTAATAAAATACTTTCCAAACAGGGAGCACATAATTCAGGTTGTTTAAAAAAACCATTAGTTATACTAAAATAAGTTGTATATCTAAGGAAATTAATTTTCTTAAAAATATAAGTTTAAAAAAAACATCAGTTTTTCTAAAAACATTATTTAACCTTAAAATATCATTTTTTATAATAAAACCACCATTTTTTTTCTTCAGAAAATGAATTTTTAATGTCAATTTAGCTAAAAAACCACAGTTCTCTTAAAAACAGTTGTCGTTCTAAAAACATAAGTATTAGAAAATCATTCTAAACATTTTTTTAAAATAAAAAAAATGAATATAGTAAAAATTTCCACATGGATTGTTAGATTTCACTAGGAGAGATACTTTTCTGAAATTCACTCCTCATAATAATTTATATCATTCTGTTGTTTTACATGTTCTCAAGATTTATATTTTTCAAAATATTTGGATTTTTTTTATTTTGGACAATAATTTGATTTGATGAATGTTATATTAAAAACATTAAGATTTCAAAAAATTCATTTAATCTTTCAAATAATATTTTTCTCCATCAATTAGTATTTAGATTTATTATCAGTCATCAGATCTATAGAAGTTGAAACATCAACCCTCCAATTTTATAAATATGTGTGTGGGTAATCACTTAATTCTTTTTTATTAGAGTTTGATCAAGACTCTTATATATCAGATATCTCTTCATCCAATTATTTAATTAATATTATTATTGGAAATCATAGAAGTATTAAAATACATAGTCTGTTGAAAAAAATTAAAACACAAAATATTTTAGTAAATGACAAGCTATAAAATATTGAATAACTAAAAATTCATGGATTAAAAAATAGATTTATTATCAAGAGTGTTATTCTATTTTAGGGTCTAGAGATTATTTTCTTATAAAAGGATGGTATTTATATTCACTATCGAAAAATATTAAAATAATTTTATTCTGCATTGATGTTTAGTTATAATGATGATTTGGAAGTTATTAAAATTATCCTTCTGGAATAATTATAAATGTTAAACATTAAACATGTTTTATACATAGAATATATTCATCACAAAGTAGAATCCCTTTTATTCACATATAAAATTCCAAAAATACTATATTTATATGAGAATATAAAATTGAAGACATAATTTTTATTCTTATGAAAACTTTTTAATTTTTTAATGTATCTCTGTATAATAGGGTTGTTTTCATATGGATTAAAGGTTATCTAATCCCAAGGTAAGGTGATAGAGACTTCAAAAGTTTTATAATTCTAATTATTATATTACCTATATAACATTAGAATGTTTAACCTAGCTCTGTTTTCTCTCTTAATAAATTTATTAATAAGTGGTTCCATGAAGATGAATATTCTTTTATTTTCTTAATTCATCAACAATATGGTGTTAAATTTCATGAATGTAACTAAAAAAAGAATATTATTTTGATATGAGAGAAAATTATTCCATTATTAATAAAGAATCCATTTACAGAATGAATTTGTAATTGTTATTGATTTTAATAAGTTTGTTGAGAAATTGGATAAGGCTCCATCCAATGTTGAAGTATTTCATTTAAAAAAAGTTTAAAAAAAGAATGGGTTATTATTAACCAATAAATCCAATAAGGAATGTGAATAATAATCTGATGAATCTTATAAGGAATTGATGAAATATAAATCCCAAAATAAGACGGGGGTTCCAACATTATTTTTGTAAAAGAAAGATTTATTAAAATTTAAGGAGAAACCCCACAATGTTTTAATGTAATAAGAAAAAGAAAATGAATATTCAATGACATTATAGAAAATATTTATAGAATGTTTTATGAAATTTGTTGTGTGAGCTCATAGATACTTCTATGTCTTTATATATGCAGGAGCTCTTTAAATTTCTCTATTATTAGTTATTTAAAAAATACCTTTATTAATAGTTCCTTTGTTAGTTAATAAACAAGAGCCTACAATTCCCATTGTTCTACTGACCATTAAAGCATAACAAAAAAAATGTTATATCTTCTAAAAATTGTCCATACATTGAGAATATAAAATGTTAGGTATTATAAAAAGATAAAATTATTTTTGGAATATATAAAAGTAAATGTTCAAAAATAAATGAATAAATTATGAAAATATGATTTAAAATGTGGCGAGTAGATAGATGGTTTTTTAGAATAAGAAGAAGAATAATATAAAGAAAATTATTCCAAGACCTAAAATTTATCTTATCAATATAATAAAGATCTAGATTTGGATGTTTCTAAAGTAGATTATTGTTCAGGATTATTGAGGACTATCAATATTGAAATGCTAATATATAAAATAAAATTAAATCAATGGGAATGATGGTGTAGTTATTGTATCTAAATGAGTATATAAAAAATTAAAAGAGTTGAATATAAAAAAAATAATATAATGGATGTTTCATCAAACACATATCACCCTATGGAATGGAATTTTAACCAATGATTATAAATGAGGATTTTTTAATGAAGTATTATAAAAATTGGGAAGATATACCTCATTATTTTTCTAATATTGAATCTCATTAAAGAAACATTCATATGATATTGGATGTTTAAAAGGATATAATTATTTTAAATATATAGTTGAGACCATATTGCAAAATTATTTTTTAAAAAAACATCAAAGATGAATTGAAAGATGAAATAGGAAGGTTAATAAATGTTTATAGGTGGATCAAAAAAATTGACTGAATTTAAATTTAGTGATGAGAAATTTGAAGGCTTTAAGATGTAATTTTTGGGTTCATCATGATAACTGGGTTAATAGAATATGAGGTTTATGAAAAATTTAAATATGAATAGGATCTCAAAATTCATGCCAATTCATTAGAAAAAGTTGTTTCTAGAATGAATGTTTTTATCTCAGGAAAAAGTTTAATTGAAGTTGAAAATATAAAGAAAACAATTATTATTTATCTAATAATAAGAGCTCGATATGATGTAAGAGAATAAGAAGACTCTAGTATTACATTAATAGATTTCATAAATGGGATCCTCAACCATAGAGTCGAATATATGTCTTGAAAAATTCCATAAAATTGAGGTCATTAAAAAGAAGCTTCAAAAGAAATATTGAATTTTCTATTTCTCTTAACTCATGATGATTTTTTAATACTAGTAAATTTTTTATGAATAAAGAATGAATATTTCATCATAATATTTTTATTTAATTTTTACCAATATATCTTAAGAATTTTTTTTTATATTTTGATCAATATTTATATTAAAATTGTTCCATATAGATGTTTTTATCTAAATTTTTAGGTACACATTCTTTCTAATAATCATTTTGAAAAAAATCTGAGAGAATTTATAAAAAATAATATAGAAGTACTGTATCAGTACCTATCAGAAAAATATTATAAAAAGTATTATTGGAATAGTTTTTTAAATAAGGAGTTTGATTTAATGATATGGGAGAAAAGTAAAGTGCTAATTTGTGTAAGTGAATTAAATGTAGATTTTCCAATGTTATTAGTTTTTCTATATAAAAATTTTGATTTATTAATTTATCAAGGAGGGATAATTTTGAGTCAAAAGTTATAGTTTATACTATTTTCAATATTTGTATGGAAAATCACATCACACTTTCTTAAAATACAATTTTTTACTAACTTTATCCAATCCAAATTGTTTTAGAATGTTTTTTAGAAACCACTTATTTTACAGAATATATAAACAATTATAAATGGATGAATTTAACATTACATGGGGGGAGATAACCAATTTTAGTACTTGGGACACACTTAGTTATTCCATCAAGAAAACCAAATTTCATACTTCAGAAAAACGCATTTCATTCCAATAGAAAAACCTAGTTCAGTCCGTAAAATAAAATAATTTTTGTCCATTTGGAGAACATTTTTCAGTTCATCGTAAAAAGAACTTTTTGTATATTATAAAAATTATATTTATTTCATCATATAAATAGTTTTTATATTCCAATAGAAAATTTTTTCTCTTCCATATAGAATATTTGATAGGATTGTGATGATGATACAAAAAATGACAAATTGAAAAAGTAAGTACAAATCTTGATGAGCAGTCAAAAGAGAGCTCATCGAAGGCCATCGCAACAAAATCCAAGAATCAAAGAATATTATCATCAAAGGTGTGCCTATAAATATAGGTGAATTCACATATATATGTTAAATTTTATTTTATAACACAACTCATCTAAAGTATACACATTTAAAATGTCAAGCACCTTCACTTGGTTAGTATTTAGATAGCTTTTATAAAAGGAATCTAAGTGAGAATGGTAAGTTACGAATATTTTTTTCATCAATTATTCAAATCATGTTATCTTTAGGGATACTAGGGACAATAATTCTATTGAATATAAAATTAATGATCAAGGGTTTCCAGGGCATGGAAGGCAGAGGATATTATGATCTTGGAGATCAATGGATTTTTATTTAAGATAAAAAACCTTTAAAATTTGATTAAAACCTTGGATATCTTATGTTATGGTTTTTGAATTCCTTTAAATAGAAGGTTAATTTTTTTTATTTTTTTATAATGATTCTATATGTTTTCATTTACAACTTTGTAATGTTTAATTTTCTTATGTTAACAAGTCATTATTTTTTCCTCATTATTATAAGGAATGATAAATTTTAGAATTTAATTCTATTAGAAAATTTTATTTTATAAAATTTATTGGTTTTATGTGAAGCTTATTACAATAATGAAATCATTAGATAAAGGTTCCATAAGATATATCCAAATATTTATCATTTTTTATTTATAAAATTTAAAATAAAAAATCACCCCCATATGTATCCATTATCATACACTTCAATCATATAATATTATCAATCATATATATCATTTCTTATGGACCCCTAAAAAAATACAATTGTTCATTTTACATATTTAAAAGAGGGTTCTAGTCAAAAATAGTAGGACTAGATCATGTTAGATAGATACCATGACGACCTTTGTTGGATCAAAATAAAAAAACCATTCAACAATTAAATTTCCCTAGAGAAATTATGAGTTAGGAAATAAATATTGTTTATGCTTCTTGAGTATAAAGAGTATTCAATTCTGGAATATTTCATATGTTTTTCTAAGCTGGTTCACATTTCACTAATGATTCTCATTAATGAATATATGACGTGTCACCATTTTCTAATTTGATTGATTTTAAAGATATATTATAGGATCATCAATATTTTCATTTTTAACAATGAAGATGTAATGGAAAAGGAAGTAATGGTCATGAAATACATAGCTAGTTTGAATGGTAAGAGTGTTTTCCCTATTGAAATAGGTGGAAATTAGTATTCTTCGTATATAAAAACATGGAAATGTGGGGAGACTTGATGGGGATATAGTGGTAGTGTGAATTCTCCAAAACATTGTTCTTGGGTGTATTTTGGAAAAATTTATTACAATGTTATCAACAATGGAGGATAGGACTATCATGAATCATCCAAAAAACCGTTGTAACCTAAACACCGGTCACATCCTAACATAGCTCGAAGGGAATTCCAAATCCCTATGGGTTGGTGACTATAAATAGACATAAAAATACAAATGTGGTAATGTATTTTCCAAAAACATATTGTAAGAAATAGATAAAAGTCATTATTGAAAAAATAAATCAATATCAGGAGAACTACAATAGAAGTCAAATATATTTAAACAACTAAAAGTACAACCAAAAGGGTCTGGAAAAGAGGATGAAAATCCATGTAGTAGTGGGAAAAACTCTCCAAGACTAAGGATCAACAATAACAACCACCTCCATGTGACACATTATACATTCTCAAAATAGTAATAAAATAATATAAAAATGCCAAAGGAATTATGATGTGAGTGCACTAATATCCCAGTAGGTTCTCTCAAAGGATTAACTAACAAGATGAAAACATTTACTAACCAAATAATGATTTCAATTTCAAATAAACAGATATGGATGTAAAAAATCATATTTAAAATAAATGAATATTTACATTTCAAATTTTGGAAATAATTTAAGAAAATGTCTTAAAAAAATCTTATATAAAACTATTTATATAATTTCAAAAGGCATGTGTAATTTTTTTTACAAGAAATGAGATGTATATCAAACCAATTATATTGAGTAACATTATTATCTAACAAGAGATATTATAGTTATTGGTGATGGTATCCTTACACACTCCAAGGTGAAACATGAAAATTTGTGTATACACACATCTCTTAGACACAAGTTGAAGATAACTCGTCACCATCACATCAGGGATGTGACCTAATGAACAAGGTTTTATTTCATCTATTAATCATCAAAAGTACTCTATATTAACTCCATAACAACCTAAACATGATTTTACTCTAACAACATTGAATTATATTAAAATTATTTTAAAAAATTTAAAATACAACTCATCCCGTTCATCTATTTCCATATTCCAATTTCCATTTAATCCCCAAAATGGGGTTTTAATCAAATCAAGCCATTTCAAAGATAATACCACTAGTTTTCTATCGAAACCATTAAAAGAAATTTTTCTCTAATACGATAATGAAATCATTTCAAAAAATTCATTTCACCATTTAAATCTCAAAAACTTCAATCAATTTCACAAACACAACAAAATTCATTGTAATTTTCCGGGTTTTCACAATTTAATGCCATGTAAAAGACAAATAAACAATTAAGTAGAAATGGGTTTTCAATATACCAATTGAAATAATAAAAATTTAAATAATTAAATTAAATTTAAACTATTCAAATTACGGTCAATCAAAATATCCATCATAAAGCATCCACATCATCACAGCATAAGAATAAAAAATCCCTAATATGAAAACTTCAATAAAGAACATATAAAATGATGAATGAAGAATAAAAAAAAGTTTTGATATTTCAAAAAATTGGTATTATATCCACCAACTTCATAGAGATATATAAAACCCTGGGTAGGAGTGAGTAAGATCAGGGGAAAGAGAATGGGAAGAGAAAACTTACTGTGAAGATATTGAATGTAATTATCCTAGATTTGATTCACTTCTGGAGGGGTGTAGTGGGGAAAAAATAACTTCCTGGGAGCTTTTAAATAATAATAATTCATATTACAATTCAAGTGGCCCATTAGGAACTCAAAACAATCATTCCAAGGATTTAAAATAAATTTTTGATTAACTAAAGCTTGCATGCATGGTTATCTAGGTAGGACCACACAGTTAGAAAAACTATATTCCCTAACCATTCACCCCTTTTGTAGGGTTTCGTGGTTTATCTTTAGTGTGAACATAATTTTTCATGCCTTGTGAAAATAGTGAAAACCCTAATAGTCTCATTTTTCATAGTTTCCACTAGCACAACATACAGTTTGGGGAAACCATGTTCCAACAAAGTATAGCCGAAGAACATCTATAATCTCCGAAATTCATTCCCACAATATCCTGATATGAAACCCAATCTATATATGATCAAAATTGTGTTTAGGAATACCATAAAATATTAAAATGATGTTAAAAAAATCTGCACCATAGAAACTTTTTGTCCCCATAAATCCTATATAGATGCTTCTGTTTAAAAAAGATGAGGCCACTATTCTCTCATCAGTGCCTCACTCTCCTACACCTCATTATAAAAAGAACTATGCTTCCATAACATTAAAACCAAAGGATTAATCCTCCCATTAAGAAACCTGGTTTCATAATCAACTATCCTAACTAGAAATTAAGTCACTATTAAATCATGATTTACATCAAGAGCACTCTAGATGAGACCATAGGATGGATCCGATGGATAATTTCTCATCTATGATACATGGAACACGTTATGCATCAACATCAGCTACAGTAAGACTAATAAATGGTATAAAAAATTTATAACCTAAATAAAAATATCAAAAGTCCCCATAAAATTAAGATCATTCTTCCCTTACCTCCTAATAAAGTAATGATACAAACAAGGTGACTCTTCTGAGAACACCTAATCACCAACATAAAATTGCAATGGCTTATGATGATATTAAGAAAAAGAATTATACTAAAAATATTTCATCAACATTCTCAGATAAATATATTTAATCATTGATGTCATATCTTGAACCAATGTAGGACCAATGATGTAACATTAACCAATAAGCAACCAACATAATGATTATTTGATAGGGTGGATATACAAGGCCTCAAAAGGATCTATTCTGATCACAGACTGGTAACTGTAGTTATATGAAAACTCCACTTGACCTAAACGGTCATCCCCTGTCTATCCAATGTTGAGAATAAAAGAAAAGAGAATATCCTAAATAATATATATAGATCTTTCTATGTGGACAATAGATTGTGGATGCTATGTGGTTCTCTAATGAGCCAGTGATCCAAGAACTTATTGATGGCCTCTCAAAAAATGATAAGTGTAATGAGGATTCCTTTGAGATTCAATATAATATAATCTCTATAAAATTTAATAATCTATTTCACATAGATATTTCCAAACTCCATAACTTTGGTGGAATCGCAAATGGGTATGAATTGAGAAATCTTGGTTGGCGTGTCAATCACAAACCATATCACATTAATTTTTCTATGGTTCTATGGAATCCAAACCAAACACTCAATAAAGATCTAATCCCACATCCTTGTTGGAACTAGAAGTGGCTAAAGAAAACAATATGGTTTTCTTGTTCATCCTTGACATGTTGGCACATTTAATAATTAGAGAAAAATTAAAAAATTGTCCATATCATTCATGGAAACAAAATTTTCACCTCATTTCCTAGAACATATTCTTAGTTCCTAGGAGAAATAACCATTGGGAGTTATAGAAATACCCCATCACTACTTTCCTTATAGCTATCAAAGGAAAAAATATATTATGATATCATATAATGCCTTTATTGTAGAATGATTAGTTTTGTATGACCTAACCTATACAAAGAGAGCCTCTAATGCTGTGGAACTCATCATAAAGATGATTTTACTAATGGATAAACTCAGGAAGGGTTTATTCCAATTGAACACTTTCCAAGGAAACTAAAGACCCTAATTCACAGACTCCAATATGAAACTGTGGAGATAGATTAATCAATTTCCACTCTTATAATGATTGTTTCACGACATTGATTAGGATACACCTACTCAATGCATCTATATTTACATTACCATTAATTGGGGTATAGGTGACTTCATATTCGAAATATTATAAATCTTCCACTATATTCCTCTAGTGGAGGGTTAAATCTTTTTGGGAGAAAATAAAAATTATATTTTTGTTGTTGGAATACATGAAACACATTTATCTGAAGTGGTATTTCCATTAAATATTAATGTAAAACATCAAATATTTGAGTTCAAGGTCATAGATCATGTAATTTTTCTCATGTGTCTAAGGATCTTGAGATCCATAGGCAATTCCAAGATCACCTTGTATAAGTATTCATCCCAAACCAGAGCCAAATGTATTATAGTAGACCATATTACCCTACCCGACCTTTTTAAGAGTTGACAGTAGAACTGTTGTCAAAATACATTTCATCTCAGAAAAATAAATCTTTTAATTAAATCTTTAAATAATGAAGTATCATTTGTTAAACCAATAGTCATGAAAGGTCCCTCATTATGGATGTACATACTTTAAAATGTGGTTTTCAAAAGTCAGATTCCTTTATTCTCCACTGATGGTAACCATACCAAAGATAAATCTTAAAGAACCACTTCTCCTCTTTCAAAAGGTCAAATAGATCATCAATCCATGGATATAGACACTTTTTTATTAGTGTAAATTGATTGAGGTTTCAGTAATCAATGCAAAGGTGATGTGTCCCATCAGTATTATTAGCATCCTGAATTGGATCCACCCATGGTGACACACCTTTACATATAAACAATATATCTGGAAGGTCATCCAACCAATTATTAAACTCTTTCCATAATATCGACGCCACATGGTAAGAGGGAATAAATTGTAGTTATGTACTTGGTACAAACTCAATATAAAACTCTACCTCACTTCTTTTTGGTAAAACATATATGTGTTATATGGAAAAACAATGAGAAACATGACGACAACTGGAGGGATATCATCATTCAATGATTCTGTCTCCATATAAAAAGGGGACACATATATTAATTTCCCCAACTATAGATAATATGGTATGTATCTACTCAATCTCAGGTCCCATTATCTTTTAAATATATGATAAACCCTATCGGTTAAAGTAAAGAAGGACCATATAAGATAACAATCAATCTGATCCATATTGGAAATTAGTTAGTCCACCCTAAATATAGAATCAATTGGTCTCATGTCAAGAACTATATAATTCCACATAATCTAACCATCTATTAATAAGAATAAACAAGTAGGACCATGGAGGCCCTATTATCTCCTAGTTATAAGGGGTTTAGTAATATCCATTACATAAGAAAAAAGATTCATAAAAAGATTAATTATATTGAAAATATGTGTTGAACTAAATGAATGAGGTTCATTGGTTTCAAAATAACTCTGAAAAAAATTATGATTATATAGTTATGGTAACTCTCACGGTTTATAGGCTCATTTCTGTTTCCTTTGGAGAATATTTAATAGTGTGAAGATGCATCTTTCTTGATTCCTGTGGCTATAATCCCTTTGTTGTAAATAATATAATTGATCAATAGTTATAATATGCACTAATGATATCATGCCACTTCACATATTATAAAATACATAGAATAACATCATCTAGTCACCTGAGCATCCGCTTGGGCTACGTATCTTTGGGCATTAGTGAAAACCTTATTATAATTCCAAAGATTTATACACTACTACAAAATCAATGGGTCTCTTCTAATCACTGAAAGAGTTTAAGAAAATCATTCCTATCTAAAACCACTATGATAATAATCATGTCTCTTCTTCCCTTTTGATGAATTTACACCTCTCACTTGGATAAAAATAAAACCTCATCAATACAGACTATCCAACCAGGTCAATATTGGCCATCAATTCTCTATCCATAACATCAGCATAAGAGGTATGATTCATCTATAAAACATGATAATGGATATCATTTTAAGTCCCATCAGGAACCCTAGAGTCTTCATTTTCTCATTTTACACAAAATATGATGTAAAATACACAAGATCATCAAAACAATATGTATACATAGTCACAGTCTTATCAGACTACTCAAGTTTGAAAAAATAAATACCCTGGTAAAACACCATAGAATCTACATAGAACTAGTCGGTGAAAATAGATTTGAATTATATCCATTATAAACCGTCATTATTCTTCTTCTTCACCATCATGTCCTGCAATTTCATGCTTAATCCCTCCATCATGATGTTGGTACACATCACATTGATTTCATTAGGTGCCTCCATGAACTCAAACAAAACCTTAATCCTACTTAAAAATTCATCATCCAATTGGTGATCATTGGATCTTTTGAATTCTAGAGGATTCTAACAAAGTAACTCATGATAACTATTTCAGAAAATATCCTTCTAAGGTTCCACAGTTAGTGCTTGAATGAGAATTGTTGTTGTTTCTAGTCTGAGAGCATGGAAAGTATGCACAATCATTCCAACTATACTTGGTTCCACAAGATGGTGTGCTCACTATGGTTAATCAGAATCTTCCTCATGGATATGATTCAAACATCTTTTGGAGGATTGATAATACAAAACATTAGTTGATAACATTAGAGACATCATATAAACACTCAAACAAAGAATAAGGTAAATTAATCCAAATAGATAGAAAAATACAATTTGGATTTATTATACCAAATAAAAATTAGGGAAAAGACTGAAACTAATACCTAAGACGTATTTCCCAAACCACCCATGGTGACATAAGGCTTAATATGGTGAAATATAGTTATTCACTCTGTCAAAACTACAACCTATGTTTTGGCATGTGAACGCAATGACATAAATACGTCAAAGAAAGATGAAAAACCTGCACCACTAATACCCCATTATCATGAACCAGCCAAGATACCCTGGTAAACTGATAACCTTGTCGGTCCACACATTATTCAATGAGAGTTACTGATCCCCATAGGTTGACGACCAACACCTGACATCAATCAAAATTAATGTGGGATTGAATTTTCTACAAAGACAATTGAATGAAGTGATATAATTCAGTATGAAAAAAGATAAATCCACATAGATAACAATACTAGAAGTCAAAAAGGTATAAACAACACATAGTATGACCATAATGTACAATAAAATGTGAAAAAAACCAAATTCACAGTGGCACAACTCTATAATGCTAAGGATCTATAACAATAACTACCTTCGAGTGGAACATTACCTCACTCAAACATGATAAAAGATAATATTAAATCACCCAAATTCACATGTAGTGTGTGCGATAAAATCATAGTATGGTCTCAAAAAAGATTCAATTATATGATTCCAAAACAAATTAACCAAATAATGACTTTAGTTTTATATAAAAAGGACTATAAGTTCAAAATAATATTCAAATAATCATTACATACATTTCATATGATGAAAATACTTTACTCAAATGGATTAATAAGAATCTTTTATAATATATTTTTTATAATTTCAGAAAGAATGAGGAATTTTTTTTATAGAAAATGACTTATATATCATTCCAATTACAACGAGAAACTTTAAAATATTATAAAAGGTACAATAATTCGAAGCTATGGGATTCTCACACATTGAAAGGTGAACGATGGAAGTATGTTTATAGACACAACCCTTATACACTGGTCAAAGAGGACTCATCACCATCCCATTGATGATGAATGCTATTGTACATGGTTTTTTTATAGTTGCAATGTGTCAACAGACTGTATCCTAATAACTATTACACTATATGTCCTTGCATGTTCAATAACTACATTTAATGATGAGAAATTTATTTTAAAATAGTTTAAATTAAAATTCAACCAATTTTCCCAGTTCATTATTCCAATTTCTATTTAGAAACTGAAATGGGGTTTTAATTAGATAATGAATTTTCCAAGATAGAACCATTGGGATTCTAACAAAACAACTTTATCCAATTTTATCAAATACAAACATTAAAATCAATTTCATCAAATCAATTTCACAATTTAAATATAAAATTCATATCTCAAAACATTCCCTCAATTTCCCAAACACATCCCAATAAATTGGAATTGAGGGTTTTTCCAAATTTCATGAGAAATAAAACACAAATTCCAAATTCACTGGAATTAGGTTTTATATAGAACTATTTAAGTAACATTTATATTTAAATAATGAAATTTAGAGTAAATAAAATTTATCATTATAAACAAAACAACCTACCTAAGGATAACATGATCATGAAATTAAAATCCCTAATTGGGAAACCCCAATGAAGATCATCAAAAATGATGATCCTAGAATATCACCAAGATTCATGATAAGAAAAAATGTGTATTTTATCCTCCAATAACACATATATCTATTTAATCCTTGGAAGGAGAGAAGAAAGAGAGGTATAAATAGAGCAAGAATAGGAAACTTACCATGAAGAAATTAAACATCATTCTACGATCATTTATTCTCTTATAGAGGGGTATAGAAGGGTAATATCACCTCTTAGGAGCCTCCATGGAAGGATAATTTTTATTGGGGACACACATGATCATTCGTCATTGAAACAGATGGTTTTGGTGTATTAAAATTAATATTCATATTCATTAAATCATTTATTCAAGGCTTTATATGTAGAGATTCATAGTTAAAAAACCCATTAACTATAAAATTGTTCCCTTACTATTTGATTGAATAGTTTCTCCTAGGTGGCTGAATGGTTTTACAAACTATGTTCAAACTATGAAAGCCCTCACTGTATCAGTTTTCTATATTTCCACTAGTAGGGAACATAATTTGGGAAAACCGTACAACAACCATGCATAGCTTATGAACATACTAAATATTGTAAACTATTTTCCAAAACAACGTGAGAAAATAAAAAACCAAATCATGATCAAAAGAGGGGTTGATGAATACCTAAAAATATTAATAATATGTTACGAGGACATAAAGATAATGTTTTCCAGGATGCTTTGAAGTCCAACCACTATTGTGGGCTCATGGGCACCTTCATTGATTTTACAGATTCCCTCCCCAGAGTAGTAGTGTGGGATCATCTCAAATTATAGGTTCCCATGTGTAGTTAGATGCATTAAATGGAGTGGGTTTTAACCCTTATAATAAAAATGAATCATAATCTTCTAGTGAGATTCATTGTGTGACCCTGAATCATGGGGTGTATTTACGATAGAGCTTGTTATGGTAGAGTTAAAATTCATGATTGTGAGTGTTTTAATGATGGTGTTTATTGGGTCATCGGTGGGTATCAAATATTTTTTCCACTGGGGTTCCTTATTCATTCATTTCATTAAAATTGATTGATTTCATTAGGATATGACCAGAGTTTATGTCTTATGTGATGGACCTTCCTATAATATTGGGGAGAATGAAATAGAAGTACGTTAAATGTTCTATTTTTCATGTGGTTGTCTTAGATGATTAGGTAATTTTAGACTTCATGTTTCTTGATTTTGATATCTTTGACATAATTTTTTCCATAGATTGGATGGAATAAATTACATATTATGTGAATTAATACCATTAGACGGTACTATTACATACACCAGATAGGAATATTCATATATTGCAAGGTGATTGGGACACCTGATCTGGTAGGGATGGGATTGTAACTCCAATGGTAGAGTACTTATCATATTAGGTATCCATGTTTATTTTTTATGTTGTTGGATAGTGTTTAAATAATAAGATTTTTTGGACTTTTATATGTAGCCCATGGAATTTCATGATCATTTCATTGGGTTATCACCTTGGCAGAAGGTGGAATTTTCTATTGATGTACTCCGTAGTAGAAATACTATATCATTACCATATTATCAGATAGATCATGTCAAATTAAATGAGTTTAAGATTATATTAAAGGATCTCATAGGTAATATTTTTATTTGACCCTGTGTATCATCATAGGTATAGAGACCCAATACTCTTACAAATATTATTATATTCTTTTTAACAAATACATCTAATAATTACATCCCATATATTATAAGGCCACTTTTATTTGGATGAATAGGTTCATATTATATAAAAGTGATGATAAAATAAAACATATTGATTTTATTTTATATAATGAGATCTTATATCATTTCTATCTCCTAAAATACATGGGATAACAAAGGAAATATATAGATGAAAGGGGAGATCTCAAAATCCCAAAAAGTGAACATATATGGAAAGGAAACATAACATGAGAACAAAATGTATAAAAAGATACGAAACAATTTTAGGATAAATAGTATTAGAATTGGAGAATAACATAAATCACTAGGTATAATATAACCATGGTGTCCTAGTTAATTTGTAAGAAGAATAAAATATTCTTAAACATGATTAATATATAACTACCAATCCAATATCATATGGTGGACAATGTCTCATAATGGGAAAGGATTTCTCGGTAATCCCATATATGATGTCTCATGAGACTAAAACATTACAAAATGAATTAGATCTAAATCTAGGAACATACATATTAACATCTTCATGATTTATGTTATCTATATAAAGTCAATTACTTATAATGTATAAACATAATAATTACCCATGAATGAAAATGATTCACATTATCTTTTCTCATATCATAACAATGAAATCATAATGTTCTGTTTTGAGAGACTATATTAAGGCATGTGTCAAACCATAAACATAAGGTAGAATAATCTAGATATATATTTGAGATACATATATACATAATTTTTAATCAATCCATAATATTAAATTTTATAATCGTTGATGAAAGTTCCTTTTGAAGATTACATGGAATATATCTCATGAAAAGTATAATTTTCACATTGAAATAACTTCTTCAAAATCTATATATTTAAAAAATATTATAGAATTTTTTTTATATAAATATCAATGGTAAAATATAGTTAAGTTTCACCGAGGTGAACTATAAATTTTGTTGGTAATTCAACACATTCCGTATATGTTAAAAAAACATTCCTCTCAAAATATAGTAAAAATGAAAAATGGTCTTCATTTGGAAAATGATAGGAAGATTCCATTATAACCATGTATTAAAAAGCTAAAAATGGGTAAAAATTTCTTTAATAAATCATTTTTGGAATTTGAAAAGTATTATTGATTTTTTTGAAAATATTTAAATATTGGGAAGAAGTACTTTTGACCGAACAAAGTAATGAAGTTATTTTTTCTTAAAATTAATTTCTCAATAATTTTAATTTACAAATATAGTAAATTAGAATTTTTTTAAATATTTAATTAATAAAAATTGGATAATAAATTTAAATTGCATTATTATACAATGATGAAATAATTTTCTACAATGTAAATTCAAGCATAATTAATTCTGATTAAATTGAGATTGAAACATAGACCCCTATCTATCTGTAATGTTTGAATAATAATTATCATGGATTAGGATAATGAAATATAACTTAAAATATTATGAATTAGGAATAATTAATTATATTACATTTAAAGGGTTAATGTATAAAACATTTATGAAAATTGGATTCTTGAAACAGAATGTGTCTCATTAAAAGGTGCTTAAAGACAAAAACATTACGTCGAGCCTCAAATTTATTGTGTACTTATTTTATCTCATGTATTATAAAAATATGTAAATTTTTTTTCTCTTAAAAAAATTCAAAAAAATTCACCTAAACATAAAATAATTACATCATCCAAAATAATAACGTATTTATCTACTTAATTAGTTATGTGCACATAAGGTGTTTTGAGGATTCATAGTTCATAATTTCAAAACAACATCTGTGTGAGGACCATGATTAAAGTGAAAAATGTTATATAACATATAGAATAACGATAATTAAATATTTATAATTTTTATTCATAAATTATTATTTTAAAAATTACCATGAATTATTGTTATGAAAAACGAATTATGTTACAATTATAGAGATAGTAGGGCATACATACACATGTGTAACATTTCCATTTCCCAAACACCATGATGGAAATAATTTATAAATTATATTATCCTTCAATGATAATTATAGAATAATAATTATCATAATTTTTATTTAAATAAACTTAAATATTTAATCTATGTTATTCATTAATAAAAAACGAATCATAACACATTGTGAGGCAAGTAGTTCACTAAACACATGAATGACATTATCATTTTCCCATGGATAGTACTTTAATAAGGCATATAAAAAATTAATATTATATAACTATTAATATCACAATAATTTTACATATAATCATTAAATCCATTATCATGAATATATTAGAGATGAGATTATTGAAATTTATTTTAACTAATTCACTAGGTGGTAGTCTGTCGTACACATGATTGATACATTATTTTAACATTTGATGTAAGAGGAGAAGAATAAATATTATTCCAAAAAAAGTAATATAATATCAGTATATATATATATAATACTGGTGTTATTATATTGGAATTTTTAATACACAATTTAAGGTGAAAAAATACTGTGAAAAAAGAATTAGCTAGACAATGATGATTTAATCCTATTAGAAAAACATCCATTTGATAACTTGTTAAGGGAAATAATCTTGGTATTTTTGGAATAATTTAATATCTACAATGTTTATGATGACTTTATAGAGATATTTTCGTAGGGGTAAGTTGATAAAAATTGCATATGTTTTGAGAAAATGCGAGGGGAGGGTGTATCTGTTTATAATAGACGAGATTTAGAATTTTTTAAATACCCCAAACTATTCAATAACGATATGTCACATTCTAGAAAAATATCTCTTAAAAAATATTTGAGGGTATATAATATTTATCAACACATCTACAACAAAAAATAAATTTGTTTTAATCATTTTATCATCTTTACCTCTATGGTTACACACATTTACATTTTTAATGTTTTACCACAACAACTATTTTTGTACTATTTGTAATATACATTGTGAAAAAAAATTATATAGGTGTTATTATATAATAAAATTTATTATTATTAAAAATATTTATTCCGTTTCATAATATTAAATCATATACTTGGTATTATATAATATAGAATTTAACATGTAGAAATGTTGAATTTATTTTCATTAAAAGTATTTTTAGAGCATAAGATGATCTTATAATAACTATATGAAAATAAATAGTAATTAAATTAATTTATATTTATATATATATATAATATAAATTTCATTGAAATAATTCCGCATTAAGTGATATTTTATTAGGTTAAAATGGTGAAACATTATGCACTTTAAAATTATTTTTAAGAAAATGTGATTTAAGTAGAATATATATATATATATAATAAAACACAGTATAAAGATGATTTAGATGAAAGAATTGGATTATATTTACTAAATAATCATTATCTGACTTTGTAATAATATTAAAATAATCATGGTTCTATTAAATTAAATAATTTATTAAAAATAGGCAGGTTAATAAAAATTTGTTTTTTTATTATTCATTGAAAAATAAATATTTTCTAAAAAAATATAATATATCACCCAAATTTAATAATGATATAAATATTTGAGAAGATATTTCCATTTTATTAAATAAAATTTCTAATTGTTCCAAAAATTAATTATTATATTTTATCATAAGAGAAATATAAATCATTTTTGATGAAAATAGTTTTTTATTGTATTCATATATTTATTAAAATTAAGGGATTATTTATTCATAATTTTTAACTAAATTTATATTTACTTGGAAATTTATATATATTTCATGAATCTATTAATACAAATCATTGCCTCAAAATTAATTTCTAGCTTATATTGTCCATGATTATATAATAATATCTTAATATCATATCGTTTTTCATTTAAACATAGTGTTTCATGTTGAATATTATATATAGAATATTGTTAGTCTAATATATTAATGTTGTAAAATTTAAGTAAATATTCATTTTTAATTTTAAGGATGATGGAAGTATCCAGATCGATGTTGATTATCTACAGTACAATAGAGTGACCATTATGAATTAATAACCATTTCTCAAAATTGAAGATTTTTTTGATTAGATCAAGGGTGTGAGATGGGTTTGAAAGGGTGATATAATATTATGATACCATCAATTGAAAGTATATAGATATTATGTTACTAAGACCGCATTCATGAGTAGGTATCACCAAAATGATGATATACTTGTTATTTTTATCCTTAGCGATATAACTTTTGTTTTCATAGACCTAATGAACTAGATATTCCATAATTATCAAGATACCATATCTGTGGTGTTTATTGTTTATATCATGGGTTACTACAATATCATAGAATACCATGTAGACAATTTTTCTGTCTTTTTGGAATGATTAATGGATCCCTCCTTGTTTACTAAATTGTATAAATGTTAGTCATTGATCTAGTAGTGATGTTTCTGGGATATATTGTATATGAAAGGGGTGTTATTGTGAAACTAGAGAAGATCATGGTAACCATGTCCTACAATAAATGATTTTTTTATATGAACATATTATTTTCTTTGCTCACATATTGCATGTTCCTTGCAATGTACATTCCAAGTAATGCATTTTCTATGGAACTCTATCATGGAATTATTTAATGTTAGAATGTGATGAGAGTATCTAAGGTTACTTAGAGGAGTTAAAGGAAAGGTTTACATTATCTCTAACATTGGTCCCTCATAATCTAGGAATGTGGTATATTTTGTTCAATAACACTCACGGTAGGGGGTTGGGATGTTCATTGATATAGGGTGATCATATGATAACTTGTGTCTCACTATAGTTATACCCTCATGAGATGATTTACCATAAAAATGTCTTAGAGTTGTGAGTTGTTCTGAATTCTTTTAATATAGAGCACTATAATTTTTTTAGGTACTAATTTATTAGGTAAATTTGTAAAAATATATGTAGGTATATAATCACTCAAATGGATTTGAATCACTGAAAAAGAAGATGGGTGGAGTATCTCCCAACTATAGACTCTAGCATGGTGTATATGTAGGGTAAGGGAAAATTTTTTGGTTTCGAATTTTATGAGAAATCCACTAAGAAAAACAATGAAAGAGTTAGAAAATGAAAATAATTTTGCTGTACTGACTTAAATAATTTAATTTTTACATTTATCATAGGGATGCATATATTTTTTTACCCCATTATAGGTCACATCCTCATTTGATGAAAATATCTTGAGTCGTATGGTTGAGGGAATTTATTTATAGGGGATAAGAAGGAAATTGAATTATAGTGATACCTCATGTGACTTGTCTCAGTGTCACAGTGATTCTTTCCAATTTAAAATTTTTTAGTATTTCCTTTGGATTTGAGGTATGAGGTGTTTCAAAGTGAACATTGTAGGTTATAGGCATTGTGGAAGAAAGCGTTGGGCTGTGCCCAAAAATAATTTATTCCATATTCAATGAATAATATGATATTTATAAGAAAATTAATGTTGGGATTCATAGAATTGAGTCAAATAAATAGAAAAAGAATAATTTTACAATAACTGAGACAGTGGATTTCGACACATATTGTTTATAAATAATTTAATTGGATATATAATTGCCTCTAAAGAAATTCAATCTTCATTCATGAGTCTGGTGATAGATATGTGGTTCACCATAATTGCATTTTATAAACTAAGTGTAGATTTCCTCAAGAGAGGTTTCACATGTGTTCTTAGAATCCCTATACATCACTCAAGAAGTCTTTGGGTGCATGTACAAAAGATTTTTGTGCTTACATCGTCTGCCTTGATCTCTGTGTGAATCCCTTCAAAAGGGTTATCCATGATTCGATGGAGGAGGATTTCTTTCACTTCATGGGAGAATTTTTAGAGAACTGATCCCTCTTGGCTTGAGAGGATTCTCCAAATTGTTATGCAAAGATGAATAGGATAATGATAAAATAATTTAGTTGGTATTTATTTTGATAGGGTTAAAAAATATAATTTCACAAGTTCCCTTGATATTTTAATTTAATCCTTGAAAATATCTATGTCAAAGAATAATATAATATTATTATTATTTCTCAACACACACTTACCATGTGAATTATAATTAAATAAAATTAAATATTACCATTTTTCACTATACCATTAACATTAGTCCTTTATTCCTCCACACTATTTATTTATCCTTGAATAATGCCTATTTAATTTATTAAATAAATATCACTTCATTATTCACCAATAAATTAATATATCTTAAAGTCACTAAATAAAAAATAAATATCTATATGCATTCATGAATACATGTATAATTATTACACGACAAATGAGAATAATATTTATTCAACCTGTTAATTAAAAAATGATAATAAATTAATTGACTATGATTCTGGATACATTTAATGTGTCTCCCTCTTGGCCTCTTTCTTAGTGGAATTAGGTGAAGCAGTATAAGTTTCATGGTTAGCTTATAGAAACAAAAAAGGTAACTATAGAGAATGAATTTATTTCCCCAATGACATGTCACCTCATAGAAATGATTATCATGTAATATAATCCCTTTATCATAATATCTCTAATCTAGAAGGTTGCATGCTAGTGCCATCAACCATTAAGCTCGATATCTCTGCCATTGACAATGTATAAATATAGTGTACTTATTGATCACCATGTCCATGGATCTGTTTAGGCTATATCATTTCCATTCAACGTCCTAAGATATTAACTTCTGTTAAATAATAGAAGTGATAAATCCTTTCTCACATTATTCATTAATGCAATATTACTCATCATGCTCACACAATATCCTACCTCATTATAAAAATTTGATATCACATTTTTCATCAATACATCTATGTGTGCCACTCATAATACTCATTAATAATAATATTAAAGTATAGAGACCAATAAACACATCTAAATATAAGATAATTAAATGAAAAATATAAATATGGACTTCCTCCTAGAAGGTCTGATTCTCATAATATCCTAATGGATACTTCCTAGGGCGTGAACCATGTGAAGGTGCCTTAATGTCCAAGGAGTCTTCACCCCTGATAGCCTATATAATTTTTGTCCCTAAAATGATATCATATAGATATAGAAAATATATTTAAGGATAATTTCATAGAATTATCAGGTTATCATCATTGAGGGGAACTATTATGAACATTTTGTGCGAAAACTACTCTAAGGAATTTATCACATACTATGTCATGATGAAGAATAATTATTATGTGATAAGTAGTTTATCATTATTCAAAGAAATTAACACATTTTTATCATAAGGAAAAATGTGGATTTTTTTAGTTCACCAACCCCAATATACTTCCACTTTCACAAGAGAAAACTACAAACAACCATTAGTCCTCTACATGTCACTTGATATTAATCCTTCTTCATGGGATATGCCTTTAGTCAAGTGGTCTACCACATTATCTTATGTGGGTAATATGATCACAGCTAAATCACCCATACGATAGAAATAATTCAAGAGTAGATACTTTGAGAATATATGATTTTTATATTGGTGTGACCTTGGTTTTCTTTCAATAGCCTCTACTACACGATATTCACAAAGAAATGGGATATGATCCTTACTGATAGGTACTAAATAAAGATCCTATACAAAGATCCAAACCAAATTGAATTTTTTGGTTACATTAGAATCCACTATATACTCATAATCCACTGTATAATTAGTGGCAACTTGGTGCTTTGAAATCTTCTAGCTCACAACTCATCTATTGAGACAGAAAAAATATCCTGATTATGAATTCATATCATTGTGATTTTTTCTGATAACCAACATTAATATAACCTCTAAAGACCAGATCATCATCTCCTTTATATACCATAAACATATCCTTAGTACTTATCATATACATAAGGATATCCATATCATCACTCCAATTATATTTTATTGGATCTGATTGATATCTTCCTACCATGCTAAGTGCATAGGAAACATCAATTCTAGTACCTAACATGCATCCATGATTGATCCTATCCCCGAAGGATATAGGATCTTACACATTCTATATTTCTCATGTTGTGTCTAAGGAAACAGTTTTTTAGAAATATGTAAACCATGTGACACTATAATCAATCCCGGATTTTATTCTTCCATAATAAGCATCCTTAGTATCTTGTCTATATATATACATTGACATAGTCCAAGAAGCCTCTTGGATATATCACGAATAATCTTGATCCCTATAAGATATGCTTCTTCACCTATGTCCTTTATGTAGAAACACTTGTTTAACTATTCCGTAGCTGAATTTAAGACCGGTAGGTCATTTCTAATAATTAACATGTCATAAAAATAAACAACTAGGATAATAACTAAATTCCCATTAAAAATTTTGTAATCAAATGGCTCACATTCAATCCTAACAAAACCAAATTCTTTAATGGATTCACCGAATCAAATGTTCCATGACCCATATGATTTCATCAATAAGTAAATTAATCTATACAACTTGAAAATTCATTTGACATCATAAGGAGTCACAAACCATTCAGGCTATGTCATATAGACATATTTTTTAAGGGTCCCATTAAGGAATGTAGTTTTAACATCCATCTTCCAAATATCATATTTATGGAAAGACGCTATATAATGTGTGATAATGATGGATTTAATCATGGAAACTAGAAAAATGGTTTCATTGTAGTCAATTCCATAACATTATTTTAACCCTTTAGTAGAAATCCTTAATTTATGGGAACATACATTAATTTCATTGTACAGATTCCTCTAGGGTACCAATTTTTATCAAATAGGACTGACATCAACTTTCACATCAACCAATACCCAAACATGGCTATGATACATGGAATCCATTTCTAAATTCATATCTTTTATCTATCTTGCAGTTTATTAGCTCTCTACAGCCTCTTGATAGGATATAGGTTCATCATTACCAAAAAATAATGAGCCACCACCCTCATTTACCATAAATCCATATCTCTCTTGTTCACTTACATCTCATACACTCCTAAAAAGTATTTTGTATCTCATGAACTACATATTCCATGGGGAACTTTGGAATCTGTTCCTGTACCTTGTTTTGTGTGTCTTGAGCATCAACATTGATGAAGTCAATCTTACTCCTTAAATACTTTTTGAGGATGTCATCCCTTGTAGGAAAGGTGGAATTTCTGGAGATAGTCACTTTCTTATCTGAGGGGTTGTATATGAAGTTTCCATTTGTTCCCCTAGGATACCCAATAAAGATACACTTCATGCCCTAGGTTTCTAATTTGTTCCTTGGAAGGCCATAAAAAACACCATAAAACCCCATACACGTTTATTCAATAAAATAGGGATCCTTTTTCAAAATTTCGGTAAATTAATTCCATTTTCTCTATTAGTTGGTACATGTTATAATGTGCATTCCACAGTTTGAAATGAATATCCCCAAATGGATAATGTAATTTCTGCATGACTCATAGTTGATGATAAAATGCCTAACAAGTTACAGTTTCTCCTTTCTCTAACACATTAAACTATGGTGTATAAGGAGGACTGAGTTGATATAGTATTCCAAATTCTTAGATAAATTTTATGAACTATTGGTTATTATATTCACCACCTCAATCCGATGGATGTTTCATTATCTTCGTTCCATGATGATTTTCTACTTCATTCTTGAATTCCTTGAATTTATCAAAGGTCTCATAATTATACCACATCATGTATATATATCTATATAGAATCAAGTAATCAGTTAAAGTAATGATATAAGAATATTCAAATCTAGGATCTACTAGAAATTGTCTACAGAAATTAGTTTGTGCCAATCCTTGAAGTTTTGTGGCTCTTTCACCCTATCCAAAAAATGGTGGTGCGGTCATTTACCCTTGTAATAAAGTATGACATACACCATGTGGTTTTATCTCCAAATATTCTAAATAACCATCTTCGTAGATCATTGTAGAATTATTCTTGTTCACATAATAACTAAGGTGATTCCACAATTGGGTGTTATATGAGTCATGTGAACATGATTCAATATCGACTACCAAAACATAGTTTTTATAATGTAATACACAATGAATTTTATTTAACGGCACCATACCATAACATATCTTTTCCATTTAAATTAATCAATTTTTATTTGTAAATTTTAGAATAAAAACATTTTTACCTAAACATAACAGAATAAATATGTTTTTTGGAAACTCTTGTTACATAATAAATATCACATAAAAGAAAAATCATTCCCTTTGGTAATGAAAAGTGGTTGTATCCAATGGATAGGGTATCTTTCATCACTCCATTGAAATATCTTAGATCTACCTCTCATCTAGAAATATTGTGAAATCTACATGGTTCTTGTATTTGATAATAGATGTGAGAACCACAATATTATATATTAACCAATGTGTCAGAATAAAAATAGTAAAATCAATAATGAAGAAACCTTTAGCTTCCCCCTGCCTTTAAGTGAAGTGCCTCATCCAATGGCATGACTTTTCACATGAATAACATAATACCAAATTTTCGGTTCCCTGCCTATGTATATTATTCCTTTTGGTAGGATAGTGCTTAGGAGTTATAGATATTTTATAAGTCTTGGTCCCCTAGGCCTAGTCCTTCCACATCTTATATATAATAAAGACCATGGTTTTTTAGAGACCATTTTCCTATACACTTATAAAATAATGTTTAGATGTTTTGAAATACTATTCTCACTATTTCACATAGTATAATTATTAATAATGTGGGACAATATCTTTGGCAGTGATGAAAGTATGAGATATGTACACAACTCATCTGAGAATTTAATCCCAAATATGTCGAGTTGATCAATGTAGATTATATGATTGACTACATGAGGCCCATATGGAAATGACTCTTCAAACATTGTTTTGAAAAAAATCATTGAATATCTCATACGTCTATTGTCTCTCCTTCACATGATAGAGACCACAAAAGGTGAGACATCATGCTATAAGAATCCATATTCTCATGTTTCTTTAAAATCTCAGTGGACATTGATGATACCATGAAGCACTCAAAATTTGTATAATCATTCAAATGTTTCTTATAGATATATACTACTTCATTACATGCCTCATTCCATGGTGCAACTGGTAATGGTTCTTATAGGACACCCAATTTACTTTCATGGTGAAGGATGACATGTAGGTGCATTTTTCACACCTATCTATTAGTTCTATTGAGAAGGGTTTCCTTTTCATATATGAATTGTATTGAAAATTTTAATTTAATATTATTACAAAATATATAAAATAATATCAGATGAATTTTAGAACTTTTTCTAATAAAATTGAGACAAATAAATAAGTATTATATTTATTAGTCTCCCACTATTTTATCGATACCCAATATCCCTCACCATTAGATTCAGAATATCCCATTGAGGGGATATCCTAGTGTCAAGGATCCATATGACACCTCTCATTAACCCAACATTGGTTGGTTAAAAAACATGAATGTTTTTAGTCAGGCATTCAAAATTCAAATTACATTAACTCACATTTCCTCGATCTGTAGAGTGGACATTCCAATCCTAAAATCATCAATTTTATATATCCTCATCCATTACATCTTAGTTACACCATTTCATTCTATTATAGTCAACCCTTGATGTGAAAATCCTTTAGTCAACAGAAAACCTCATTTTAGAATACATCAATAATTAAAATAACCCCATCTTTGTCTGGTAATGCAGTATGAATTATGGCTTGATTCTAACCAAAGTAATGGAAGGAAATAACTACATAATATTTTATTGATGGGTTTAATAAATTTATAAATATATTTACAATTATTATATTTATAAAATTATCGTTAACATTAAGTAGGATTAAATAAGTGATTAACCATGTCTTAGATAATATTTACGCATAAATCATATTTTTTTAGTACCATCAGGAAAGCCTGTTAAATCATTAATCATGTGATTTTGACAATAAAACCCTGATTAAATAACCATCCAAGTGATATAAATAAAATAATGATTTTGATCATGATATTATTCTAATGGATAGTTTCTTTATTGTTAGATAAAATATCTGGTGACCTAGGGGAAAAACCATGAACCATTGATGCTTGTATGGAATCTTTCCACCTATCCACCTTTGTATCTCATTGGATTAGTTTCACCTCAGCTCTGAAAATTAACTTCCTCCACTTCCTTGGGAGATCAATCCAATACATATATCTTTTAATCACATTTAAATGACGGTCAAAAGGGGTTTACATGAAAGAGACCATGGGAATTCAGGCCTTACATAATAGTGAGGAGAGAAGCCACACACTCCAAAAATTTAATTTAATGATAAATTAACTGAAACCATTCAAATAAAAAAAATTCATGTCTAGATCATGATCATACAGTAGAATGAAAAGAGTTATGCATTCATTAAAAGTAGAAATAAATTATTTATTTTTATTATTAAATAAAAATCAAGCTAGAATCGATTAATTATTATCATTAATTAATCAATCCTTTTATCTATATTATTATCTGAATTTACTTGAGATTATACTCCATTATAATTATCATCAAATTAAATAAATTCATTTAAAATTAACATTGTATATAAATATTTCTTGGAGGAAATACAATAAATACCCATCCAAATCTACCTAACCTATATATACACTTATTCTATTTTCCTCTTGTGAAATATTGAATACACAACTTACCAGATACTTTCATGACATATACATCCTGGATGATTACATGAATTACATGACTTTTCAATCATGTATTATTATTTAATCCACATTGAGTATAAAAATTTAATATGACTCATACATGATATGCAAATATGAACATTTCAAATTTATTAAGTGAACACACATACACACACAAACATATATATAAACCTATCACAGTGTGTGTCCAATATTTACAAAAACATGAAAGTACATGCCTCAATGTTTATACTATTTAATAAATAAATATTAAATCTGTATAACTGGTAGATGTATGCATCGTGTAGATCCAATAAAAACAACTAGTACAACCATCACCATCTATATGAGATAACCACTTTTGGGACTCGACGTGTAAAACATTCCTCAGATAAAATGGATTACATAGTGACACATCATGTTGACTATGTGGTCCATGCTCACTAGACAGGTAGGCCATGTATTGAATACACAACCCATTTACGACTCAAATGGACTACACATTGTGTATATAGAGCACATGGTGTGTACTAGAACTGTCCATGCATCAGTCTGTATCGGTAAACATGTGGTGTAAGAATTCATTACATGGTGTGTCATCATTGCACATAGTGTGATTAATTTCAAAATTAACTCCTAGTGTATTCACTGTGAGTACACAGTGGGTAATGAAGAATACAAAACATGTAATTTTTTGTTATCCAACCAGAATCATGGGCACCTCTAGATAAATTACTCTATTTTATTATAATCATAAAATTAAACATCTTGATTATATCTATGAGGAATGTAGAATAAAGAAACAAATCACACAATCCAAATTAGAAGAATTATTAAAAATGAATTGATAATCTAAATTAAAAAAAAATTAACTCACAAAGGATTTTAAATAATTATAAACAATAATGTTCCTGCTCTGATACCACATGTAGGTTCTGGGTACGACGGAATCTTGCGATGGGCGGTTCCCAAATTTAATTTTTTCCATAATAAATTAACAATTTGAGATCAATATGAAGATTAATGTCGTGATCAAAAAATTTTATTCAATGAAACACACAAAGATGAATTTATCTAGATCCAAGATAGAGGATATCAAGACGTATTTTTTATAATTAATTTAATTAGATAATGAATTTACAATAAATAAATATTTCTTCATTGATGAGTCCAGTGACCCTCTATGCCTCTTTCTCAGTGGCATTAAGACAAGTAGCCTAATGTCCTAGGTTACCATATAGAAACATACCAAGGTACCCATAGATAAATATGATATTGCTACAAAAACATTTAACCTCATTCAAATGATTACCGTGTAATATAATCCATTGATCACAATATCTCTAATTGAGCAGGTTTCATGCTAGTGTGATCAACCTATATGATTGATATCTCTTTCATTGAATTTTTAGAAATAGAACTATCCTAGTGGTCATAATGTTCATGGATTTATTTAGGATATATAATTTCCATCAAAATTCATAAGATTTATATTTTTTTTGAATAATAGAATGAATAAATACTTTCTCTCATTATTTAATAACGAAATATTACTCATGACGCAGCCAAAATATCCCACCTCACCATAAAAATATATCATCACAGATTTCGTCAATAATTCTAAGTGGGTGAATCATAATACTCATTAATAATAATCTTAATGTCTAAGGACCAATACACATATATGTAGATAGAAACATCCAATGAAACATCTAAATTTGGATTTCTTAATGGTGGGTCTTCATTATCATAATATCCTACTAGATATTACCTAATGGCATACACCATGCCATGGTTTTTCAAAGTCCTTTGAGTCTCAACCTATGATATAATTTATCATTTGTGTCCCTAAAAAATTATCATCCCACTATATAATATATATTTAATAATATTTTCATAGAAATTCTATGATCTCATAATAGCAGGGAACTACTATGACCTTTTTGTGTGATAGCTACTCTTTGGAAATTATAACATACCATGTCATATAGAAGAACAATCACGATGTGATAATTAGTTTATTAATATTTAATGAAATGAATCCACGTTAATCATAATGTAAAAAAGAAGTTAGTTATATGGAACCAAATCCAAAAAACATCACTTCAATTTGGTAGTTCATCTGGAGGATACCAAAATGTATAAAAATATAATGCAATGATGCTTGTGTATTATGATGAGGTAATATATTGCCATGTTTTTTCACTATGACATTAAGGTAAGAGAATTGAGGATGGATATCAAAATAAACATGTTTATAATACCCTCTTCCAATTCCCATGTGAAAGTGGGATGATATATCTATCTATTTTTTAATCTAGTTACAATTTTCTCCCAGTGGGAATGACTCCATTTTTTTGTTATTTATATTTTAATATATTAAAACCATTTAATTCTCATTATGGAATAAATAATGGAGGATGAGATAAAATAAATTTATTTCCATGATATTGTAAATCAGTATAGAGTTTCCTGGACCATTTTTTCTGACTAGGACCCAAGTTTAACTTCTCATATTTTAAAGGGAATTTTAAAAAATCATCATTTGTTGTTTTTTTAGAAATGCCTAAAATCCCATGATAGATAACCCGATTGAGAAGGCTATCTAGATTCATGATGAAATGCTATAGTCTTGATTTCTCCACATTGTATTCTCTCATAGAATCATTTCACAATAGTATTGTACTTCTATAATGACATTTATCAAAATTTAATAATAATGTATACCATAAAATCCTTGTTTTGGTGAAATTAATTGTACCCATTGTGTTGTGATGAATTTGGGGAATACAAATTTATGGGATTGAAAATTTTCTAGAAGAAAAAATTAATTTTCATATGATATTAATGAAATTATAGAATGCTAGAGTTTCTAAAAACACAATGTTGGTTGTCTTCATCATCCATTATAATTTTTGAAGGGTGATTAGGTCTTATTTTGGATATCTACTAGGATGGGACAACATTACCAAATTAAGTATGGAATATTTATCAAAAAATATTCCAAGTCATATTATATCATGGAGTATCTCAATAAAGTTTCTTTTTGATAGGAATTTCAACCTCTAATGATGGAGATTCAGAAGGTATTTTATGTTTCCTAGTTAATGATGTATCTCCAAGATCTATCCCACATAGTATAGTTGGAAAATTTATATTTTAGACATGAAAAATAAATTTTTTAGAAGATAGTTTAGTTCAAGGATAAAAAACACAAAGAGAATTATGAGAAATAATTTAAATTGTTTTTTGGAATAAAAATGTATGGTTGGTATATCTATAAGATGTGGGAGTGTCAGGATTTGATGAGAGAGTAATGATGCACCAAGATTCTGTTATGGATCCTTGGTTATTTTATAGGGGGGAAATAAGTAGAATGATTGGGAAAATTGTGAAATCCACCATGTTAATTTCAAATTTTGATTAATGTTTTTATTTTTATGTTATTTATCATTATATTTGTTTAGGAGTTGGCAGATGAAATTTAGAGTTATTTGAAAAATAGGAAAGTGTTCATAGTTATATCACGATTATAGTTTATTGTGAACTTGGTAATTCTAAAGGAGAGTTAGGAAATCTAATGTCATTTTGAATTATTATAAAATGGTTTTTATTACCATGCATGATTTAACATGTATCAGTGTATTCAGTGTGGTTAAGTTGGCATGAACAACATGGTTGGGGCCAAGTTTTCCAAACCATGCCACCAATCTATATTGTCTATTAAATAACCTTAAAAAAGTGAATTTATAAATTATTTTTAAATACCTTTAAACCCAAAATACCATAGTTTCATCCCTCATTAATGAAAGATAATCTATATTTTTATTTTAGTTATTTTATCTTATATTTTGGTGGCATAATATAGATTTTATATGGATTCTCAAATGTAAATATTTGGATAAATTTTTTCCCTCTTCTTCTATGATCTATCAATTTTCATCCATTCAGCTAATTCCAATGGCCTGGGTTGTTGATCCTTGGGTTTAGGATATATTGTTTTTGAGATAATTTGGGTTTTACATTCCGGATAGTCTGTTTTCATAATCCTCGTTGTTTTTTTACAATGAAGATTAGATTACCTTAAATCAGATGTAGTTGTATCTATATAACATGACTTTTCCAGCAGCATACCTAGTGTTTTGAGATTTACCAAAGTTCATTTATGAAATTTTATAGGAAATAATTACTAAATGATATTGGGTTTCTGGATGTTATTTAGTTTATATTGTAGTGGAATAAATGTTATTTTCTCATGGCCTTTGATTTTAAAATGAATTTTTTCCTATGAGGGTCATGTAAAAATTAAAAAAAGGTGTTTCTTACTTTTGATGTTAGTTTTAAAAGATTATTTTACAATAAAATTTTTGTTTGAGTTATATAATATAATATGTGATGTTATTTTTCTCTTAGATATATTTTTAGATTGGGATTTGATTTTTCACCATATGGGAGATGTTAAGTTGGAGGTTGATCAACTAGTTGTTTCAATATATTTATGTGTAAAAAAGATAAGGGTATTTTTTGTGATGCCTCAAAAGGCCTTATACCAGCATACTTGTTTAGGATCACATTTTTAATTAGTGTTCCATACATGAGTATTATTTACCATTAGAACCCATATGATAGATATATTCCCATATTTCTTATATATTATTATTATAATGATTAAAATTATTATATGACCACTCCATTATTTAATATTTGTATGATAATTTTTATCTATTATCACCAATTTTTTTTGAAAATGGTTTTCACATTCTTGAGGATTTTGAAAGTTACATTATTAATAAAACCAATGGGGTTGTGGAAATATTTTAAAAAAGGTTTCTCAAGTGGTTTTCAAATAATAACTAATGTCTAATAATGATAAAATATTTACATAGATTTTAGGTGGTATCACACTAGGATTTTACCAAAACCCTACATATCCCATTGGGCCTAAATAGTTTTTGTTTTATCTAATACAGGTACATGTAAAGGTAAGATATAACATAACTGAAAATATTGATGTATTTTCATCTTTTTGGGGTTGGGTTTTTTAGCGGAAAAGTCCACATACAGATATCCATGAAATGAATTTTTTGATTTTCTCCTTTTATGTTCCTAGATTTGGAATATTTATCATCTTAAAAAGGCTTTGATTTTTTTATTCTCATGTTTATATATATATATTGTGGGTGTTTATTTATTTTTCTTCAAATTTTAAATTTATTGTGGAATGATGTCTATGATTCTTTCTACTCTATTTTATGGAGGTTAATTACTAATATTTGGTTACTAGTCGGTGTAGACCTCCAATATCATGGTGTTTAATTTCATACTCAAAGGTGATAATATTTGTTATTATTATTTGGATTAGAGTGTGAAATCATTACCAGATGGTTAGTTTTTTACCCTAACGTGTGTCACCGGCCCATGGAGATCAGTAACAGGCATAAGGATTTATAGTGATATAATTTTCATTATTTGGTAGGATAACCTCAGTCAATTTTTTACATGTAATAAGGCCTTAGAGGAAACATAATTTTTTAAAAAAATTTGTTCTAGAACAACTTGATTGAAAAAAATGAATTTAATGAAATATAATACATATGTTTCTATGGTATATTCACTAATTAATGGAATATATCTTGATGAAATTTTTTTCTATGAAACCGAACGTGATTCCATCATGATATTTTTTTCCATTATTATAAAAAAAATTATACTTTTTATCAATTAGATTAAAAATATTATTTTTTTAATGGTGTTCATAATAAATAACATTATACTGAGAAACCTAATGGTTTTATTTGATAATAAGTTATGTAAGTTGATGAATTATATATATAGATTAAAACAAGATATATGATATTTATTTTTCAAGGTGGATATGTATTTGAGGAGCATGAATGTAACAAACTAAGATATTAGTGACTATTTCCTCCTAAAAGGTACTATGCTGGGTATCTTATGTTAAATTTAATAATATTCTAAACCAAAATCCATGAAACGTTAGTAAATGTTTATTATTCAAGACGGATATTATAACTATAAAACAAGTGGGTATATATAATAGTCACTACATTTTGAGTTCAAATATTTATAATAGATTTTTAATTTAAATTTATTCAAATTAAAAATATTTTTTTATTTATATATCAATTTTATGTGAAGATACCCTATAAACCATTTTTATTTATATTTGTAAGAACAAATTTTTGGGTAAGTGGGAACCATACCAAACCTCCAAAACAACTGGTACTAACCCCATTTAGATTATCACCTGCATACTAATTTCAATATTCAAATTCCACTACACTCAAACCCTAACCGAGAACCAGCAATATTTTTTTAATGGCCTCCAAAATATCCTCTTCAAAATTAAAAAATGCCCCTCAAACTTTTTAGACTAAAAAAATGTCACCAAAAAATACATCTTGAACCATGTGTTGTGCTCTATCCGAGACACTGTCCATCCATCACTTCACTGCCACCATCACGACGCATGCCAAAGACTGTTACCATCAACATTAACACAACAGTAGGGCCACCAAACTACTCTCCGACATCCACCACCTGTAGAAAACCAACACCCGCAGAACCAAACACCATTGTCATTGAATCAATCCATATTCGTCATCAATACCACAACACGACACCATTGCTCTACCTATATTGAAATCACAAAATATCGAGTCGCCATCTAGAGTTCACCGACTCCACTCCACCATCACCACCATCATCATCGTACAAAACCAGAACGATGGAACCCATAGACCAAAGACACAAACATCCCACACCAGAAATATTGACAATAGGAAAAAATAAATCCACTATCGCAAAAAAAAGAACAAAAAAGGGAACACGAAACTGGGGAAGAACACTGAATAAGATCGAAATAAACACTGAAGAGATCCGGGAATGAAACCATAAAAGGAACATCGACAACTGAAAACCATAATCCCAAAACCCTGTGTTTTCATCGCTCTATCTCCAACCTGTAGAGGAGTGGTGGAACCCTAGGCTAAAGAGTGTTTGGGTGTCCAAGGATGAAAGCCGACTCCGGTAGCGTCTGGAAACCCAACGTCCACCAAACCACAATCCCAAAGTATCATGGTTACCTCCATACCATCCCCATTGAAGATAATCACGAAAAAACATGAGGCCATAGTAGTTAAGGAAAAGGAGGCCTTCCAAAACACATACCTTCGACAGGCGAAAAAAGAGAACCACAGAGAAGCTGAGAGCCGAGGGGCGGAGCCGAGATCAAAGGGGATGAAACCCTAGATGAATATAGAAGACGATCGCCGAGAGAGCTCCCTACAGACGAGTGCGGAGAGCGCTCTACTATTATGTGAAGATACATTTTTGGGTTTTTAAAATAATATATTTTATGGTGAATAGTAAAAATACTAATTTTTTTTTAAAAACAATCAGTTTTGTCAAACATGAATGATTAAATGTTTTAAAAAATAAAATTTCATAGAAAATATATAGTCAATAAGTAATATAAGAATTTAAAAATACCATACTAAATATATAAAAAAATGTTTTTTATTTCTCAAACTCAAGTAAATTTTCATTCTATGAACTATTTTTACATGATTATAATAAAAGTTTATTTTATCACTTTTAGAAATTAAAAATAACCACATAATTTTTTTTTATTTTAGAAAATAAATATTAGTAAACATGATTTGTTTAATTTTTAGGAATATGGATAATCATTGAATGATTAGTGTTAATTACGATAATAATGGTAAAATAAACTTCATTATTTTTTTTATAAATATAATATAATTTTTATTTAATTAATAAAATTTATAATATTTAAATAATGAAAATAATATTATATTTAAACCTATATATTATTATATTAACACTGATACAATTGGTGATCAATATTAAATAATAATAAAGAACTCAAAGTGGTTAAAAGACATTTTTATACAAAAATATTTATTTATGTATTATATATTTTAGTTTTACAATAGATATAATAGTATTTATAAATATAATTATATTAAATTTAGAATAAATATTTGTTAAAAGAATAAAAATATTTAAATATAGGTATTTTTTTATTTTTAAATAAAATATAAATTAATTTTTAAAAAATTAGTAATCATGATAAAAATAAAAATGTTAAAATGTAAAGAGATATGGTAAAAGAATTGAAACATGTTTCAAATGGATGTTGAGAGTATGTTTTTGAGAATTTATCAAACAAATATCCACCGAAAATACATTTTTTGGAAATTTAAGTTTTATTGTAAATGTAATATTGTATTAATATTAAAAAATCGTAAAAGGTATTTCCAAATTTTCTATTATTTTCACTTATAAAAGAGATCACTACAACATATACATGGTTTTACTTCCCATTAAAATTTCAATTATACGTAAAAGAAAAATAAATCTTGTTTAAGTAAGAATATCATAGTTAATCCCACAATATCAATAATTTATCTTATGAAATTAATTTATAAGGAAATCTCTTAGAGAAGAAAAAGTCTAAATAGTATTTATTTTCTTCTTCATAATAATTTTAACAATAATATTATCATAAATATCTATTTCATCCAAAATAATATATTCAAATAAATATAATTATTAAAATAAATTTATATAATATTAAGAGTATAACCATTATTTATTCCACTGCATTCTTTATGAAAAATAATAGTGTCATTAGTGTGTTGTGTGAACTACCACCCCCAAAAACTTACATCGTCCATTTTAAATCTATATAATTATTTTCTAAAAAAGGATTTAATTAATGAATATTTTTTATCTCTATAATTTAAGTAAAATTTTTTAATTTTACAATTCTCATTAAAATTCATTACATATAATTTATTGTGAATTTGAAACATTAATTTTGAATATGTGGGGACTACTACTTCCATGGACAATGAGTTTCAATTGTCCTCAAAATCTATAATGATTGGATAAAAAATAAATTTAATATAAAAATTATTTCTAAATTAATATTAATATTTTAGATATTATGGACCAATTTTAGATGTTTTTTTTGGCTTTGTTCAACATACATAAGGAGTGATGGAAAAATCGACCAAACAACCTTAAGAAACTAAGGTGGGAAAGAAAAATATATTATAAAAATATACGATATGATAGATAAAGGTATTTGGGTTATAAAATATAGGTGAATAATTTTGGTAAGTAGATATTTATTGAACATAATTTAATTATATAGTATGTTAATCATAAGTGCATAGAACATTCAGACAAAAGGTATGGGATCATCCATACCTCCTTCATGAATTTCTAATTATCCAGCCTCTTTCTATTTTCAATTTGTGAAATATTATCCTGATTCACCTCTTCAATTTCAGTACATATTTTACATTCATATATTACTATTTTAACATCCTTTTCATTACTAGGGTTATACATGTTTTTAGTTCCTGTGATATTCCCTATTTTGGGGTAAGGTTGCATTATTGTTTCCTATCTCATATTAAGAATCACCCCCTTATAATGTGCTTTAACCCATGAATATCTTCTAAATAACATTATAATAATATGTATAAAACTATTGGTTAAATTATTTTATTATGGAACACAGTAGGGTATTTCCTTCTTTAAAATTACACTTTTTTTATTTCCTAAAGATTCACCCATGTGGTATGATTTATTGGTTCTTCTCCAAGGAAATTATATAAAAAAATGTCTATATTTTTACTCAATGATCAAGACTAATGTTTAATTTTGAAAAATTAATATCCAATTTATTTAACTCATTAACATCATGGTAATCATTAGGATCTATACTTTATTTATGAATTCAATGAAAATTATGAAATGAAATTTTTCTCACAGGTTTGATCATACATATTATTTTTGTACAAATTATTTTCCTCGTGTTGAAAAGAAAAGTGTGATATTCATTTATATATTTAGTGAAGCGGGAATTATATATCCATTAAATAAATTGGATAAATTTTTATATCTCCTGAGAAGTTATGTAAGGTAGTATAGAGTGAACCAAATCCACCTTTGGAATTTATCCTCTTTATGATGATGGTCGTGGGAGTAGACATTTACCTATGTTAATGGTGTCATGTTTTATGTTATTTGTACATGTTTATTATTTTATTACATAATGTTAATATTCATTATCTCCATTATTATGATAATCCAATTTAGTATATCATGTTATGCCTCTTGACTCACATGCTATGCTTTATTTCCATGTTTATTCCCTGACTGGGATTTCTATCTAATATTATTCATTATTTATTATTATATAAGATATCATTTGATGTTTTAGAAGATCTATCAATGTTTGGAAAAATGTGTTCAATTTTAAATTAATTTTATATTTTAATTTTTAAGGTAACATAATTTTATTTCAAATCTTACAAAGACACTAATCCTAGAGATCTTTATCTCTTATTTATTTATTATGTATTTTTTAATTATAAAATAATTTATGTTTTAGGATTTGGTCTCTATAGTTCATATTAGAGTATGGTCTATTTTTTTTGGAGATTATGATGAAAAAACCATTTTGAATACCATAGTGATATGGTTAAGGAATAATACTATATATAGGTTAACATATTAAAATTTTAGTAAAGTATATCTTGTGTGGTTTCCTATAGAATTATATCCATATCTAGATAGTAGAATGTTAATGTGGATGAATCATAATTGTACTTAGGAATAATGACCCCAAAGATTTCATGTTGGGTATTAACTGGACTATATACTAGTGTATGAAAAATAGGAAAACCTGCACACCTATGTAGACACTCATGGGAGATTTTCCTCTGTTAATTAAAATAATCAAACTATTATTAAGGATTTGAACATATTTTTTTATGGAAAATATTTATATTAGAGAACCTGATAGGAAAATAACCTTGGGTAATATATATTGAAACATATTGATTTGTATGTTTAATATTAGACAACATGTGTGAGTTACATATTCTATGTATATGGTTTAACATATATATATTATGTCGTCAATGTATTCCAATCCATACATTACTTTATTTAAGAAAATACCTTGTTATGGGGGTAATTTTTGTAATTACATGTAAATTGAGAAATGAGATGACCTACAAATGAAATGACTAACATGGTAAGATTTCTATAAGAAAAACTATTTGAAGTAATAGAACAACTGAATCATATTTTAAAAAATTATATAAATAACAACGAATTCCCTTCCAAGAGAAAAAGTGGTAGTTGATTCTTTTATGCTTTAGATACCTCTAAATTTTGGTGTATTTTCTAATCTCATAATTTATAATTAATTAATTAACTCAATTAAAAATATATCACGTTCCCCATAATAAAAAATGCATTATTAGGTCATACTAGATGTTTACAATGTTTAAGTAATAGTATAGAATTGTTTTGAACTAATCAAGAATACAAAACCAAAGGATAAAAGATAATATATGGGGTGGGATTAGTTCAAAATGATATATATCGATAAATATTTCACTCTCACTATCTAGCATAAAATTTTGATGGAGTTCCTTGGGAAAATGAAAAAGAAGGATGAATCTATCAGATCCTATGAAGAAAAATTTATAAGTCTTGATTGATATACCATTGGCCTTTTCAGAAATAGAAAATGTAAAATCAGCCTATTTATCATTATGATAAATTATAGTCTATAAATAGTTTTTTTTAATATGGTACATTGATAGAAATGAATATGTTGTCTGATATTCCCTTAAATTTGAGATAGAAATTTTTGATTCTCAATGGTACAGTGGGATTGTATATAAGAAGTAGATAAGGTATTTTGACTCTGGGGGATGCCAGAATAAAACTAAATGTTGAGAGAAAATCCAAAAACCCATATACCAAAATTTTAAAAAAAGCAGCATCCTAGAAAATGTATCAAGGCGAACAGGAAACGTTACAAGTGTGTAAAGGATGGAAATAAACCCAACACATGTTTATATGAGATAAAGAAGCCATATAATGTGATTGAAGACAAATATTTCTAGATCAATCCTCATTATCTATTTGAATTTTCCAACTATATAGAACACAAACATTATGAAAAACAACTCACTAGTAAAAATGTTATCAATGATAGAAAATGAAAACATTTCCACAAGATAAGAGAGAGAGGGTATAGTTTTCTTATTACTACTACATAGTTCAATCAAATAAATGATTTGGGGAAATATACAGAAGATATTAATTAAATAGTATAAAAAGTATAATTCCATTTTGATTCTATACACTCTATCATATATGGAATGATTACTATTACTACTAAAGAATCATGGTGGTTGAGTTGTCAATGAAGACTCATAATGGAGTTATTTTCATATCAAAACTATATAACAATTCCCCCATTTTATTTAATTTGGATTAATATCTTGCAAAACATTTTCTTAATCCCATTATTGTATTTTAATGCTATTCAGGGAATGGAATGTTTTTCACTATAAAGATCCCACATCGACTCTCTAGATAAGGAAATCAAAATCTATATATAGAATTACCCACCAATTCAATAGAAGTAATATAATGATAATGAATCTCCTTTGGAATATTATTTGGAATCATGGATATTGTTTATATATGATCAAGAATATCTAGATCAAATGATTGAAAAAATGGGGGGGTATTCATGAGGAAAACCCCAATTAAGGGATTATACTAATATATTACTTGAATAATTATATTCTCATCATCAAGACCGATATGCTGAGTTATCAATTGAACTTATACAATGATCTATAACATTATCCAATACACGATAAATAATTCACAACCATTAAACTAGATGAATTGAAGATGTAATTAAAATAACATTTAGACATGGGATTCATAACCCTGAATTCTTAACCATGGGTGTATACATATCCTATTTGTGAATAAGATTATGGGTGTATGATAATCTATATTATTTATTGAGAACTCAATAATATCATGATGATGGACATGTAACATCATCCATAGGTTGATGACTTTATTGATCTATTATATAGATCTCAATACATCTCTAAAGTGGATGATTAAGAAGATTGCCATTAGTTAAATATGAATAGGTAGGATATTACCAAGACCACCTTTCATAAATGGTATGGGAAATATGGGTTTATAGTCATATCATTTGATCTCATGAATTTACCAAAGATATACATGGAATTTTTTAATAGAACCATTAAATATTACATTGATAATTATTTTGATGTATTTATATATAATATTATTATATACTCTAATTTAAAGGAGGAACATGGAGAGCATTTGAATAATGGGCTGAATATTTTTTGGATGGATAAGTAATATTGTATGTATAGTAAATTTGTGTTTTGGATGGATTAATTATCATTATTGCGATCTATTATCACATGGAAGGGGATATATATGTGGAATTGGAAAACTATATTGATTATGTATTTTCCTAGAACATCATATGTGATGGATATACATAGTTTTCTTCAATATATATGAGTATTATTAGTGATTTTTGAGAAACCAATCAATATTTTCAATCCTTATAAGAATTTTTTCTTTAAAGGGAGTGATGTATGTCTTGGAAAATTAGTGTGAAGAGAAATTTATTTTTTGGAAAAAGACTTGAATCAAAACACATGTACTCACCATACCCACAAGTGGGGAATGATTTCTGATCAATATTGATGCATCCAAAATCAATTTAGATGTGTACATATACAGAATGAAAAAGTGATAACTTATGAATCATGATAGTTGAATATGCATGAATAACTATTCAATGCATGATATTAAGACATCCACGTTAATATCATCATTGAAAATTTGGATTATTTTTCTGTACAGAGAGAATTGTGATATATATGTAGACAATAATATTCTGAAATATATATTAGAATAAATGGAGATAAGTATAAAATAATGAATACAGTTAGATATGATTTGGGATAAAGATTTATAAATCCACAATCATCATTAAAATGTTGAAAAAGTGACATATTATCTCAGTAGAAAACATAATGAAAAAAAATATAAGATAACAACTCAGAATAATATGATATTTCTAGAAATATAAAACATGGATATTGCAATCTTGTTGAACGGTATATTGTCCTACGTTTTTCAATTTATTTTTTTTCCATCACAACATGATATGATTAAGAAATATCAATGTGATGCTATATGGATATAGATGTTGGTGATTACTATAAGAAAGTTAAAAACCATTTATTATGTGATCAATAATGAAGAATTTTTGAGATTTCGGAAATGAATTCATTTTTATATAGATCTAGAGATAATGAAAATGCTACTGAGTGATGCTCATTGCATTTAATTATCCACCCACCCCGAAAATAAAAATATAAATAGTGATATTTGTTAAAATAATATAATGGAAAATATGAAACAAGATATTTTAGAATATATAGATATGATCTGAGTGTGTTATAAGGTAAATGATGAGAGGCCATAATCCGAAGGTAATATGAACCAATTCCATAAACGTATATTTAAATGGAAAAATATAACAATGTATTCTATCATAGGTATTTTAAATAAATAAAACGTTATAATGATATGAGGGTTATGGTAGTTCTTACGAAAGATTCCCACTTCATTATTGTTCCAGAGTACATATCATATAAACACCTTATATAGATATAACATAGGGATGCAGTGAGTCTAGATTGATCACCTCTATCAATTGTATCTAATCAATATCTGATGTTTACCATATGGTTCTAGAATATTCATTAGCATGATCGAAAAACAGAGTTGAAAATAGGTATAACCTATCTTTCAAAAATGTTTTCCAATATGAATGTTAAAACAAAAATCTTGTTTATATTTTGTGATATTGTTCAGTAGACTTCATCGGAGGCTGGGACCAACATATTATTCTGGTCGATTTTTCTTAAAAAAACAATATTTACACAATAATTAAAAACTCCAAAAAAGTGAACTATAAGAAGATATGTGTAAAACATGCATGTGGGGATGAAGGAGGTGAATGAAAAATTCAAGGAAATGACCTGATTTTTATGAAATAGTACAAAAGTTCAAGTCCATAGAACAATACATCAAATTATTATATAGTTGATATAAGAATTATATCAGTAATCATCGATGAGACATAGAGTTTTATGATGGTGATAATGTGTTCCACCCTATATATCCATGGAAGAGAGTCATGAGAATTGGTATGAAAGGAAGTTAATTTAGAGATATATAGGATACTTTAAGATTATTGATCACATTATATCTTTGGTTTATCAACTTTAACTCCCAAAAAAATATTTCCAAAGTGTGTGATGAGTTCCACACACATACATTAAGAAAGTACACACCATAGGCCAAACATATTAGGAATTCAGAGAAGATACATTTCGATAATGTTCTATCTTATGTAGATTATTCGGTGAGGATCTTGGGATAATGATACAATTGTCTTGGATTATAATAACACACCATTTCAAATTTCTTTAGAGAAATCGTATTTATGAAGGAGAAATGTAGGAAACTAAAGAGATCAAGTAACAATAGTACCCTCGTTTATTCACTGTACTAATCGAAAAAAATGATGTTAGTGAAAATTATTATCAGGGGAGAATATAAAGGACAAAGTTATTAGTGATTATTTTTCATTATTAATTATTGAATTGATTATCTTAATTTAAATACAATAATGTACTTAACCAAAAACCGTGAATCTTTAATAAAATTTAATTAGTTTAGATTATTATAATATCTATTAATCTACTAGGAATAAATAGATGTAACTAATTTTTAATTCACATATTTATAATATATTTATATTTTTAATTTGAAAAAATTAAGTTATTTTATATATTATGTACCTCAATATTTTCTAATGGTGATTTTTTTTTGATTTTTTAGAAAATAATTGTATTTTACTTGAATAGTAGTAAACCATTTTTTCTAAACACTGTCATATTTAAAATATTGGAATGAAATAATTTTTTTTAAAAAAATTATTCAAAAATTTTATATTTTTAAAGTAAAATAATAATTTCATACAACTATGATGAATTTATTAAACACATGAATAAATTTTTTGAACTCATGTAATATTATACCTAAAACATATTTTTCCACACATACAAATTTTTTTTGGTTTTATCACTTTTATAAATTAAATATAAAAAATTTATTCTTTATTTGATTAAAATATGTAAATATTAGTTAAAAAATTGAATATCAATATTAGAAATAAATAAAATATTAACAATTTTAGTGTCGATCACTATGATAATGGTAAACCAGTCTTTAATGAATTGCTTTATTAACTTCTTGTAGAATTTATTTAATCAATGAAATTGATGTAATTTAAATTAAGGGGATAATATTATGTTTAAACCTATATATAATTATATGATCACTTATTCAATTGGTAATAGTTAAAAATCAATTTTCTAAAAAAAAATTGTGTATATAATATTTTTTGATTTTATAATATTTTGAAACTGAATTACATTAATTGTTTATTAATTTCATATGGAAACAAAATTTTTAATATTAATAACATAATAATATAAAATAAAATATATATAAAATAGTAAGAAACCAGTTACTATAGAAAAAAATAAAAAATTAAATTTTTAAATACCTATATGAAAATACTTGAAACATTTTAAAAAAAATGTTTGTAAAGTACTAGTTGAGGAATTATTGACTCTATATCACATAAAAATCCATTATTATGAAACATTGGCCATATTGACCAATGTAATACTGTATTGATATCAAGGAAGTGTAAAGGGTATTCCCAAAGTTCCTTTTTTAATTTCATTATAGAATGTGATCACTTACATCCCTCCATTGGTAAAATTTCTAATTACATTTCTATTTATATTATATATAAACTAACTCTCTTAGAATTAATTCTAGGAAATTTATTCTTTCAATATCTTTCAGATTTCGTAATTCCACCACACCCAATGATAAATATAAGATAAGACCATGTTTCCAAAGTAAGTATTACCATCTCCATAATCTTGTATCATTGAAATTCTTCTTCTGAATATCATATATAGGAAAAATTATAATGAAAGAGAATCATTTTTGTAATAATATTTTTCTAAAATAAATAAATAACCATGATCTATTCCTCTACGTCCTCTATGAAAAAAATGTGTTGATAGTGAGTTGCACAAATTAATGCCCCCACTAAAAGATGTATTCTCTTTTTTTCATATTCTCCAATCATATATCATCAAAATCATCTAATGGATGAAAAAATAATATATATATATATATATATATAATATAAATATTATTTTAAAATTTCAAAATTTAAATTTTCCTTCATTTTGTGTCATATATTAAGAAATGGAAACATTAATCGTGCATATGGGAAGACTACACCTTCCACAAGAAAAAACACTAATTTATCATCACCACTCGTCATGACATGAATTAAAAAGATATCTAATATATAAAACATAATTAAATAAAAATATTAATTTTATGTGTATTAAAAAAATATTTGTAAATTATTTTTTCAAATGATGCCTTATATAAGTTGTTACCGAAAAATTGATTGTATATTCTTAAGTAAGAAATGTAGGCAAGAAAAAAATATTATAAATAAATAATGTTGGTTGGAGTGGACACTCATGAGGGGGGTGAATTGAGTTCCAATTAAAATTTCTGTTTAAAGTCCTTTACCAAAATCCCCTAATTTAAAATACTAATTAAATTGTAGTGAATTTGAATTAAAGCAGACTTTCAGTTAGGTTCTCAAGGGATTGATTAATTACCAGTTAATCTAATCAAAAGAAAATATTCTCTTTTGAAACTAACCTAATAATTTACAAATAATGCAAACACTTGCTAATTCAATTATGAGAGTAACTTTGAAAAACAGTTTAAATTTTAAAGCACTTAGCAGCGGAATAAAAGGTTTTAGATAAAACTAAACAAATCACAACAGATATAACCAAGAGGTTCAGAATCAATCCAAGACTTAGTCCTCTCAATAATTTACATAAATTTGATCCACAGCCTGGATCGGGGTTCAAAACAGTTTACAACTGTTCAGGTCAAAGACCTCTACCACAGTTCTATGTGGGAAACAAAAACAATAGCAAATACAGTTGTCTAGGTCAATGACCTCTACCACAGTTCTACGTGGTAAACAAAAACAACAGAAAATACAGCTGTCCAGGTTACACACAACCTCTACCACTATCCACAGTGGGAAATAGAAGATTTAAGTAGTTTGGATAAGGATTTACAGATCCTCCAGTTAATGTTCAGGAAACAGTGTATGTGTAAATTAAAACTGATGACACACACTTCTCGTAATGAGAACAATAAATCACTAAGAAAGATATATAGTTTCTAGTGGCTCTAGTGATTTCAGTGTAGCTTCTGGACTCCTTCTGATTGATCAGAAATGGTTCTGAGTCCTCTTCTGGTTTTCGTTTGGATAACATAGTGTCGTTTGCTTGACATCTAGGTTCAGAGACAGTGAAAATGTTGTCGATGATGTTCTTAAAAGTCCTTGTGAATGTACAGAGCTATTCTTGAGTGAGAATGAGTGTGTATTAGATTCTTGTGTATTTCACTTGTAGATCACTTCTGCATTGCACTGGTATATTCCTCGTGTCTTTCACACATCTCTCTTTGCAGAAACAGGGACTTCTTGTATTTTTGGCACGAGCTCTGGGAAAAGAAATGATTTCTTTTTGCAGGTACGAGGTACGGTTCCCTGACATCCAACAACCTTCATTAAATAATTGACAGAGCATTAAAATATATCTGATATGACCATTTGTTAGATTAAATAAAGATAAAGGAATTAAGGCAGTGTCAGATTCTCGGGAACGGTAGCTTTGGATATCAGTAGCCTTTTGTCTCGGTAGGTCTTTGTATCAGTAACCTCTTGCATAGGTAACCTCTTGTGTAATGATAGACTTTATATCGGTAGAATTCATGTCTGTCTGTAGACTTGATCGGTAGCAGTATACTTAATGTACCAGTGGCATTTCGTGTAACGGTAGCCGTCATGTACCGGTAGCTTCCTTAGTGTTTCAGTAGACTTCTTTTGGTAACTTGTCTGTAACTGTATACTTGTAGTACCAGTGGACTTGATGTATCGGTGACCTTCACATATCGATAGACTTGTATAACGGTGAACATTACAAATCGATAACTTTGTTCTGTAATGGTGACCACTTGTCTGTTTAAGAATTCTATTGGTAGAAAGGGTTAAGTTAGAATATATATCCATCCAGTAACCTAATTATCTAAAGATAATATAAATATCATAATATATGAATATGTGCATGGTGTACAGAAATATAGAAATAAGTAATTAACCATTAATCAATATAGGGATAATCAAACCATAATTGAGCATAATTGGGATTATCATAATATGAGTGAGCATAATTGGGATTATCAAAATATGAGTTCAAATAATTCTCCCAGAGGGTTCAACAGTATCCCCCTATTTGATATTCACAACTTATGCCAAAATTTTAGGAAAATTAAAATAGTGTCAGAGGAAAAATTTCCTAAGAAAAACTTTAAAACCAAGTTCTCATTTTTCTCCCACTTTCAATTACACTCCTAGTTCTCATTTGTTTCATTTTACCCCCCTTTGTGATTAACAAAAAGAAGGGTCGAATTAGAGAAATGTAGATAAAAAAAGAGAATAGATTGCATGAAAACTTAAACACATTAATGTGGAGAATGTAAGAGTAAATTTTCATTAAATTACCAAAGGTACAAACTGATAAAGTCAGTATTACATAATACAACTGAATCCTGTCAAAAACATCTAGAATAACTCAATTGTCCTCTTGAACATGAGTCTTTCCCTTAGGGACAGAAGAGGGTGTAGGTTCAGATTGAGTAGATGGCTTGGGAATAGTTGAAAGAACAACTGGAGGGTCAGCCACTGAAACTATACCGGATCTGAAATTGGAGCTCTTCTGTGGGATCATAGGTGCCAAGATTCAAATAGCCTAAACTGGAGTCAAATGAGTTATACTACCAGAGGCAGAGGCAGGAAGTGCAGGAGGTACAATCATAGGTCTGGAATCCACTTGCAATAATGGTAGAAATAGGTTCCTGAAATCCATAATAATAATACCTCCTCTCTCCATTTCTGACATAAAATCATCTCGATTTTCAATGAATTTATCCAAGGCAGGAGTAAGCTCCCTGAGCTTACTAACCTGTTCTCTGAAATATTGAGTCACTAAAGGAAAATTCAAATTCTCCATCAAGATATTTAAATGTTTGGTCATTTGATGCTTTGTATAGACCTTTTCAATGTAAGCATCCACTTTATTATTAATTACCTCTTGAGAAGTAGTAGTTGCCCGTAGGTGATCACGAACAAAACTACTAACTTCCCAAGTGGTAGCAAGAATCTGAGTATCTGAGGTATCACTGGTACTGGCCTTAGCCAACTCTTCCTGGATAACAGTTCTGATCTGGTCAAGGTTCACAGTGGAGCTGGATGAGGGAAGGGGTTTAACTAAGAAAGCTACTGTCTCCTTGAAAGATTATGTCAGATTACTAACCACCTTCTGAACAAGTTCATCTTGACTATTCAAATGTTCTTTGACTGATGTCTTAAAAGCCTCAAATACTTCCACAAACTGCATGACTACTTCTTTGATATATCTGATATCAGTATTCACATGGGTTTGAGAACTCTTCAGGGCAGTCAATGAAGCAATTTAATGTCTTAGAGCAACCACAGCTCCTGTCCAACTCTCAATTTGATTACGGCATACTTTAACTTCATCCATCATTCCCTTCACTGGACTAGACACAGAACATCCTAGTGATAGCTCCAGGGATTGCTCCACACTCATCATTTCATCAACCAGGCTTTTCTTCAAATTTTTCACTGATTCTATTAGTGCTTCTTTCATTTCATCTTTTAAGGACTCATGGTCCTCCATGGTTGCAAAATTTTCATCCACAACAGGTAGGATAATTGATTCCCTTTAGGGCTGGTCTTCATCATCATAATCTCCATAATTAAGTCCAAGTACCAAATATCAAGGATCTGATGTCCAACCTTCAATGTCATACAACACAAAAACTGAACCAAGATGCGCCCCCTCACTTAGAGCATTCTCCGGAGGAAACTCCTCTAACTGTTCTGCTTGAGATAACTCTACAGCCTCCTCTGCAATTTCAGCAGATGCAATAACCATTTTCTCTGATAGTTCAATAGTAGGGTTAGTCCTATCCTTTTCTGAGTCATCAATGACTCTCTCATCAAGGGAAGTAGATGAAACTTTTGATGCCTGAACATGCACAATCTTCTCTGTACTATCTATCATAGGGCTCAAACAGAGCTCTTCTTCTTCATTTTCCTCATCATTTGCTTCAGCAGCATCCTCCTTTTCTCTATTAACAAAATGATCGGATTCGGTTGCCTCATATTATTCAGAGGTATCCTCAACAACATACTGATATGCTTCTTCTTATTATTCTGTGGTCTCAATATCATTGTCCTTCAGAATATTTTTTCTCCTTGGTAGTTCTTTCGGAGGGCTAGCATCTCCATAGGAAATATTTTGATGCACAAGACTATGAGGTAAATCTGGGTGTCCCCCTTCCTCAACTGATGTCTCTTCCTCCTCATCTATAGCTTCATTATCATTGTATACTGGTTCTGGCTCATCTGGTCCAAGACCAGGATCCCTCACATCCTTTGGTCTAGAAGGTTGGTCCACAGGAGTGTACTTTTCCTAGACATTACCCTCATCATTAACCCATTATTTCTTCCAAGGGTTCCAGCTAACTTTCATATACTTACAAACAGTCCTGGTGAAGCAAAAGTTATCCTTAACCACAAAAGATTCATCCTGAGGTCCAGTTACCTCCTTTGCCTTCAACAGAATAGAAATCAACTTAGAAAAGAAAAGTGCATTGGACTTAGACTTCGGTCTAGTCATATCTTCAATCTGAATCATTAGCAGTCTTCACAAGTTTACCTTTACTACATGCTTCAATAGATACAACAAATAAATATCCTAAAATAAGAGGGTAGCAAAATCTCATCTTCTTGGACTAATCACATGCTTAATGAACTTGAAAAGTAGTTTATCCTCCCCTGTAATTTCTGCAGCAATGATCTTTCTAGGGGTTCCATTTCCTTTCAATTCCAACAAGGCATCCTCATATTTGAAAAAGTAACTAGCAGTAGGAATGGATTTTGAATAAAATCTATAATCACCACTATGTGGAACTTTAAGGTTCTCAGTTCATTCAACTGATGGAAAAAAATGTTTGACCATTCACAGAGGAAAATCAACCTTCTGAAGACTCAAAACAGACAAACTCATAAAACTACTTTACCAGTACTGGATAATATGGTCCATTATTGTTCATGAAGCACTCGATCCATCCTTGATCTTATAAGATCTTCAGAATCAAGGACTTTCTTTCCAACAGCCATTCCGCACATAACTCCTTTTCCACTACAATTTCTCTCTTCGATAAATGCGGATTCATAGGATTCCTTCGAGCAACACTTCTGCTGCTTTCACTAGCACAAGAATTGGTTACTTTCTTCTTCTTATATTGTGGCACATCACTCCCTTCATCCACTGAGGGTCGCTTCACACGGGACATTTCAGATTCTGAGGCTTAGGGTTTTGCGAGCTTGAGAGGCTTAGGTAGGAGGGATTCAAAAATAAGGGTTCACGGTGACTGAGTGATGTCTAGAGTTAGTTTAATATCATTTAGGATTAAAAAATAAATATCATAATAAAAACGGTTCGAAGTCTCGGCCTTAATACGAAAATTTTAAAACAGTGCGAGAGATGTACCAGTGAGGTGTCCTTAAACGGTGAGGTCTATCCTAACGATGAGGTTTATCCTAATGGTGAGGTTTATCCTAACGGTGAGGTTTATCCTAATGGTGAGGTTTTATCTAATGGTGAGTTTTAGACTCCCGATGAGGTTTATCCTAACGGTAAGGTTTCATCTAATGGTGAGGTCTATCCTAACGGTTTAAGAGTAATTTATCATTCCTAATTCGTGTCTAATGAAAATTAATCTTTCTGAACTTAATGGCTTAGTGAAAATATCAGCTAATTGGAGTTCAGTGCCTATAAATTCAAGAGTTATATCACCTCTTCGATAATGATCTCTTAGAAAGTGGTGTCTAACATCAATGTGTTTTGTTCTAGAGTGAGACACAGGGTTCCTTGAGATGTTGATCACACTAGTGTTATCACAGTTAATTGAAACATGTTTAAAAACAAACCTATAGTCCAATAAAGTGTGTTTCATCCATAGAATATGTGCACAACAACTACGAGCAGCTATATACTCTGCTTCAGCAGTAGATAATGCAACCAATTTCTATTTATTACTACACCATGATACTAGGGACTTTCCAAGTAAATGACATGTTCCAGATGTGATCTTTCTATCTAACTTGCATCCAGAAAAGTCAACATCTGAATAAATTATAAAATCAAATGATTTTCCTTTTGGATAAAATAGTCCCAAATTAGCAGTATATTTAAGATATTTGAAAATCTTTTTAACAGCAAGAAATTGTGACTCTTTAGGGTTAGCTTGAAATCTAGTACACATACATACAATAAACATAATATCAGGTCGACTAGAAGTAAGATAAAGTAAACTCCCAATCATACCTCTATAATTAGTTTGATCCACTGGTTTCCAAGTTTCATCAATATCCAATTTACATCTGGTACTCATAGGTGTATCACTTCCCTTAATACTATCCAAACCAAAAAGTTTTAATAAATCCTTAGTATATTAACATTGATTTAAAATAATACCATCTTCAGTTTGAAATATTTGAAATCCAAGAAATTACTTAAGCTCTCCCATTAAGCTCATTTGAAACTCATTTTGCATACCCTTTGAAAAATCTATACATAAAGAATTTTTAGAAGATCCAAAAATAATAGCATCAATATAGATTTGTACTATTAAAACATCTTTTTAAATTCTTTTTATAAAAATAGTGGGATCAGAAATTCCTTTTGTAAATCCTTTTTCAATAAGAAAATTTTTAATTCTTTCATACCAAGCTCTTGGAGCTTGTTTTAAACCATATAAATCATTAGAATGTTTAAAAACAATATTTTGAAAGTGAGTATTTGAGAAACCAGGTTGTTTTTCTACAAAAACATCTCAATAATAAAACCATTTAGAAAATCACTTTTCACATCCAGTTGATGTAACATTAAATTTAGATGTGATGCAAAGGCAAGTAAGATCCTAATTGCCTCTAATCTAGCTCCAGGTGCAAAGGTTTACTCAGAGTCAATTCCTTCTTCTTGATTGTAACCTTGTGCAACTAGTCGAGCTTTGTTTCTAATGATGTTTACAGATTCATCAACTTTGTTTCTAAACACCAATTTTGTGCCTATGGTTAATGTGTCTTTAGGTCTCTCTACTAATTCCCAGACTTTATTACTTTCAAATTGATTTAGTTCTTCTTGCATAGCCATTACCTAAAATTCATCATTGATAGCATCATTGACATTTTTATGTTCTGACTGTGAAATAAAGGCTTGATGTTCAACCTGATTTCTTAGAGAATCTCTAGTTTGTGTTCCTCTATCTAGATTACCTACAACAGCATCTAAAGGATGGTTCATTAGAGTCCTAGTTAGTCTCGAAAAGGTAGGGATAGAGATTTCAGGTTCATCAATATGTTGGGAATCAACATAAGTAAGTTCTATAAAATTTCTAGAACTGGATGTTTTAACTACAGGTCCATTGACTTTATCATTAAGGTTCAAAACAGAGAGATCATATTCATGATTTTCAAGAGAGGTCTTCGGTTCATGTGGATCAGTTTCATCAAATTTGATGTGAACCGATTCCTCCACACATTTGGTTCTCTTATTGAAAAATCTACAGGCTTTACTACAAATAGATTATCCTAGGAAGGTTCCTTCATCACTCTTGGATGAAAACTTGTCAAGATTATCTTTGGTGTTATGAATAAAGACTTTACAACAAAAAACTCTGAAGTAGTTAACCTTAGGGTTCATAAGGTTTTATAACTCATAATGGGTTTTCTTAAGAACAGGTCTGATCAAGACTCTATTGATTATGTAACAAGATGTATTCACAGCTTCAGCCCAAAAATAAATAGGTAGGACATACTCATTGGGCATGGTTCTGTAAATTTCATGCATGGTTCTATTCCTCCTTTCTACTACACCATTTTTTTTTGAGGTGTCCTAGGGGAAGAGAAATTGTGACTATAGCCATTGTGTGAGCAGTATGATTCAAAATCATGATTTTCAAACTCTGTACCATGATCACTTCTCAAGGTTTTAATCTTAATTCCAATAAGATTCTCTACCTACATGGAATATTTAACAAAATAATAACAAGCTTCACTTTTGTGAGCTAGAAAATATACCCAAGTATGTCTAGAATAGTCATCTACAAGAACATAGACATAGTGATTCCCATTTAAACTAGAAACTCTAGAAGGTCCAAACACACCCATGTGAACCAACTTGAGAGGTTGAAATGTTTACACTTCATTCATTGCTTTAAAAAAAACATTATGTCGCTTTCCTTTTTGACAGGGATTACAAACTTTATTTGCTGGGAATTCAAGTTTTGGTAGGTCTCTAACTAAGTACTTCCTAGTCAGTTTTCTAAGTGAATGTACATTGTAGTGTCCTAATATTCTGTACCAAAGCCAAAAATCTTTATGAAAAGCATTTAAAAAGTAATATTTTGAATAGCTATAGAATTTAAATCAACAGCATAGACATTTTCATTTCGCAAGGCAGAAAATACTAATGCATTTTTAGAATTAAAAACATTACAAGATTCATTTTCAAATTTAACATTAAAACCATCATCACATAGCTGAGAAATAATTAATAAATTATACTTAAGTCCATCATCAAATAGAAATTTAGAAATTAATATTGAGTCAGTGTTTCCAATCTGGCCTAAGATGATGATTTTCCCTTTTGAATTATCACCAAAAGTGACAAAACCTCCATCAACTCTGACTAAGATTTTAAAGCATGAGAAGTCTCCTCACATATGTCTTGAGAATCCATTATCCAAGTACCAGGTCTTTCTATAGGATCTCTTTAAGCAGGTTCCATACAAAACAGATTTAGATAGGAAATTATTTTGGTACCAAAATTTTCTTGGGTCCAGACAGGTTAGCCAATAAAACTTTAGGTACCCAAATTTGCCTTATGGGTCTCATAAAATTTGAAAAATCAACAGATTTAGATTGATAAACCTTATTAGATCTGTAACTATGAATATAACTAATTGAAGCATATGAACTTCCAGAACTAGAACTATCTACATTCTGTCTAGATTTAAGAATAAATATAATTTTGGTAATTTTTCTTTTTCTAGGTTGGTATCCTATACCAGTAGTATATCTAGGTTCAATTTGCTTACCTAGCATTTGATTAAGAGTATCTTTTCCATTTGTGAACTTTTCAAAATCCTTCCTAATTTTCTCATTTGACATTTTCAGTTCGGTTTTTTCTTTAAGCAACTGAGCATTCTTTTCCATTTCTATTTCAATATTAGATTTATGTTTAATAGTTAAAGCATATTGTTTCATTAAACATTTGTATTTGTCTTTCATATAATTACAGGTTTCTTCCAACATATTACAGTATTCAAATAGTTCAGATTTTGACATATTTTCAGAATCGGAATCATCTCCAGAATAACATGAATTTAAAGTAGGAGTTTCAGATGTTACCTCAGAAGTGTCTGTAATAAAACACATGTTTTCCTTATTTCTCTTTTCAATCTCAGAAGTGTCAGATTCACTGGAGCTATCCTCAGAATCCCTCCACCTAGAATTCATGGCTTTATTATACTTATTATCCTTATACTCATATTTCTTCTTGTATTTCAGCTTTGGAAAGTCCACTTTTATATGTCCTTTTCTTTTGCATTCATAGCAGACAACTTCATGAGATTTGTCAGATTTCTTCCAACCCATTTTCCAGTGTTCCTTGTTGTCATACCTACCTTTGTAATTTGATTTTCTGAAAAAATTATTCTTCCTATAAAACTTCTTAAATATTATGGCTATGTGAGCCATTTCTGCATCACTGTCAGATGCACATTCACTTTCTTCACAGCTTGAGCTATCACTTACAGCTTGAAGTTTATCCCTATCCTTATTCTATGAAGTTGATGTCTTGAAGGAAACTGACTTCCTTTTTGGTTCAACTTCTTCTTCATTGTTTAACTTAAGTTATTCTTCATACATCATCAAATTACCAATAAGTTCCTTGACTGGAAGTTCACCAATATCACAGGATTCTATGATTGAAAAAGAAGTGACCCCCCACCTTTTAGGTAGGCATCTCAAAATTCTCATGATATTCTCCTTTTATGGAACATCTTTTCCCAGTGAGATCATTGTGTTGACAATTTCATTAAACCTGAGATACATATCAGAAATGGGTTCATCAGGCTTCATCTTAAAATTATCATATTTAATAGTATAGGTGATAAATCTCATTTCCTTAAAGTTAGTTGTTCCTTCATGAGAAACCCTTAAAGTATCCCAAATTTCATATACAGTCTTACAAGAAGATATTCAATTAAATTACTCATCACCCAAAGCACAATACAATTCATTTATAGCTTTGAAATTATTATTGTAAGCTATCTTAGTATATTCATTCCAAGTAGATCTAACAGTAGTGGGAATTTTATATTCTGATTCTATGGCAGTCCAAATATCAAAACCCATTCTTTCTAAATGAATTTTCATCTTAATTTTCCACTGAGAATAGTTTCTTCCATTGAAAAATGGTGGTCTATTAGTAGCAACACATTAATGTCTTCTATCCATGATAACTAGGTTAAAACAGAAAATTTAAAGAGATAATAATTTAGAAATAACAGAAATTTTAATAACTTTAAAATACAACTAAAATCACAGTTGAAAAACAGAGTACTTCAGAAAAATATTTTATTAAATACTCTAATACAAAATTTTTTTCGGAGTGGAAACTCCTGATGGGAGTGAATTGAGTTCCAATTAAAATTTCTGCTTAAAGTATTTTAACAAAATCCCCCAATTTAAAATACTAATTGAATTGTAGTGAATTTGAATTAAAGAAAACATTTAGTTAGGTTCTCAAGGGATTGATTAATTCCCAGTTAATATAATCAGAAGATCAGATTTTCTTTTGAAACTAACGTAATGATTTTCAAATAATGAAAACACTTTCTAATTCAATTATCAGAGTAACATTGAAAAGTATTTTAAATTTTAATGCACTTAGCAGCGGAATAAAGTTTTTCGATAAAACTAAACAAAGCACATCAGATATAACCAAGAGGTTTAGTCCCAAGCCAATACTTAGTCCACTCAATAATTTATATAAATTTGAACCACACCCTAGATCAGGGTTCACAACTGTTTACAACTGTTCAGGTCAGAGTCCTCTACCACAGTTCTACGTGGGAAATAAAAACAACAAAAAATACAGCTGTCCAGGTCAAATACCTCTACCACTGCTCTACATGGGAAACAAAAACAACAGTAAATACAGCTGTCTAGGACACACACGACCTCTACCACTATCCACAGTGGGAAATAGAAGATTTGAGGAGTTTGAATGAGGATTTATTGATCCTTCAGTTAAAGTTCAAGAAACAGTGTATGTGTAAATTAAAACTGATGACACACACTTCTCATAATGTAATCAATAAATCCTTGAGCAAGATATAGAGTTTAGAGTGGCTCTAGGGATTGCAGTGTAGCTTCTGGACTCCTTGAAATTGATCAGAAATGGTTTTGAGTCCTCTTCTGGTTTTTGTCTGGAAAATAGAGTGTCGTCTCCTTGACATCCAGGTTCAGAGATAGTGAAAATGTAGTCTATGAAGTTCATCAAAGTCCATGTAAATGTACAGAGCTCTTCTTGAGTGAGTGTGAGTGTGTATGAGTTTCTTGTGTGTTTCACTTGTAGATCACTTCCGTATTGCGCTTGTATATTCCTTGTGTCTTTCACACATCTCTCTTTGCAGCAACAGGGACTTCTTGTATTTATTGCATGAGCTCTGGCAAAAGAAATGATTTCTTTTTTCAGGTACGAGGTACGGTTCCCGGAAATCCAACAACCTTCATTAAATAAATGACAGAGCATTAAAATATATCTGATATTCCCGTTGGTTAGATTAAATAAATATAAACGAATTAAGGTAGTGACAGATTCTTTGTAACAGTAGATTTGTATATCTGTAGCCTTGTGTCTCAGTAGGTATTTTTATCGGTAACCTCTTGAATCGGTATCCTCTTGTGTAACGGAAGCCTTTCTATCGGTAGACTTCATGTCTGTCGGTAAAATTGATCGGTAGCGGTAGACTTAATGTACCAGTGATGTTTCGTGTAATGGTAGACTTAATGTACCAGTAGCTTCCTTAGTGTATCGGTAGACTTCCTTCAGTAACTTGTCTTTAACGGTAGGCTTGAGTAACGGTGACTTGTCTGTATCGGTAGACTTGATGTATCAGTAGGCTTGATGTATCAGTTGGATTTCACGTAATGGTAGACTTTTTGTACCAGTGGACTTGATGTATTGGTGACCTTTACGTATCAGTAGACTTGCATAATGGTGGACTTTACAGTTCGGTAGCTTTGTTCTGTTACAGTGACCAATTGTCTACTTAAGCATTCTTTTAGAAGAAAGGGTTAAGTTAGAATATATATCAATCAAGTAACCAAATTCTCTGAATATAATAAAAATAAAATAATATATGAATATGTGCATGGTGTACAAAAATATTGAAATAATTAATTAACCATTAATCAATATAGGGATTATCAAACCATAATTGAGCATAATTGGGATTATCCGAATATGAGTGAGCATAATTGGGATTATCAAAATATGAGTTCAACTAATTTTCCCAGAGGGTTCAACAAATAAAATATGAAAGTTAAAGTACCATGGAATTTTAAATATTATTGAATAATGTTATTGGGTTTATATATAATTTATTAATTTTATTTATTTATGAAATTATTTTATATTAATGTGTGCATTCAGACATAAGGTAAGTTATCTTTCGTACTTCCTTTATGACTAATGGTTAACATGTTCTCTTTATTTTTCTACCATTTTTGAAATATTCATGTCATGAAACTTTTATATTTATATATAAGTTCCTAACATATATTCATAGTTAAATATCCATCACATTTTTTGTTTTATAAATTTTTTTGGATCCCCTTGAAATTCCATCTTTTAAATAATCCTTATTTAAGAAAAGTTTCATACTTCTTATATCACGTTGAGCATCATCCCCATAAAATGTTTTTAAAAAAATAAATAATTTATTAAATCCTGAGTTATTTTATGTAGAACGATATTTTTTACATTTTTTGTTCATGGAAAATAATAATGTGTCTACATATTTTAAAATAACCTTTACTTATTTCATATAATATCACCAGAGTGGTAGGTTTTATTATTTTTTAACCTAGACCATTCTCCTAAAATATAAATTTTTGAAATAAATGATAAATACCTAAGTTTAATTTTAAAATATAAACACATTAATTATATTAACTCATTTTATCTTGGGAATCCTTATGATTTATCAATCAGTTATTCCATTAATCACAATTACGAAACGTAAACTGATCTGAATGATTATAAACAAAATTTCCCTTTTTATTAAATTTAATGTATTATTATGAAATATGTTAATAGAAAAAACAAGAAATTATTTTATTTTATTATATAAAATATGATATAAAATTAATATTATTTATATTTACAATTAATAAAATATCCATTGATACGTTATTATATGATTAAAATTAATATAGGGTTTTAATGAGACTAATTGACACAAACAACGGATGTGATGAAGTCAACTAGTAGGATCACACCCTATAAAGCCCATTTACCGGAGATTCCAAGGGAGATAACTTATCTAGATTTATACATTGACAAATCCTAAATTGTGATCCAAAAACATAGTCATGAGAAAAACCATTTAGGAAATAAGTTTAAGATCATCGAGATCATGGCCCAAACCATGTTTTTCGAAGCACTTCGTGAAATTATAATAGTCGTGAACCTTACCCATAGATATTATGATAGTGTATTGAAGGTATATGTATGGAGACTCAAGAAATAAATGTATGTGAATAATTTTGTTTAAAATTGTGAATATATTTTCATCCTATTATAGTTTCATAAAAACTAATTTTTATTTATAAACAATAAAAACACAAATATTATTCTGGTGTGATATTAAAATTCAATTAATAAAATTATTTTTATGAATTAATTTATTTTATAAATAAATTATATTTTTATAAAATATTATTATGTAATAATTTTTATTAAAAATAAATTATTATATTATTTATATGAAGTAAAACATAATTTCTATAAGGGTTTGAAAACTATTATCATAAAAAACCCATCATTTTTAATAAATGTCGGTTATTATTTTTGAATGGGAAAATTAAAATATATAGAAAATTATTTAGATAAAATGAATATTATTTTTTGGAATTATAATTTCTAAATGTCCAAATAGTGAATTTTTCATAATTTTTTGAGTATATTTTTTAGGTAAAAATTAAATACCGTCAAAATACACATTTGGTATTAAGCTATACTAAAGAGCCAAAATTGATGCAAAAAATACTATATATGGGATCTCTTACCAAATATGTGTTTTATATTTAAAATAATGAGATTTTAATTCTATTTGTTTAATTTTGAAAATCCCTTATGAATCTTCCAAACCCATTAATATATTCAATGGGTTTTAAATCACTTATTTAATATTACTAATCCCCTACACATAAAGAACGAAATTATTTAAATAATTTTTTATATTGGATTTAAAATGTAATTGAATAAAATCCCATTTTAATGAAACCATGGGCATAAACAATGGGTTGGATTATGGTTTTTGTTATTTTATTATATAGATGCTTAAACCAATGTTTGAGAAATATTAATGAATTCACCACGATTTAACTATATAAACTCACCCATTATCCCATTAATTTTCACAAAAAATCATCAGATAATATAATTACTATTAACTATTCAATCTACAGTCCTCCCATGAAACCCTTATGCTCTTAAGAATATACTTCCAAGAATTTTTAGTCACACTCTCAAGTAAGAGATCATCAACTTCTCTTTTATATTCAAGATTCTTTTTAATATTATACCTTCAATTTACATTTACTTATATTGGGATATTCCATAACATGTCCCTGTTAATTCCTATATAATTTCAATATGATAAGATACCCTTTTCTCTATTATCAACCCATTTAATTAATATTTATGTAATGTTGTTTTGGTGTAGAAATTTCACCTCAAGTTTCCATGCCAAAATTTTGTTTAATGAATTCCACAGTCATTTACTATCAAGGGTTTTCACATTTATACAATTATAATTATTTTATTTGGGACTTAAATTTATTTATTACATATTAATTAAGCATGAAATAAAATACGGTAATGAATGAATCTATGGTTTATGATCTATTTGGCTTAGTTAATAATGAGAATGAAATGAAGTGGCGGGAGCATCCAAAGGTATATAGCGATCCAATCTATTAGTTAACATTAAGTCTCATGATATTTCATTTTGGAATAGGGTGTCAAACTGATTTCATTGTTGGAATTTTTCCTTCATGACATCGTGGAAGTTATCCACAACCAAGGTTTATGATATAGTGTTTTAAGATGTTTCCACATTTCCCATTTTTTCATTATAAATATCTTTCTATTTCATGCATTATTATTCTCATTAATTTTATTCCACAATAATATAACTATATTATAACATGTATTACCTTATTCCATGGTTATTAAATTTCTAGGATTTTTAGGTTCTAACATTATTTTGTGTGTCCATTGGTTTTCTAATGACGTTTTATGTGCAACCAAGTTAATGACTTTTTCAATAAAGATGATGTTTTTACCATTTCAGAGGGTTATGTAATGTACTAAATTCTTAAACACACTAGAATTGATGATCATGCAGGGTGTATTAAGTGAATTATTATGTAATAAATCATGGATTAATCTGTAATAAAAAACAAGGTTGTTATATTTATTATAAAATAAAAAGTAAATTTATTTATGAGATTAGGATTAGTAAACTCTAAAGAAAGTGTTAGGTAAAGTCAGACTATAAGAAAACAACCCTAAATTTATGACATTAGAGGTTAATTGGTATATCATAAAAATAAATCCATTTTGGGATACTAAAAGTGGACGTGGATTCTATTATAAATGTACCTAGGAGTAATGAAGAAACCATTGTTTTGGAATGGGTTGTTTTTAAAAGTGGTTTTTGAATTTTTGGTAGTTACATGGTTGACCTAAATTAAAACCAAGTGACAGAATGTAATATTTTCCAAGTGTTGACACTGTCATGCAGTTTTCATTTTTTGAAATTAAAATTAATTAAATTAAATTTGAAATGAATAGTAAAAATAATAGTAATAATAATAATAATATTATTATTATTATTACGTTATTATTATTATAATATTTAATAAAAAATGAAAAAAACACTCTGACACTCCCATTCTCTTCCTAAGTCGTGATGCACCCCATTAAGGGATTCCTCCTTCTACGCACGATGAAACCCCATTATCCGCCTCTCCTCTCTTCAGATCTCTCTGAATTTCTTTAGATTCATCGCACAATCCTTCAAGGTAAGACCAATCTTCCCTCCTCTCAATTTCTGGATTCGATTCTTCATTTTCTTAACTCTCAGGAGTTCCTCAGAACTCCCTAGGATTAGGGATAATCATGTATTTTATTTTCTCTTGATTGTAGGTTGGGAAAAGGGCCTCTCGGTACCCATTGGTATGTGTTTCGATAGACGTCACTGAAGATAAGGTGGATTAGGTGTTTTTGGTCAAGCAACATTTTTTGGGGAATAATTTTTTGTTTGATTCATGTTTTTCCCTAGTTATATGGCATTCCTTCAGTTTTTAATGTCTTTATTATTTGCGGCGTATTGTGATGAACTCTACTAGTTAGTTTGTAGTCATCGGGACTAAGGTGACTAGCTTCAATATGCATTGATATGTATATATATATATATAGGTTTTCCCACCACATGCATATTCATCCATGGAAGAGAATGTACATGAATGGGTCTAGGTGTTCCAATTCATATAGTTGATAATGAATGTGTAGGTGAGTGGATAAATGTATGTCTATATAAACACATATGTTAGGATCCCCTATCACATGTTCATGGACATGCAGGTGTGTGAATAAGGAACATGTGTCTTTATATGTTTGTGAATGTGCATATACTCATTGTGGGATAAGAATATTTTTGTTAGAATGTTCCAAGATCCAAATTGTTTGGTGTGGCTCTACGATGAGGTAGGGTCCCTGTCATTTAATCTTCATTTTAGAATTCCTCAGTTTCTTCTATAAATAATTTGTTTTTATAATTTTCATAGTTTAATGGAACTTCATATCATTACTGAAAAGATGAAAGGAGATAAATTGATTGTTTTTTGATAAATTCATTTTTTTATAATTAAACCCCTCCCACGAAGGTGTTCTTATTTCAAATTAAAAATTAGTTTTGGATGTTATATCATGCTTTCTGTGGTTTTAGTTTTACAGATGTCTTCATGTAGACCTTTATATATTGTATGTTATTTCATGTCCCTTCAATGTTCTCAAATGATGGTGCCATCATGAGTTTTGTCAAGTATATTCCACGTGAAATAGTTTGTTAGACTAGAAGAATCCTCTGGGGTTTCTTATTAAATAGAACATAAATGAAGTTGTGCATGGACATCCATAGGTGTTCCTTTTTACCCCATGTCAAGGGATGTCAATTATATAATTTATTTTTATGTGAAATGATGATTTAACTGAATTAATTGAGAATGGAGGAGTAACTAAGGCCACTATCCCTTATTATGTCAATGATTTATTAAAAAAGATATTCCTTTTATGGTTATTACCATCTGATACAGATACTACTGTTATCAGGGGAGTTTAACACTACCATGTCATGTTGTAGGTTGTTATGTTTGAAATTCCTGTTATAAAACTTTTTCCATGTGATTTGATTGATATAATTTCTACCCAATGGATTATGAAAGAATGTAAATATGTTTATTTCGTATCCCACTTGAGATAATATAAAAAATCCATTTGGAGGATTGTTAGAATTTTTATGCTTAAGATTCCCATGTTAGTATTTAAAGGAAATCCCTTGAGCATGGACTTGTTTTGTAATTATATTTATAGGATGACTTCAACTAAATGGTTTTCATCTATTAAATAGTATGGTAAAAATAAAATTATTTCTTTGTATTAATGGGTTTATTTGAAATGGATTCCTTGAAATGGAAATTTGTATAGATAAAGGCGCACATGATAATTCATGGCCTCATGGAATGATTTGAAAATCAGTAATCTCGTGTGGGTGTTATAATTGAAATGTTTACGATGTTTTACATTATTTTATATTGATGTGAATGTGATTATGCCACTTGAATAGATAAGGATATATGTGAAAAATTATGGATGGGATGCAGTTTTACCCCATACCAATATTATGAAAGATTATGTTTGGGAGGTAGTTTTATCCCATTCCTGTGTTATAAATGATTATGGATGGGAGGTGGTTTTACCCCATTCCATTATTATTAATGATTATGGTTGGGAAGCAATTTTACCCCATGCAAGTTATGTATTATTTTGGGTGGTATTCCGTTTTACCCCATGACAGATATATTTGTGTGTGTGTGTGTTGTAGGTGGGAGACATGATTATCCCACACCACTTATGACTTCGTTATATCAGATTCTTGCATTCCAAGAGACTAAGGGCTCTTGGTCCTTGGTTAGGGGTAGACTGTGAGAGATCATATAGAATTCGATGTATAATGTATGTCCGGATCCACCCCAAAAATTCAAATATATATATATACACTCCTATTATATATATATATAGTTACATAATCAAAATCATACTCTAGAAATGATTCGATGATTGTATATCCATCAGGGGTACATTGGAAACCTGGATGGGTGTCATTTATTTATGCAGTTCTATTTATTAATTCTGCTATTCATGGACACAAGATAATTTTTATTCAACTTAATTGTGATCAACACCATGGTTGTTGGCCTTCTAAGATTTATATCTCACACCGAGCTCATGTACATTTGATTCCCAAGTAGACCTACATGTATTCAAGGATATGGACCTTTATTTTGCTGTATTATTGTATCTAGAAGTTGGAGAAAAGGATCATTTTGGGCCTTGGGATGCTCACAGTGATTTCCTTTGGAATTTATTTTTATATCTTCTTTTTTATTGTAATGAAAAGCGGTTTTTACTATTTACTACTTTTAGATATGTATCATTATATGGAATTAATGCATTGTAAAACATTCTTTGGACTATTTATATTTTTAGTGGATATTACAATTGTCTTCCACTGTTTTTGTTATTGGATTATTATAATTATTATTACATGTGAGAAATAATTCCAGGTTACCACTATATACCCTATGATTATTGGTATAATCTCCCCATTAAATTCCCTTTACACCATCACTTCTAGTCAGTAGCCTCTGGAGTATTGGGAGACATGCTTGAGGTAATGTGGTGACCGGTCCAGCCACTAGTTCGATGGTAATACAAGTTGGGACATTACAAAGTGGCATCATAGGATAATTTTTCCATTTTCTTACTATTTTGGGTTGGTATATAAGAGATTAGAAATGTTTTTGGCACATTTTATATAGTCGTGCATGGGACTGATCAACCCACATATGAGAAATGACCAAGTGTCCAATGTTTGGAATTGTTGTTTATACTGTTCAATATTATAGTTGATTTGATATCACCTTGGGTGAATGGTGTATTTTTATAGGTGTATAAATTTAAGGAATTGAGGTATTATTATCGTGGTCAGAATGGAAGGGAAGTAACATAACTAAAATCATATTAGACACTTGGAATCTCACATGTCAGGTATCTACACTATTAGGTTGTCTGTGATGTTTGTTTTTATGCCTTGAGTGATGCCACAATTATTTTGTTCCTATTGAGGTAATCTGTTTTCATGCCTGTTTATTTTTCAAGTCCTCCTTATGCTGTAATATGCTTGGAAAAAATAGTCCAGGATTTTGTGTTTGTTATAGCATGTTTTTTTGATATGTAATATGGTTTCATGGGTTGAAATTTTGGGTTGTGGTTTAAGACGGAGCCCATTTTAAATATTAAGGTGTATGTGTACCTAACGATTTGAAAGAGGAATACTTTATTCACAAACCATCTCTAGACCATTATATAAATGTTTATTTTAAATTTTTAAATGAATATTGGTGAATAAATTTAATGGTTAAAAAGGAATGATTTTTATTAATAGGATCCAAATACCAACAACAAGGTGTATGGGCACCATATGGATTTATAGATGGACACCCATGTGAACGAGTATTTGTTTAACCATCATAAGTTTAATAATGGTAATAAATGTAAAAATATTATGTTTTGATTTAAAATGAATTATTAAATTTCAAAATTCTCAACTGGACCCAAGTAGGTTAGTTGGTGCATGATTTTGTAAAATTAACTACAACAATGTCTCTTTTTGAATGACATATGTGTAATAAATGGGTCCTTAAGAGGTTCCTTTATTGTTAAAAGAAATTTAGATGAAACATTTCCTATTTATGATGGAATTTTTTTCAAAGTTAATTGTTCAAATATGGTGTTTGTTATAACTAGCTTAAAACTAGGTGCCTTTTTTCTAAAATGGTACATGAGGCATTGTTTAATATTATTACAAATGATTAATTTGGAAATTAATTAATGAACTGAATAAAATGTGAAACATGAAGTGGTTTCCTTTATTTAAACCCTCCTGGAAGGATAATATTTAATGTTTTAATGATATGCCTTGGAACAGAGACATGAGCGGTCATCCATAGGCTATTTTTGAATGGAATTAAATTTAATGGGGCTCTTCAGCCAAGTGAAAATGTTTTGTGGGACCAGTAGTGAGGGTCAACATGTATTCGTCGTAAAATGCTATAATGTTGTAGGAGGAACCCTTTGAGTTTGATATTACTAGCTTTTTCTATGAGAGTTTCGACATTGGTGTCGTTCGGGTGACATTTTCCTTAGTAGGACTCTCATTTTTCAATGACTCCCTTTTTTTTACAGGTGGTTATGCTTTTCATGATATTGTAATTGGATGTATCATCTGTTAATGCTCGTTTGGAGAAGGTTAGACATGCATAGGGTATGGTCAGGTACATCATAGGGCGCTTGGACCATTTTTTCCTTGGTAGATGGTGACATGTCAAGTTTTTTTCCATGTGAATCGTAGTACGAGGTGATAATATGTTTTTATAAAACATTTGTTTTGAGTATATTCCTGGGTCATCTTTGTAGTAGGGTGTCCTAACATTAAAAAATATAGATTCATCCCATTGCTTGCAATGGATATCGAAAGAATCCTGTGTTTTGGCATGATGGTTTCTATGTTTCTATCTTCTTCATAAGTTTAGGTGATTTGATCGTTTCTCGAAGGCACATCACATGATTGTTTATGGTGTTTTTGTACTAGCGCGCTTGTGAGTGGATAGTTGAACTTATTTTACATAGATGACAACGAAACTACCATTTTGGTGAGTGTTGTGTTAGTTATAGAAATAAACTGTCCATCCATGTAGAAGGAATACAACTAAATATGACCAATTTGAAATGGTCTTTTTATGCTTTAATACGTTTGAGGTTTGCAGGTGTTGACCATGTCGGTGCATTCTTGATATCACAAATTTGGCATGGTTGTCCATTTTAAACCATTGTTAAAGCATCATTGGACTTAGATAAATTTCACTGGGTAATTCTAAACAATCATTGAATTTTGTGTTATTAGTGTCTAGTGATTGGATAACAATGTTTTTGTTGGTTTAGAAGAGTTTCTTATTTGAATAGACCATTTGTGGTTTGATTTTTCTTCTTGCAGTTTTTGGGTATGATTTATTGGGAATCATTAAAAATACACTTAGATTATTCTTCTATGCTTCGAGCATGTACCCTATCTTTTCATCATCCTATAGGTAATATGATAGTGTTGGTATTACGCCATGCTAAACCTTTAAATGTAATTGATCTTCTCAGGTGGTTATCTTTCAATGTTTTATACTAGAGGAATTGTTTTTTTCATACATGTTTTGATCAGGAAATGTCCCCAGAGGTCAATAATGGACTTCATTCTGCATGTATGTTGTAAATGTGAGACGCCTTGGAAGAAGACATCAAAGCTCAGCTTTTAAAATGCTTTCTATCTAATTCATGAGTCGTCTTGATTAGTCAGCAACAATGTATTGACTCTTTTATTTCCTTTCATAATGTTTATAGTTTATGAAAGAACATTTTTGGGAATTTCATCTGGTTTAGATGAGTGTGGTTAGTGTCTCATCATGCTTTTCATGAACAACCTGATTGACTTAGGCTTTATGGTTTATGGGGATATACTACTAAAAAATATTTTGGATACCACATGAGAAGAATCATTAGACCTTTTATGAAATATCATCTGGAAATTCCAACAATAAAATATTCATTGTTCAGAATTGGATGTTAAATTATATGAAATTTGGATGAAAGAACCAATGGGAAAATGGTTGAAGAGATAACAACATGATCATGACTCTAGGTGTGTGGGCTCAGATTCACATCACATTAATTATTGGGTTGGATTTCGAGATTTGGATTGGGTTTTAAAGGATCAATTCCTTGGACTTTTGAAATGGTAAATGGTGCATTTGGATTTTTGAAATGCAACATGATCATTTGAAAAAACCCTCAAAACCATTATTAGTTGGGTGATGTTGTCATTGTTCCTGAATCTTTCTCAGGGATGAGAAGTCTTAATGTGGGAAGATTTTAGAAACTCTTGTTTTATATCGGGTGGTTTTTAAAAGTGTTTTTGAATTTTTGGTTATAACACGATGGAGAAAAATAAAAAATAATAATCATAAGTTAATTTTTTTTCAAAGAGTTGGAACTAAAATGTGTGTTTATTTTTTGAAATTAAAATTAATTAAATTGATGATGAAATAATTTTTTTAAATAGTAATAAAATTTTAATTTTTATTATTATGTTTTTATTGTTATTATTATATTATTTTAGATGAAAATAAAATTAAAACACTCAAACCATCCCCCCTCTTCAATAAGTTGTGACACACACACTAGGGGGGTTCTCCCTTTGACACATGATGGCTCCCCCTCACCCACATCTCCTCTCATAAAATTTATTTTAATTACATTAGATTAATCACAAAATCCTTAATAGTAAGATCTCTCCTCCATCACCACTATTTCTGGATTCGATTCAATTTATTCGTCGACTGGTGGAGTTTGTCCGAACGCCCTAGGTTTAGGGATAACACCGTTTTCAGTTTTCCCATGTTTGTAGCTCCTATAATGGGCCTCTCATGACCTATTGTTCCTTGTTTTAGTAGCCACAACTGATGAAGATGCGTTTAGGGTTTTTTAGTCCTCTAACTTTGTTTCTGGGTAAGAGTTTTCATCTACTGCGTGTTTTCTCTCTTTATATAAGTATCATTTGGTGTTTTAAAGTCTCTATTATTTTTTGTGTAGTGCGTTGAACTCTGATTTCGGTTTTCGAGTCATCGAGCTTAATATGAATCGCCTACAAATTCATAATTAATTATGTCTATGTGTTTGTGTGTGTCTATATGTAGGTTCCCCTTTTACACATATATTCATCAATGGAAGTGAATGTAAAATAATGGGGATAGGTGTGCTAGTGTATATATATGAAAATGCATGCATAGGTGAGTAGATATGGGTATATTCATATAAGAATATATGTAAGGATATTATTTAACAATTTTATTGCCATTCACATTTGTGAATAGGGGCTAGGTGTCATTATATGTATGTGAAAGTGAATATACTCAGTGGGAGAGAAGCAACTTCTTTTAGAAAGAACGAAGAGTCAAAATGTTCATTTTAGCTCTTCCCCGAGGTAGGGTCCCTATCTTTGACTCTTTATTTATGAAATATTTAGTTGTTTCTTTAAATAAGTTATTTTTATGCTTTTTTTAGTATAATGTAATTGCATAGATTTACTGAATAGTTCAAAATAGATTAACGGATTGTTGTTTGATAATTTCATGTTTTAATAATAAAACCCCTCCAACAGAGGTGTGATACTTTCAAACCAAAAAGTGGTGATAGAGGTAATATCATTCTTATTTTGTTTTGAGTTATTCATATGTATTATTATTGGAATTAATATATTATATGTTATTTCATGGCTTTTGAATATTCCTAAATGATTTTCCCATGTGTTTTTTGTCAACTCTATTACATGTGTAATAGTTTTTAAAACTGTATGTATCTTTTGGGATTACTTATTAAATTAGACATGAATGGATTTGTCCATGGACATCTTTATGTGTTCCCATTTACACAATGTAATGGGATGTTAATTTTGTTACTGATTTATATATCAAATGATTATATAAAGGAATTAATAGGGACGTGATCAGTGACTAATACCCTTGGGCCTTATTATGACATTGCATGATTAAACATGTTTTGTCGTGTCTGTATATTCCAATGAGAGATAGATACTACCATATACAGGTGAGATTAAAATAACCACATCATGTAGTATCATGTTAAATTTTAAAATCCTGTTATAATTTATTTCCCATGTGATTTGGTTGATGTAATTTCCATCCAATGGCTTGTGGAAGCATGTGGCGATTTTTAATTCCTTGCCCATGTGAAATATTATATCTAATCCATTCGGAAAATTGTTAGTCTTTTTATTCTTAAAACACCCATGTGAGTATTTAAAATAAGACCCCTGATATTGGGATAGTTTTTCAATTACATTATTTGTATGAAATCTATTAAATTGCATTCATCAATTAAATGGTTTGTTAATTGTGAATTTCTTGCCTCTATTAAAGGTTTGAAATTAAATAGATTCCTATGAATGGAATTGTGTATGGATAAAGGTATAAATGATAATCCCTCGCCTCATGTAATGATTTGAATGTGATTATTCCTATGTTGGTGTTTTAATTGAAATTTTAAGATGTTTTTACTTGTGTTATTTTGTTTTGAATGTGATTATTCCACTTATATAATTATGGATATATGTGAACCTTTATAGATTGGAAAAAGTTTTACTAAGGTCAATATTGTTAATGATTATAGATGGGAGTCATTTTACCCCATTACAATATTATAAATGACTACTGAGGGGAAATAGTTAAACACATGGTAATATTATAAATGATTATAGATAGGAGGTAGTTTTACCTCATTCCAGTTATGTATTCATATTGGTGGGAGGTAGTTTTTCCCCATCCAGTTATCAATATATATGTTGTGGGTGAGAGGCATGCTTATCCCACACCACTTATGTGTTCTTTATGTCATATGATTTCATTCCAAAATAATATGGGCTCTTATACCAAGGTTAAGGGATGACTGTGAGTGATACCCTTGAATTTGATGGTGAAGGTATGTCCCGATGTACCAAACGATATATATATATATAGTGAAATGGTGAGAATATTATTCCAGTAATGTGCCAAAGATAATATATCATTCAAGTATTCATTGGAAATATAGATAGTGGTATTTATTTATACTGTTATGTTTATTAATTCTGCTATACCTACGCACTGTATAATTTAAATTCCAATTAATTGGGATCGACGCCGTGGGTTCCAACCTATTGATATCTATATCTCGCACTATGCTTAGGTACCTTTCATTCTTGAGTATAACTAATTGTTTTTAGGGATATGGATCTATTCTTTATTTTATTTTTTATATCTAGAAGTAGTATAAAAGAAAATAGCTATAGCTCGGGATGCTCATGGTGATTCCCATTGGGATTAACTTTACTTTCATAATTTTGTATTGAAATGAAATTTTTGTTGTACTATTTACGGATTTTTTATATGAATAATCATATGGAATGCATTAATTGTAAAATTGGGGTTATCATATTTCTAAATTCATTTATTATTTAAATTATCTCATGCTATTTTTATTATTAGATTATTCTGCTTCATCTTATATAAGATTATTACTACCTAGTTACTATTGTGAACTATGATTTTGAGAGTATAGTCTCCCACTATACTACTATTACACCCTCACAATTATTCGGCTTCATCTGTAATAAGGGGAGACATGTGTGAGGCCATGCAGTGATCAGTCTGGCTACTGGTTCGATGGTATGAATGGTCTAGAAGTTACATTATGAAACCCCCTTATTTTCATGGGTGTAGATTTGATGAATTTCTTAAGATATTTTGACTAAACATTTTATTCTATTAAAAATTATAAATATGGGACTGGAATTAAATGTCCCACAAATTAATTAGAAAAAGTTCGATATCTCATGAGACAAACATGGTTAGAATAGGGAGTGAACAATGATTAATTAGGTATTCTATATACGATGATAATAATTGGAGTGAATTAATAATACTTTGATGGATTGGTGTGTGGAAGAAATACGCTATGGTAGTATTGGTATTGATACATGGATACTATATAATAGACTTTTATGATTTTTTGTATCCCCCAAACTCTGGTTATATGTTAATATTACGTTCCATGACTCAAGATCATTGATTCCAATAGATTCATGTTTATGTATTTATTGGAATTATGAAATGAATCAAAATTATAATTTATTCTATGAATGATTTTTTTTCAAATTTTATGCTTATGGTATCATAAAATTATGCTCATGTTATGTTTTAGTGAACACTGATATCTTAAAAGATTACCCATACTACGTATTTGAATTTTCCATTTCAAATTTTTTTCCTTTACCTAGTTTTATAAAAAGGGTGTGGTTTATAATATTTATATAATTGTGTCTTATTATAAGGAACATATTAATTGAATATGTAGTCAAATTATGAAATGATTTTTTCTATCCATGTTTTTGAATATATGAACTATAAAATGATGGAATGGATCATTCTATTATGTAAGGAATGTTAATATGTTAAGGTGTGAAATATGTGGATAAAAAGTATAGATCATAATAGTTTTTATGTGATATTGTATTGATCGCCATTTCAACCTATTTTGATAAAACTTTAGTAATAACACTAGGGAAAAGTATCAGAATCAGATTGAATCCTAATGTTTTGGAAATGATCATGGATGGACATCGTTTAATATTAGGTGTTATAGAATTAAAATTAGGTGACTTGATGATGACATACAATAAATAATTTTTTATGTTTATTTAGTCTACTAATATGATTTTATTTCATACACTATTTTTCATTATTTTATTCAATAATTAGTACATTAATTAATCATGCTACTATTGAATATAATGGAAAATGAAATGATTTTCCTCCTGATAAATTTTTTTAAGGGAGATGATGTGACAAAAATAATATAGCTAATATTGTTATTAGTGAAGATGGACCAATAAATATGACACCCACACTGTAATGTATAAAATGGAAGGAGTATGTGAATTATTATAATATGTGTGAAAATATAATGGTTAATGATTATGATTGATATCAGTATCCTATTAAGCCATGATATAATGGGAAATATCATTCAATAACTCTTTATGATGATTTTTGTGAAAAAAACGTGGTTGGAGGTTCACGTACCATCCATTATAAAACTTTAAAGACTTATATGACTATGGTTCTACATAACCTTTTTATACCTTTTAAATTTCATAAGGTATTTAAAATTTCACCCTAATGATTATGAGTTCAATTTTTTGTGAAAATAAATAATTCAGTGTTGATCACATCTAAATTATATGATATTTATAGGGTATAATTTTATTGTAATTTAATTATTTTAAATGGTATTATTCTCTATCTATTTGAATTTTAGACGATTTGGGAATGGATTTGGATTATTTATGTAAATCCCACAACAACTATTGAGTAATGTTAGTCACATTTGGACTTCTATACCAACCTATGATTGTCCATAAATTTGATAGTAAATATTAAATTGTAATTGAAATCAAATCGTTTATATTTGTCTTGATAATTATTCAATAGGGATGATTATCTCAAATCATTTGGTAGAAAAATTAACAAAAAAAATATAATGGTATTGTGGATGTGTTTTTTGACATATTTTAGGAGCAATTTCCGAGTATTCCATCAAATCGTGTTTTTTCTTCTCAATACAACATATACATAGTTTTCCACCTATTTTGAAAATAGTATTCTTAATAAACATTATTGAGTTGTATGAGCCGAAGTTGAAACACCAGGATAATCTTGAGAGTGGACTGATTTGGACAAATGTGTCACCATGGGGTTAAAATATTATTTTTGTGAAGAAAAAATATTTATGAATGTGGATATATATTTATCATTTGAGTCAAAAAAAATATAATAATTAATAACATGTACCCCAAACCCCATGTTCATGAATTATTTGATTACCTACACTGAGCTCAATCTATTTCCATGATTGTCCATCATTCTAGATATCATCAATTGATGGTCAATATGGAGGATATACACATGAGAACACTAAGTACATTGTATGGAAACTATTAATTAATAGTGATTCTATTTGGTCCTATTTATTTCACCGCTATTATCCTTTATTTATGGAATATAATATTGATATATTAGATTGAATAGTTTCTGGTTATTTTTATATATTAAATTTGTATATATTCATTGTCCATGGAAGGGAATAAATATCATTTCAGAATATTTTTAAATATCTTATGTAAGGATATTGTTTTTGGAAAAAAACATAAATTTATGATTTTTTTCATCAAAATGGTTCAATCATGGAACATTTAATATCAATATGTTTATATTAATAGATTATTCGGTGATAGAATTTACTTCATGTTGTCATATACCAACCTATTTGAACAAAATTAATTGTTTTCTTGGTTTGATAGAATATTATCAGTGATTTGGGAATAAATTATCATTTATAATATAATTACCACAAAAAATGAACTTTGGAAGCTTCAATGTTCCTTTCAAAAGTTAAATATGAATAACATTTCATGTAACATAATATAAGGTTAGTAAATTAACCTCTTCATACATTACGATAAAAAGAGAAGGGTCTGTAATCTATATTTGTAGAGAACCAAACCTGACATAGAATTTACATTACTATTGCGGAATACTTAATACATGACAAAAATAGACACCCAATTACCATATTAGTTTACTGCCTTTGGAAACTCAGAACATAATCGTCTAATCATAGTGAAAGATCTTTAACATCTCTCAAAAAAATCATCACATTTGGTTTTTTTACCAAAAACCATTATTTATACCCGGGGAAAAAGAAAACATAAAAAGGCTGAGCTCATAAGCTCAGTATGGTTAAATTAGGAGAACTTAAAAACAATCCCTAAACATTTGAATGTAAAAACATGAACATAAAACATCAATATCATGAACAGTAACGTAAATCATGGAAGTGCATAAGGCATAGATCATAAAGGAACATTAATCATGAAAATATAGCATCATAATAATACATGTAATTGTGGAAAACCATTAAGTAAATTATATGATTTCCATATTAGCTAAGGCATTGCTTCCAAGACCATCATAGTGGACAAAGTCCATTACTAAATCGGTTTTACCTACTATTCCAGCCCTGTACTATTGTACCAGATTTACTTTTCATTACAACAATGTATATATGATGAGATATAAATCATTACCCAATGCATTGTATGGAGATATAGGTCCCACACATCTCATTATTAAATCATTCTTACTTGTACCACAAAATAAACATAAATCATTCATCATAAACCAATGAATAAAATGGGTTTTTTAAGCATCATCTCATCCGAACACAATCCATATAAAACAAATGGATATAATTTAATAATAAGAAGAATAAAACCATGTAAATAATTGATACAATATACAGGAAACATAATCATACAAAATAATGTAATCGTAGATGGAAAATAATTTTGACAAAACACTTGAAATGAATTCTTGAGGAAAATATACATTCTTCTTCATAATCATTTATTTTTCTAAAAATGCAGTGCGATTTTAAAAGAAAAGATTTTTTTTTGAAAATAATCATGAAATCATGTATATGAATCTTCATTAAAATTATGCATTATGAAATCATAAAAATCCATTGATTCGGTATAAGTTAAAAAATATTCTCCTCGTACTTTTTCCAGAAATGTCAAAAAGTACCACGTATGGTAAACAAAAGAAAGATTTCATCCATAACATAATGTAAAAGTCAAAGAGGGGTAAAAATGACTTTAAAAATACATGTAAGAATATTAAACACTATATGAAAATCATTTTTATGTACATGGATGATAAATATAACCCAAGTAAATACTGACGTATAAGCAATCTCGGATAAAAATGAGATTACAAAATTATCCCTAACCATATGTCCAATTTCTTCCGTATGTGTCCGAGAATCTTGTATTATGGGTTTAGACATATAATTCACTTGTAAAAGAACCATAATAATATTTATGATATCATATATTATTCACTTATGACTTTATATTAACCATTCATTTGTCAATTCCATGTTAAAGCAACGTTTTGGGTAAAATCGTTTCATTTAGCGTATGTGTTTTGACTTGCTGTTCAAGATATTACTACCTATATCCTGATTTAATTAATTATAGAAAGTAGAACATGATTTATATATAATATATCTTCATCATATAAATATATATACGATATATCGATAAATGTAATGAAATACACCATTCATGGAGACGGTAGGTCGTACGTACGCATGAACGCTATTTTCATTTCCTTATTGAATCTAATCGAATTAAGTAATTGAAACATATATTTAAATAAATCCAGTATCATTATTATTTAATATCTATCATGATTATTTATTATATATACTTTATAACCATACTATAATGGTTAATCATGGAAAATGAATCACATCTTGTTTGTGGAGACAGTAGTCCGTACGTACAGACGAGCGACAATATCAATCTTTTGAAATTATATTCGTACATAATTGGATGGTATATAATATATAAATATTCATAATAATTTTATATTTATTATTTATATCATTTTTACTCATTATTATACCCATCCAAATGATGGAATGTTTGAATAACAAACTACACCACGGCGTGGAGACTGTAAGCCGTATGTACGCACGTGTGGTGAATTTTTCATTCTTAGGATAAATAAAATAACTAATATGGTTGTAAAATTTATATAATAACATAATATTATATATAGGATACTAGAGTTATTATTTTAGAATGGAAACAACGAATAATGATGAAGTGTAAGAAGAAAGGAACTTGTAATAGGTGGTGAGATATTTACCTCTTCTTCGAGTTATTTTGGTAGATTTGATCAAAAGGGATCCTCAGGTTTTCTTTCTGACTAAAGGAAGGCCTCTAGGATGAAGGGAGGATAATTGACAGGGTTTTTGGGCTGGGTTTGGCCGAGCCAAATGGATTTGTAGGTGTGAATTAGAGAGAAGGGGGAGTGCCCATTTAAAAGAGGTGTGAGGGGCACCTTAGAAAAAACATAAACTATTATTTTATAATAAATTCATATTCGGTTTATAATGGCTCCAAAGTTTCTTATTTCGAGGATATGGTGGTTATGGGTCGTAATACACTCAACCAATATGTTTTATACAAGTTATGTTTCCATTTTTACCTTATCATTTAGATTTAACTCTAATTTATAAAATTTTACTTTTACCGTGTCTTCTTGTATTCTTACACTATATGGTTATTAAACATACAATAAACTACAAATCGAACCCCAATTGGTTCATTAATTTCATATATATTATTATATAAGCCTTTTTCACTAACCTTATATTTTTAATACCATTATATCAATTAATAATATAATATTTGTTTTAAAAACTCTTTTATGTCAATTTTGACACTATTTGGTATTTTGTTTTTTCTAAATTCATAACAACATTATTTCTTCGAATAAAATTCATCTATCCAACCGTAATATTTTATATTAACATATAAAATTATTTTAATTCATAAAACGTCTCAAATTACATTTATTTGGGTATTTATAATATCTATTATTTTAATATTTCATTAATAATGTAATTACTGCATCATCATTGTGTCATAAATAAATTAAATTATTTAATGAAGAAAAAATATAAATAAGATAAAATTATGTAGTAAATATCATTATCTCTCTAAAGAATATTTATAGTCGATTTAATCTTATGTATAACAATATATTTAAAATGTTTTAGTTATTAAACTTTGATTTTAACTATTTTTACTCTTCTTTAAATAAAATAATAATAAATGTCCTAATCTGATCCAAGTGGACCTAAAGGGTAATATTTTATTCCTAAGGTTGTTTTTAGTCGAATTAAAATTATCCAATAAAATTAGGAAATGTGTTAGGGTAATAATAATATCATTTTACCCTTAATTACCCTATTTACTTTTAACCGTGGTAAATAAAAGATAAAAGTTACTATTCATCAAAAATTATTTTTATCTTATTGAACCAAATATTAGTATTTTATATTAACCGTGTCTTTATTATTTTTTAAATTCAACTCACATAAGCGTTAAAATTATGTTTTATGCAAATTTGCAAATTTTCCTAGGAGGTGGGTAAAAGACAGTAAAAAGTTCAATAAAAATTTTATATATCTAGAATTATTATAAAATGAATCCAATGAATTAAATTGAACTTATATAGGTATTATGTTTCTATTTTAACATAAAATAAATTTAAATAAAATACATGACTATTTATATAAAAAGTTGGTTGTAACCAATAACCTAGTGTTTTCACTATTCATCAAAAATTGAATGTTTTCAGAAAAATACAAAAAAAATCACGCTAGGCTAATGTGGATATTATAAATCCAAAAATGAAGCCAATTTTTAATGTTAAATTTTATAAAATTTTAAAAAGTTGGTATTACTATTCATAACGGCTAGTTTATATAATATATTAAAAACATATCGTTGTTTAGTGAAACTCGGTAATGCGTACAACACAAGTTATCGAGGAAGGTTTCTCTTTCATGTAACACAAGCCAAGAATACTGTTGAGTATACTACAAGCTAATAAGGCATTTCATATAATTCAAGATAATCTTGGTGTAGTGTGCAACACAAGACATCAAAGAAATTAAAAATAATATTTCTCATAAAATCTCAGGGTGTTACATTATACCCCCCTTAAAATGAATTTCTCCCTCGAAATTGGTCAGGGTTATAAATGGTTTACTACCTGAATTTTTCATTCATAGAAACCCACATCGTAAAAACGAATACTAAAACATAAATTTAAAAATGGAATTTTATAAACCTAACAAAAACTGAATGTATCTGAGCATTGCGTTTCCACATAGGAGAATATAGGTGAAAATATAGATATGTAAGAGAAATCTAACCATCACGTTCTGATGGAGAGTGGTAGAGAACATTGCTATGAAAAAGCCAAAAATCACAAAGCCATAAATTTGTGATGATTTAAGGTACCATTTGATTCATCACCTATGAGGGTAATAGGAAGTCATTTTTGGTTTTCAAGATCGTTTCCCTAATGTTGAATTTTTTTTAATTAAAATAAATACTTACTTGATATTTGTATTATTTAAATATTGTTTGTGTCATGAAAAATTTCAACTTCATCACTTAAAGAAATGAAGTTTAATTTGTCTTCCTTGAATTGTTAGCAGATCATGCGATAGAACGATTGTTCATTCCATCTGTCTCAAACATAAGGTTAGAAAAAGTTATATACATAAGTCCATATTATGGTGAGATTAATCGTATATCATTAAAAAAATGGAATTATACTTCATCTATCATACCTCTTAATAAAATGAAACTAGTTTCTAATAACAAGGGACTCCCTGTAGGCCAGTGGTATTCGATAAAGCCATGTGGCACTTCGGTTGTGGGTCAGATTCCTAAAACCTTGGCTGACGAGACAGGTTGTCGCCCGTCCTGATGGTTGTCCTTTTTCTAAAACTACACTATTATAACATTCCATAAATAATATCGAAAAAAGGTTCCATCATTAAACAATATTATCTTATGTCCAACATAATACATTTAAAATCATTAGTATAATCTAAAATACTTCTATTCTAGTTCATAGTATAAAGACATTGATTACTAGAAATGTCGTCAACCAAGCATGTGAATACCATCATTTATCCCCCATACATCATATGATATATCTTATTGGTCACATTCCAAAAACATTAATGCCTTAATCATATATTCCCTTGGAACATGAATTACCATAGAATCATTGTGAAAACATGAATGCTATCAAAAGTCAACTCTTCCCACATACCAACTTCCCCAAATTTCTATATACTGACACCATGATATCACTTTGTCCTTATATGAGATCATTAATACTATCAATCATTTCATTATCTCTTTATACCTTCATTATCCACAAATCATCTACCTTCCAAAAATATTTCAATCACTTTTCATGTTTACCAGTACCATTCAACATATACTTTCAGATACTTTAGGAAAAAAATTAGTGTAGCAGTCCTTAGATGTTTCATTATTCAATAGTACCATACATTATTCTTGATAAACATTTAATCATTCCACTACCTTTATAAACCATTGACCGAGCTTCAAAACATCTATCATCTCATATATCATTTCTAGTCTCTTCATAATCATCAACATAAATACTACCCATACGACCATGCTGATTCTCATCATGAGACTTTCCCTGAAGGAATTGGATTGCATAATTCCCATACATTCCACATTAAAAACATTTAACCATTTTTGTTGTCTTAGCAATACCATTATCATTATCCATGGAGTTAACTGCACCTTTTCCTTTCCAATTACTAGCTTTGTTTCCTTATTTTCAACACCCAAAGAATTGTCCAGTTCCTTTGAAACATTCTCCTTGATTTCTCTTCCCACATTATTTACATGAGGGAAATTGAATTTTCATTCTTCTATGATCATCATGAAACTCCATATTTCTTTTATTAGCGGAGTCATGAAACATGCCAAAGTTGATATTATTGATCATATTATGAGATTACTGGTTAGGCATAATAACGATTTTTTGACATCCAAATCCTATTTCAATTGTTTTCACATGAAGAATATCATTCCATTATCCATCATATTCTCCATTAACATGAATCCTCTTATTTCCTTCCATTTCTAAAAACCCAAAAAGAATAGTATGAGAGTAAAAACTCGTACTAGAAAAAAAAACATAATCAAGGGGGAGTAATTTTAATCTCTATCTTCTTATGTTTAATTAAATGATCATTACCGTAATTCTAGGACTATAACCTATACTTATACTTACCCTTAGAGACTTCTATAGACATACCTTAGAAATATATCTAGGGATTTCAATAATGTTTTCAAATACTAGTTTCCATAGGTTAACAAAACCTTCACTCTTATACCAATTGTAGAGACCCAAAATTTACATAGACATTACATTACTTTTGCGGAATACTTAATACATGTCCAAAACAGACACTCAATGACTGTATTAGTTTAGTGTCTTTGGAAACTCAGAACATAATATTCTAATCATGGTGAAAGATCTTCAACATCTCCCATAGGGATCTTCCCCATTGTTTTTCTTAGCTAAAACCTATATTTTTATCCTAGGGAAAAGATATCATAAAAAAGGTGAGATCAAATTCTCATTGAGGGTAAACATGGAGAACTTAATAACAATCCATAAACATTTGAACGTAAAAACATAAACATAAAACATCAAAATATTAGGCAATAACATAAATCATTGCAGTACATAAGGCACATATCATAAAGGAACATAAATCATGATAAAATAGCATGCGAATAAAACATGTAATTGTGGAAAACCATTAATCACATGATATTATTTCCATACTAGCCAAGTATTTTTTTCCCAAGACCATCATTGTGGACAAAGTCCATTACTGAATCTGGTTTACCTGCCATTCCCGCCCTATATTACTGTACCAGATTTACTTGCCATTAAATCCATGTCTATAACATGAGATATAAATAATTACCCAATGAATTTGAGGGAGATATAGGTCCCACCCACCTCATAATGAAATAATTCTTATATGTTCCACAAAATAAACATAAATCATTCATCATAACCCAATAAATAAAATGGGTTTCATAAACATCAACCCATCATAACATAATACATATAAAACAAATAGATATCATTTCATCATAAGAATAATAAAATCCATGTAAATAATATAGATATTATACTTGAAACATAATCATAGAAAATAATTTCCTCTTAGATGGAAAATAGTTTTGACAAAACACTTGAAATGAATTCTTGAGGAAAATATCCTTTCTTCTTCAAAATATTTTTCTTTTCTCAAATTGCCATGTGATTTAAATTAATAATAATTTTGTTGAAAATAATAATGAAATATTGTAGAGGAATCTTCATGAAAATTAGGGGTTATGAAACCGTAAAAATCCGTTCATGCCGTAAAAGTTAAAAAAAATTATCCTCATTCTTTTGCCGGAAAAGTCAAAAAGTTCATCATATGGTAAACAAAAGAAATATTCCTTCCATAACACAATGTAAAAGTAAAATAGGGGTAAAAATGACATTAAACATAAATGGAATAATATTAAACACTTTATAAAAAACATTTTTATGGACATGGATGAAAAATATAACCCCACTAAATACTTACATATAAGCAATCTCTGATAAAAATGAGATTGCAAAATTATCCCTTACCTTATGTCAAATTTCTTCCATATATGTCTGAGACTCCTGTATAGTGGGTTTAAACATATTATTAACTTTTACCAGATCGATAATAATATTTATGATATCATATATGATTCACTTACGACTTTATATTACCCGTTCATTTTTCAATTTCATGTTAAAGTAGCGTTTTGGGTAAAATTGTTTCATTTATCGTACTTGTTTTGACTTGTTGTTCTTTATATTATTACTTATTTCATGATTTAAATAATTATAGAATGTAAAACATTATTTATATATATTATATATTCATCGTATAAATATATATGATATATCGATAAATGGAATGAAATACACCGTTCATGGAGACAGTAGGCCGTACGGATGCATGAACGCGGTTTTCGTTTCCTTGTTGTATAGAATGGAATTATGTAAATGAAATATATATTTAAATAAATCCAGTATCATTATTATCTAAAATATTTCATTATTATTTATTATATATTCTTTATAACAATACATGAATGGTTAATCATGGAAAAAAAATCTCCTCGCGTTCATGGAGAAGGTAGTCCGGACGTACGCACGAGCGACAATATCATTCTTTTGATATTAAAATAGATTATAATTGGATGATATATCATATATACAGAATCATCATAATTTTATATTTATTATTTATATCATTTATACTCATTATTATACCCATCCATATGATGAAATGTTTGAACAACAAACTACATCACGACGTGGAGACGGTAAGCCGTACGTATGCACGTGTGGTGACTTTTTCATTCATATGATAGATAAAATAACTAATATGGCTGTAAAATTTTTATAATAACATCACAGAATATATAATATTCTGGGGTTCTTATTATAGAATGTAAAAACAAAGAAAGATGAATTGTAAGAAGAAAGGAACTTGAAATAGGTGGTGAGATATTTATCTCTTTTACGGGTTCTTCATTTTGATTTGATCAAAAGGGCTCCCTAGGTTGTCTTTCTAACTAAAGTAGGCCTATATGATGAATGGAGGACAGTTGAATGGGTATTTTGGCAGGTTTTGGCCGTGCCAAATAGCTTTGGAGGTATGAATTACAGAGAAGGGGGAGCGCCCTTTTATAAGAGGGGTGAAGGTCACCTTAAAAAAAACATAAAATATTATTTTAAAATTAATTCCTATTCAGTTTATAATGGTTCCAAAGTGTCTTATTTAGAGGATAAGGTGGGGATGGGTTGACATCCTCTCAACCAATAGGTTTTAGACATGTTTGTGTTACCATTTTTACCTCATAATTTAGATTTTACTCTAAGTTGAATAATTTAACATTTATTGTGTCTTCTGGTATTCTTACATTATTTAGTTAGTAAACATACTATAAATTTCCATTTGATCCCAAATTGGTTCATTAATGTCATATATATTATTATATATATCTTTTTTCCAGTCTCTAGATTTTAAGGACCATTATATCAATTAATAATATAATATTTGTTTTAAAAACACTTTTTTGTCAATTTTGACACTATTTGGTATTTTGTTTTTTCTAAATTCATAAAAGCATTATTAATTCGAAAACAATTCATCTAACCAACCATAATATGTTATATTGATCTATAAAAGTAGTTTAATTCATTGAAAGTCTCAAATTTCAATTATTTTGGTATTTATAATATCAATTATGTTAATACTTCATTAATAAAATAATTACATCATCCTCATTGTGTCAAAAATAAATTAAATTATTTAATGATTAAAAAATATAAATAAGATACCATTATGTAGGAAATATTTTTATCTTTATAATTAATATTTATAGTTGAATTAATCTTATTTATAACCCTATATTAAAAAAAATTAGTTATTAAACATTGATTCTAACTATTTTAACTATACTTTAAATAAAATAATAATTAATGTCTTAATCTAATCCATGTGGACATAAAGGGTAATATTTAATTCCTAAGGTTGTTTTTGGTCTAATTAAACTTATCCAATAGAATTAAGGCATGTTTTAGTGTAATAATAATATCAATTATACCCTTAAATACCCAATTTACTTTTAACCGTAGTAAATAAAAGTTAAAAGTTACTATTCACAAAAAATTATTTTTACCTTATTGAACCAAATTTTACTTCATGATATTAACCGTGACTCTCAGATTTTTAAAATTCAACTCACAGAAGTGTTAGAATTCTGTTTTATGTAAATTTTCAAATTTTCCTAGTAAGTGGGTAAAAGACGGTAAAAAGTTCATTAAAAATTTTCTATATCTAAAATTATAATAAAATGACTCCAATGAATTAAATTGAAATTATATAGGTATTATGTATCTTTTTTGACCTAAAATAAATTTACATAAAACAAATGATTATTTAAATAAAAATTCGGTTTTAACCAATAACTTAGTGTATTCACTATTTATCAAAAATTGAATGTTTTCAGAAAAATACCAAAAATTCACACTAGGCTATTTTCGATATTTCGAATCCAAAAAATGAAGTCCATTTTGAATGATAAAATTTATAAAATTTTGAAAAGTGGGTATTACAATTTATAACAGCTAGTTTATATAATATTTTAATAACATATCGTTGTTTAGTGAAACTCAGTATTGCGTACAACACAAGCTATCGAGGATGGTTTCACTTGCGTGTAACGCAAGCCAAGAATAGTGTTGCGTATACTACAATATAATACGGTGTTTTGTATAACGCATGATAATTTTGGTGTAGCGTACAACACAAGGCATCAAATAAATTAAAAATAATATTTCTCATAAAATCTTGGGGTGTTACAATAGTGATTAGTAAATGAATATTTTGGGATAAATTATAATGTTTAATAATATGGGGATAACTTGCGTCTTCTTTTATAATGTGGTTCATGAGAGAAACTATTCTACATAAATTTTTTTATGAAAGATGGTTTTTTATAATTAATGGAATAGTGGTATTATATTTATGAATAATGATGTGATATATATACTAATAATAAATTTTAATAGTATATTTTATCAAAAAAGGGTTTAATATGATCTATATAATATGGTATGAGAGGATTAATAATTATGAATACTCATAATTTTACCACCATGGGAATGTAAAAATGTTTGAATATGTAACGATTTTAAAGGATCATACTATCTAATGTTTATTGAGGGTCATAATAGATTTAATACATATTTATTTCCAAATGATGGATCAAGAAATCACGATAGATACATAGAAACCTTATCTCTCTCAAGTGAGTGTTCTTCTATCTATCCACTATAAGAAGAATAGGTTGATAAAGAAACCATAGAGCTATGAAAGAATGTGATAAATGTTCTGTAATATTACCTTGATGATAGTGTAATGGAAATGTTTAGGAACCATTTATTTGTTTGATCCCTAAAAGATTGTAAAATTTGGACATTTCATGAGGCTTGTATTTAATCATACTCTATTCATCATGGATGCGAAAAGATGCATATGGGTATAAAAATATTTTCATAGAGGTGAAAACAAGGGAAATATTTCTAAGAATATATTTTTGCTCATATTATGTCAAAATTTTAGGACTTTGATACATAAGTATAGAGATGTTACAACCAATTCATGTACAAGAACTAAACTGGAAAAAAACACCATATACTTTTTCATTGTACCCCCCAAAACATATATGGACCATAATTTCGTTTTTTGATCTATCTTATTTTCTTCTAAATTAAGAACAATTTATTTCCATTAGGTAATACCTCACTCCCAATTGTCTTTACAAATTATACAATAATTAATTTGAAAGGTTTCATGGAATTTCACATTGAATTGAATCTGATTGGGTTTGAAGGATTAAATTGTATTTCATGAAATGTGTTCAATAGGTTCTATATATAGTATTGAATATCATTATAGTGTATCCTACTGAAATGGAGGGTCAGTTTGAAATAAAATTTGAAACTGAGATGACATGGTGAGATATTTGTTTAAAATGATAATGAAGGATTATGTGATCAACACCATTCACTTGTCAGTTTTTATTACCATAATAGATTACAGTCAAGCATTCAGATGCATCATTTTGATACTGTTTTTGTAAATAAATGTAAAAATTTGAAGTATAGTATATGTTGGAAGAATGGAATCTCGAAGAACATGATATAGTTCAGAAAAAGGGAGAGAATATTAGATCCATTCAACAACACATCATGGAGTCTTGGAGTATTTAGCAATGTTAAACTATAAAGGATCGAAATTTTATGGAATTTTAAGATAGTGGGATAAGTTTTCTGTAATTTCTCTAAGAATAATATTATGATGATAAAAATTTTGGGAATTATGATCCCTAGTTATATTTTTCCTTGAGATATTCTTGATCAACTAGGGATGGTATCTTACTGCATGGAATATAAATTGAACAACTACAAAGGCCACCATGTGTTTCATATATCTATAATAAGAAAGTACACACATAAAATTTCAAATAAACCAAACATAGTGTTTCTTAATTAGATAATTATCTTTACTATGAGGAATAACCACAAGAAATATAGGATTATAGAGAAAACATAATATGTAAGAAACTGCTAACTTCATTATTATTATCTAGAGAAATCATAAATTTAGGGATGCTATATTCGAACCCATGGATTTGAAGAAATATATATTTCTTCATTTTATAACCATTATTAAGAATTATGAGAGAAATATTAAATTTAAGGGTGGTTGAATATATAACTGATATATTTTATAAAATATTTCTCTTTAAAAACTTCTTTTACTATCTCATGATACATGAAACACTTTGTCTAAATGATCTATAATATGGTATACAATTATAACTTGAACATTAAATAGAAATCTATAAACAAGAATAATAAATTTATGATTTTTTTCGATACACTTTTGTGATATAAATTATATGGTTTCCAATTCATTAGAAATAAGAAAATTGATTCATTTGAATGTACAAGTGATGTTTTTTTAAAATAATTTACAAAGGGAATGTATTTCAATATTGATTAAATTTTTTAATGAAATATTATATTATATTTTCAATAAAAAATTTATGATAAATTTGATATCTACACATTTCATTGGATGAGAATAAATTTAGTTTAATGCCTAAAAAATTATTTTACATAAATAGGTTTTAATCATGTTTTTGAGCTTCTTTAAATATAAATTTATCCCACTTATTGGTATTGAATTCAATTAAATTAACTATATATTTAATGTATGGAGGTCATGGTTTAGTAAATACGACCCAATTTTTTAGAAATTATTAATAGTAACCATTGTGAAATTTATCATTATGGTAAATGGTAAAATAAGATAATATATGTAAAAATTAACAATTATGTTCCGCATTTTTATATAAATTATCTTGGATAAATGTGAATCAAGACTTATCACCATTCCCTAAAATTTTATGTGTTTAATACTTGGATATAAAAATATTTATTATTATATATAATGTAAATAATCTAACAATATGTTATTATCTCTATATTAAAAATATCAAATGTTTTCATAAAGGGACAAAAGAATGATGTGAATTTATAGAAATTTTCATTTGCGATGAATGAAATTATATACATAATGTCAATTTATTTCTAATTATTGGTGATCTGATAATTAACATATATTATTTTTCAATAATATCAAAATATTTATTTTATTAAAAAATTAAAATAAATAATTTAAAAAATATTATAAGTACTATAATTTCAGTGAGTTATGGTGTTCCATTAATTTTTTATATAAATATAATATATTTGTGATGTTTTAAAGGATTAAATTATAATTTCATCTTTTTCATGATTACATTATGGTCAAATTAAATGAATAGTTCCAATTAAGAAAATAATTATATTATACAATAAATAATATTTTATTAAATTATTAACATTTAATTAAAACTTTCCCATCATATTTTGGAATGGAATATGGAATATCACATAATCCATGGTATATCTAGGATTATATTACCATTTATAATTACATTTATAACCCTTTAGGGTCAAAATATTAGATGAATGAATTTAGAATAAATTTTTATTATTGTAAAGTAATCATACAGAACAATATCCTCTCCCAGCTCATGGGGGATAGAAATAGAGGAAAGGGGAATCCAACCTAATAATTAGAATATTATCATTAATTAAATATCCTATATTAATGTAAATATTAATTATTTATCATGGAGTCCCATAACTATATAAATAACCCTCTATAAGGTTCTACTCCATCCATGGGGGGCCAATAAAACAGATCTGGTTGAAAAAACATTTATAGTTAATGATGAAGTTATCTAGATCCCATAGTGATTTATACTTACATTGATGAAACACAAAAAAAATATAGTGGAATCAAATTAAACTTCTATAATTAAAATCTTGTAGTTCTATCACATAAATAGTCAATTGAAAATATGTCTTTCCTTTACTCCAAAATATTTACCTGACCCATAAAAGGAACTAAATTATTGAATCAATGAATAGTTGTTGTTACTAACAAGACAACCCCTATATTCTACACATATATAGGTGATCCATCAACATAAAATTTCATCCCAGTGTTTTGGGGATTTCATTGGACCCATATACCCCAATTACCTTAGACTACATCCATATTATTGAAAATAATTTGAAAAATCCATCTTATCATTGAAAAATATATTTAACCATTGAGTAGGAAACCATAATATTCCATAATATACTTCACACACCAATTAATGAAATGAATGGAACATGTTCTACCATCTCATTCCTTGTTCTTAGCCTCCAAAGGATCCAACACAAAGCCATAAAGTCCCCTTCAGGATCAATCACCTCCACCCCTCTATGGTTGTCTCCTAGGAACCATTCTTAAATAACATAAAACATTGAAAAACCACACCATTATATATTCAAACACATGAAAAAAAAAACTAGAGGTCATTATCACCCAATCAACATAAAAATTAAGTAACATGATGAGTCCTGTTATGGAATATCATGGAACTAACATAATGAACCAATATACATTCCCTTCTTGTGGAAATTTCCTACAATAAGATTATCTTTATTAACCATTCTCTATAGTAGATATTTAATCTTACCTAGTAATTTCTCACACATAAGCGTTGATGAAAAAACATTTTTCTATCTTCTATCTTGTGTTGTATTTCTAAAATCCCACCCACTATAATCTTTTTAAGTCAAACCCATAAAATCACATCTTTCAATTTCATCAACCAAATAAATAATCCAATGAATGTACTTATACTATTAATAATTAATAGTGTTTATTAAGGGATGAAACATGATTTCCTCATGGTAAAATATATTATGATTTATGAAAGTGATAAAAATACCATTTCTCTAGATATGTTCACATTCCAATGGATAAATTCCACATGACCAACAACCCAATGAAATGTTTCCTTAATTTACGCAATTAAACATAAAATGAACCATAAAAGTCTTTTTAATATATGGGTTAATCATATCTACTACATGAAATCATCCCCTAGTTTCTTATCATTAATTTATCCTATTAAGAATTCCCCTTAATGATTTTCCATACCAATATCAACAACATGACATGCATGATGGATAATTACATTGTGTGAGTTACAGAGTTAGTGAACTACCAGGTTTTGTGGTAAGATATCCCCTAGGTAGCTGTGTATCAGTTGGTGGCAGTTACACATTTCTTTCAAATTGTTCAGATGACTTCCGACAATATGGAGGTCCTAGTTGTGAGTCTACTTCAGCGCTCAGTGGTTCGATGGTGGATCTTAGGGACCCAGAAAAATGATGATTTGACTGCCTCTTTGGAAGACATTGATTTCCTCTTAAAAGAAGAGTTATTTATATCTACGTTGTGATTAGTACATATCCAAGAGATCCTACATATTTAGTAAGGAATCCAAATTGTAGTGGAGTACTCGGTGATGTTTACAGGTCTTTTTCACTACTCCAAATATATATAGTGAGACTTGTTCATCCGATATCGAACCATTGAGAAAGGAATAAATTTAGAGATTATGGATTTTATGATATACCATATAATTCTTACATATTTTGTGGTACTCGAGTGAGATCTACAATTTAAGAGATTTCTAGAGGATCAGACACCAGTTGTAGGAACTATACTTCCCCAAGTTGTTGAGTCTTTAGTAGTAGGTAGTTAATGGAAGTATTAGGGTACCAAATGGTCCATGAACTTCATGTTACGATCCCGTGATACTGGGATAGTGGTCTAGGGATCCCCGGGAGGATCGACTCAACCCAAAGATAGGCGGTGTTACACATTCATCGTTCATGGGCCTCTAGCTCTAGATTTCCCACCTCAATGTACAGACGCTCTAGGGAAGGTTGTGGGACTGGTGAGGAAGAGGAAATGACATGAGAATGGTGGTCAATGTGGTTGAATGTATAGACGTGGAGCATGTAGATATTCATTAGGGGTTTGGAGGTTCATCTTTTTACCACCACCACCCCCGTGTTGTCCACACCAGGCTAAGGGAGGTGGTGGACATGGATGAGAAATGTTGCAGTTGATGAAGGATTATGATCTCGATGCTCGTTGGATGATTAGAGGTACTATATGTGTATTTGAAACCTAGTATTAGTTTTTATAGACATAGGTACCTATCATTATTTGCGTTCAACAGACCATATTTGGGGCATGGTGATTCTGGTTTAATCATTGACACAACCCTTACGTTTAAAGACTCCTACGATAGAGGATTCGATTAGAAACCAATGCTACCGATGGTGTGATCTTACTATTTTGGGTGATAGTTTAGGTTGGGATATATTCAATGTGGTGTTGTGGCCTTATGATGTCATTCTCAGTATGTACTTTTTATCTATAGTCCATGGTCATATCCACTAATTTATGCACATAGTGTATTGTGTCCAAAGTGATGGGACCATGTTTTCCATTGATGGAAAAATGGAAACACATGCAAAATATGATGGAATTACTCATAGGATAGTGTAGATAATTACTCCCTAGTTGGCTAGCCTCACCATCTGTGTAGTGGATGATATGAGTCCTCAGTTTCCTTTAGTGGTGGTGAATTATGAGGATGTTTTTCTTGAGGATGTAACTGGATGAAATCCCCACGGGGACGTAGATATCTATATTGATCAACACCTTGGGGAGACATAAATATCTACCCCTTGATATGGGATATCTTATAAATAGTTTCGTGACATAAGGGTGCATGCGGATGACCTATATAGGTAGGTCTTTGTGAGACCCACCGTTACACCAAGGGCGGCCCCTGTTTTCTTTTCCAACAGGGAAGATGGGATCATGAGATAATGCCTGGACATCTGGCACCTGAATCAGATGACCAAGAAGAAATAATTCATGCTGTCAAGGATATATGACTTCTTTGATTTTATTAAGGGAGGGAGGTGGTTATCAATGATTGGAATCTGTTTTGGCTATCACCAGCTTCTTGTGTGGGATAAAGATGTACCTAATACAACATTCTAATATCCGTACGACCACTGTGAGAGCATAGTGTTATCGTTTGGCATGAAGAGGACCTGTGATGTGTTAATGGGACTCACATACATGATCATAAATCCTTAATTATACATGTTCGTCGTGGTCTTCATTGATGACATCCTAGTGTACTCGGTGTTTGAGGAGGAGCACATGCAAAACATAAGGATGGTCTTAGACACACATTGAGAGATCCATCATTATGTCAATATCTTGAAGTTTCATTTCAGGATTCAGAAGGAAAATATTTTTGGACTGGTTAATTTATAGGCTAGAGTCATAGTGGATCCAACCTAGATTGAGTCGGTGCCTTACAGGGATCCACCCAACAGAGGTACCAAGTTGTGTAGTTTCCTTGTTTTGGATGGATACAATCATAGGTTCTTACCTAACATTTTATAAAGTATAAGAATCATGGATTAATTTGACATGGAAGTGGGAGAATTTCATGTGAACATAGTAGTGCTAGTAGTTCTTTAAGGAGCTATGGAATAGGTTGATGAGCACTCCCATCTTGAGATTTACCAAGGAGGGAATCGGGTATATAGTGTTTTGTGATGCATCTAGAACTGAGATTTGGTGTGTCCTAATTCTGTATAAAGTGGGGTATTGCAAATGGTTAACTCTAATTTTGACTTCATTAGTAGAACAATTCAACCCATGATCTTGAGATAGTGATGATAGTCATTGAATTGAAGATGTGGAGACACTATCTAATGGGTGAGTGATTTATCATCTAATCTTGCAAAATGAGTATCAAGTGTATCTCCATTCAAAGGACCTAATAATGAGATGTCGGAGATGGATATATTTCCTTTAGTATTACAAAATTTAGATTATCTATTTTCATAGGATGTGGAACGTAGTGGACGATGATCTCAGCCGGAGATCCTGCTTGCAGTTTCTGAGCATGGTGTCAGAGTAGTTGGACACAATGCAGATATCCTTTGTGGAAGGATATAGAGAAGCTTACCTCTAGTATATGTTTTAAACCAAATAATAATATAGTCATTTTAGGAGGAAAAAATGGGGGATATTGACTGTGAGACCCGATATTATTAGTTGTCCACAGTTTATTCCCCTTATGGATATTTGATTGGCGGAGAACAAATCATTCTGTTCATATGGAACAATGTTTTACTAGTTGTATTATTGGAGGAGGTTATAAGGGAGTTCCAGATGTAAAATTTGAAGGTACATTCAGATGTGGAGATGATTTTAAAGGGCCTATAACATTAGTTCTGGTGGCCTGGAATGTATAAGGTTGTGATAGTGTTTATTTCTCGATGCCTCACTTGTCAAAAAGTGAATGCTAAGAACTAGGTTCCAATGGAATTAACCCAAACCCTTGAGATTTCTGGGTGGAAGTGGGATGTGATATTGATGGAAATCATGGAAGGTATACCATGAATTTCTTTGGGACATGATACTAATAGAGATATCATTGACCGACTCACCATTTCGGCCCTCTTCTTATCTATATGGGAGAAAAGTTTAGTAGAGTGCATGAGATGCCTCTACATGTAGAACATAGTTCGAATCCATGGAGTTCCCTCAATGATCATTTCAGATCGTGATGCTGGTTTCACATCCTATTGGTGAAAGGTATTACAAGAGGTGTTTGGGAGTCAATTATTCTTGAGCATGGAATTCTATCCTTATATATATGGATAGATAGAGAGGGCCATTCTGGTTCTTGAGGATATGTTGCAGGCTTACATCTTGGACTTCGGTCGTAGCTAGGAGGATCACTTACCATTGGTGGAATTTATGTAAAACAGTAGATACCACTCTACTATTGGTATGGAACAATTAGATCCCTTGTACGGGTGACCATTCCTACCACCACTTTGCTGGACTGACATAGGAGAGTTAGCACCCATGGGCCCGAAGTTATTGCAGGTAACCACTAAGAAGGTGGAGATAAAGTTGGAGCAGATGAGGAATACATAGAGCCGACAAAAGTCGTATGATTATAGGAGACAGAGGCCTCTAGAGCTCGATTAGGGAGATAATTTTTTCCATCAAGTCTCACATCAACAAGGATTTTAATGATTTGTCCACGATGGTTTATTATCTCTGAGAGATATTGAACATTTTCAGATTTTGAATATAGATGGTGAGGTGGTGTACTTCTTAGCTATACCCCCTCAGTTTCACTAGGTGCACAACATATTCCATGTGTTGTAGCTGAAGAGGTATGATTAATCACTGAGATTGGATAATATTCATTCTTAATATCTAAATATTAATGTGTTTAAAAGTTCATAAACATCAATTTTAGTCCAATTCAGAAATTGAACTTCATTTCCCATCATTGTGCAATTCATGCATAAAGTGTCAATTTGGGCCCACTCAATAATTTTCATTTTTAAATTACAATATTCGTCATTTTAATTTTCTATTTTGGTATATGATTCATCACTTTATTTGGAGCATTTTTTCTTTTAGGTCTGATGGATGAATCATAAGGGAAGATGGAGATTTTTGAACCTGAATGCAGAAACATGCTGGAAAAAGCATAATGGGCCTAACGCAGATCAAACAAATTTGGATCCCACATACCAAGCCCAATGAAGCTCAAATTTATACAGTATAAATATAAAAATATGAGGATCATTTTATTCAGCTATTCCTACAGCTAATTCTGAATTTTTCATGATGATAAACGGATCTAGAGTTGAGATTTAAATGGTGGACCTGACATTAATGCACATAAAGACATCCCACCATTTAGAACATAACAACAAAACGGATAAGCCAAATTTTCTGAAATTTTTACATATCTTAGAGGAAATATGGAAGAAGTTATTTTTCTTCTACGACCCCTACGGATTCAGCGTTATTTAATTACGAATTCACACATCAATACGGTGGATGAATCTGGCTGGTTTTGTGGTCAACTTTGTAACGTCAATTTCCTTTTGATTCTTCACCCTTCTTTTGACTCTATTAATTATTGGGGGGTGAATTAATTATTGTGTGGTAGACCTAAGGCTATTAATATTCCTATATAAGGTGCTGGTGGTGAATGGAATAGGGGGATATTTTTCTTATCATCTTTTGTTTCTTGTTTCATTGTAAGGTTGTGCTGCAAAAGTTCCTTTGTAATGTTTTCAATTTCCATGTAGGTTTTTTTTTGTTCTTATTCAACATCTTTATCTTCTATATTTTCAATTAATTTATTAAAAATAATTTTTAACAAATCACAGTGATATCTCTGCATTGTGGTGAAGTAGTTCACACATATGTGTGAATTTCATTCACACACACGGAGGAGTGCTCGTTATTTACGCAGTTTTAATTTCATCAATCCAATTTTTATAAGCGTTCTTCCACCCACCATTCAGTGTATTCCATCAATGGATGGATAAACCTTTAATGGGTTGATCTTATGAGGATTAAAATGCTGGATTGAATGTTATTTTATGAACAAATTGTTGTTAATTGGATAAATAATTTAAGACATCCATTCTTCTGTTATTTCTACTCTTCATCTTTACTATGTTTGAGAAAACTAAATTCAATTACTAAATGACCATATACCTTGGAGAGGTCATGAATTTGGTTCTATAAGTGTATAGGGGATTATTAATTGTGTTTAGTAAGCACCAAACTAGAAAATGATGAAGGTAGTGGTATTTTTGAAGAATGGATTCATCAAGAATTAATAAAAACAAAATTGTCTAAAGAAGTACAATTCATTCAATCCACCCCAAGCATAATCCTAAGATCAGCCCATTTTCTTTGAATTGAATTCACTTAGGTTTCATAGTGTTCTTTAAAACCATCTAAAATTAAAACCAAATTTGGATACTTCTAGCCAATTCGTCACAAAATCATAGTGTCTCAAGGTTACTTATTCGGTCCATGTGGACTCGACCCCTACATGTACTACATCGAACAGTTTTTACTAGAAGGGTAAATTTTGGCGCAACCAAGGTATGTGAATGATCCATTACATGTCATCAACTGAGGTGAGTGGGACATTGATGATGGGGGGACTTTTGCAGAGCACATGATGGAGATCGAGGATCGATAGTAGAGGATCCTTTGCGAGTGTTGGATTCCATTGGTGCACATTTGGTGGAAGCATTTGAATCTCTAAGAGGAAACATGGGAGTAGAAGGCTCAAGTTCATGCTCACTAAACTCATATTTTTGTTTAATATACCTTCAATTGGATTTCAAGGACATAAATCCCTATGTTGTGGGGAATTTAATGACTCGTATTTTCTCAAGTTTTATTTTTTAAATTAATTTTGGAGATAGATCTATGTGTTGCTTAATTCTTCATGATCCGATTAAAAATAAAGAATCAAGGATGACAGGAAGACCGACCAATGTCCTTTCATTGGGTTTTTGTGTGATTTATTTTCTCCCCCAAATCATTCTCATGTTCCACATTCATGAAAAAATATGAAACAAGGAGTACTTAGTATTCTATTATTATAAAAACTATCTATGAATAGGTTCTAACACTACAACACAACCACATAGGTGAAACAGACAATGTGCAACACAAATATTCCAAGAAAATGACTTGAGGCAGTGCAAGGCGGTGGCACATGGTGGTGACAAGAGCAGCAGATCTGGCCAGTTCAAGTATAGTGCATGCCGAAAAGCGAGCCGTTGGTAGGGCGTCTAATGGTTGAGCTAGCTTGAATCCTGATAGGTGTAGGACTAGGTAGATAGTGAGGCAGACATACCACTAATAGGGTAGTCGATGGTGGAGCGTGAGGTTGTAGTATAGGTGGGACATCATGGGAGCTCACGACCAAAGTGGTTCCATAGGGGAGCTAGCATATACAGACGGGTTCCGCCTAGATCCCATGGAGTTGAAGACTCTGCTGATGGTCGATGGATGTAATGACCATCTGTACTGACAGTGATGGTTCTCTATTGACAGTGATCATGCTTCTAGGTCCATAATGTGTAGGAGAAGGGGTCAGTCTATATACAGTGGTCCGGGATGAATGTACTAGACAGTTTTCACCAGATCAAGGTCCAACACGCTCAGTATAGTGGGCCGAGTCAGGTTGGCCAGAACAGGATGGGTCGGATCGATCAGACCGTGTCCGGTCAGGTCGATCGGACTGGGTCGACATAGCACCTCAGACCCAGATCGAACCCAAGTCAGTCTATTTAAATAAAAAGGTTGTAACTTTTATATGGGAGTTAAATTTTATGATATGTATATGGAATATGGACCCTTATAACAAGGATGTAATTTTGGGACACATTACTAGGGTTTTTATTTGACTTATATAGGTATAGAGTGTACCATGTTTCATTCCTCAATGGTTCAGGTCTATATAATGTCCACATCATTTTATAGTAGTTCCCTTTATGAGACCATTCCCAGTTAGTGTTATGGTATCCCTTCATGGGGATGAAGTGATCCATTATCACCCATTATAGAGTTTTGTGGAAATTTATGTTTCCTCCAAGAATTAAGCATTAGTACTCCATCTAGTAGGTTGTATCGATTGGGGTTTTGGTATTCTCTGAGAAGGATCCCCTATGTTACGAGTTGCATCAGTGGGGTTGTTGGTATTACCTGAGAAGGATCCCCTATATTGTAGTTGTATATATATTAGGTTTTTGGTATTCTATGGGATGGATCCACTCTCTCTATTTTATTATCTTTGAATAACATATTTGTCATTGGGAGGGGCCCAAATTAGTGGGATCTCATCACAAAAGTCTCTGATGTTATCATGGATCATGGTGTGAGTTCTCCCATAATGATCATGCCTTGAGCATAATATTATGGAAGTGATTAGATGTAACTTACATCATTAACTTATGGATAGTTATGAGTATACATGGATATCCTTAGTATATGTGTTACAAACATATTCCTTTGTTGAGCTGACTTTACTATTCACTTGTAGTATTTCTTTAGTGGATTTTTTCTTTAATGCTTTGTGGTGTCCTTCTATGGATTGTTTTACTCACTTCTTTTTGGGATTTTCCGAAAGGCCTCATGTCTTGTGCATATTACTGATGATTTGATGAAGTCCTAGGTGGATAGGAACCTATTGGTTCTTAGAGAGATCAGATAGACATGGTGTGCTTCTATAGCTCCAGATAGCTGTCCTACACCTACAGTTCAGGTAGAGTTTCATGCGGATGAGTTTCAGGAACTTGATAATTCACATTTACAGACACATTATTTTGGAGGAATTGTATTCAGGCCTTATTTACACTCTTTTTTCCCAATATTGTACACTTTGGTGGGTTTGTATGTGTATGCATGCTTTGTCTACTCAGTTTTTTCTTCATTTTATCATTTTGGTCTTGGAGATGTGTTCATAAGTACATGTACATATGAAAATACCCCCCATTTGTGAGATATGACTACTCTGTGATAGGTGCCACCCTGTGGCCTATCAAAGGAAATCATGGGGTATTCACCGCATGGACCCCTCTAAGAGGGGTCATGAAAAAACATTCATGGTAGTCATTTTCAATCCCATGACTATCTTAAGAGCAATAGTTCACTCCTTATACCATCTTGGTAGACATGGTTTTCCCCCATGGCCATAATAGTAGTCAAGGATCACCCTAAATACCATATTAGTCAATCACATGATATATAAATACTTACCCAATGCATGGAAGGGATATATCAGTCCCAAAAATCTCATAATTAAATCATACATACATGTTCCAAGAGGTCATTAAAAATTTTATCATAACCCATGAAATGAAATGGGTATCCTTTACATGTAATCATATCATAACCTGCGAGAAAAATAAATTTTTATAATCATTTGATTATAAACATAACATGTGTAATGAGGTGGGTTTCAAATGAATATAACCAATGAGGGAGAAATGGTTTTCATAAAAATCATTCTATAGAAACATATACCATTCAAGAAATAATATGAATGGAACGTTTTGATCATTTACTAGAAGGGCATGAGTCACATAATAATATGTCATATTTGATGGAAAAGTAATTAGAATGATCTTTTGAAAATATTTGATGGGGAAAATATCCAATATTCATTGAAGAAATGATCTCTCAAACATAAAAACAATTTCAAAACCATTATCACGAATGTAAACGCGAATCATTATAAAGAAATATTTGAAATACTTTTTAAACATTTTTATCTAAAAATATATAAAGATACCTAGGAAATATTTTGAGAACCTTTTTCCTTGAAAACTTTTAAAATGAACTTGAAAACATTTCCAAAATCATTTCTTTGAAAATACATTCCAAACATATATGTAAGACATAAAATAACATGGAATAAAAATTTCATGAAAACATATAAAAGGAAATTAAAAAAATCTGATTCCAATTTTCCTTGAAAACTAGTAAAATATGATTGAAATTTTTTTTGAAACAAATTTACTTAAAAAATTAAAAATAATCCTGAATACCTATTAAAAACCATCCTTGAAAAATACTTTGAAAACATATAATGAAATCATGATTTTCTTTTGAAAACCATCACATTGAAAAATATTTTTATTTTTTTTTGAAAAATTAACCATTTAGAAATGAAATTAATATACATATAAATAATGGTGTGAACATCTATACATGTCTTACAAGGTGAGAAGAATATATATTTTACATATTAAAAGGTTATAAAAATTCATTTTCAGTAAGAAATAAGAATATTCTTTAGAAAAAATTGTTAAAAGAAAAAAGAAAAAAATTTCTTATAATTATTATAGGATAATAGTATAATATTATGGGATACCCCTTTTATAAAACATGGTTTTTATGTAATAAAGATTTTATACCAAAGAGAGGGAATATTCAGGCTTTCTTAAAAACACATTCTTGACTATAAAATCAAACATAGAGTACATGAATGCTACATATACATGAATATATCATGAATAACCGTAGAATATTAAAATTCATGAATGTTCATGATATATTAATTATATTATTTCAACAAATTCATCATTATCACAAAAAATATCTATAATATATGACATTGTTTCAATAAAATCTTATCCATTAGAAACATTGAACTATACCCCCATGTAATAAAGTGAAATTAAATAAAGCATAAAATATCATAAAATAAATTATATGAAATATATGAAATTCTAATTGGATATATATATACAGATAAAAATAATTTAGGTTCATAATAAAACTTGTGCCACATAGAGGGAAAATTGACACAAAATTGTCTAACCGATTTGTTAGCTTTTGAAATATTAACCCCATGAAATAAAGCTCACATAATGGATATGTAAATACCCATAAATTTATGTAAATTAATAATTGAATACTTACATCTGATTTCTACACAACACATAGGAACAATGTGTGGTGAGTAAAACATGTATCTCACATAAATAAAAAGTGATATGAAATCCCCCTACCCTTTGTATTGACTCTCATTGTAATCATTCAAAACTCCGTTATAATAAATATAAATTTATTATGAATATTTTACAAATCCAAAATATTAAATCTAATACCATATTCTGTTTATCATTATCTTATAGTATCCTCTAGATAGCAATCCTATGTTTGGGTTTCACATTGTGTAATTATCGCTTTATTCTTAACATGTGTCTTAATTTGTTATAACATTGGAAATTATACCAATAACATTATTTCATAATTTATAACATGATATAAATATAATGTATAATATTTATATGTGTATTATAATAATCTATATTATATTATGGTATGACATGGAATACACATTTCATGGGGGCAGTAAGTCATATGTGCGCATGAATATTGTTTCAGTATTTATTATATTATTGAATGAATGAAGAAAAATTAATATATGTATATATGTGTATATATATAATCATTATTTTAGAATTATAATATCATATATATCATATAAGTTCACAAAACCAATCCTTAATACATCCCATATAGTGTGTGAATAAATCACATTACTTTGAGGGATAGTAGTCCACAATTTCTCAAATGAAATTATTGTGATTACACCAAATCAAAGTAAAAAGATATATGTTTTAAAATTTAAAAATAGGGTTAATGAAATAATATATATAATACATGTAATATATAAATATAGTTTCAGTCATAATTTCCACCATGATAGGAAAAAACGAAAAATGAAAAATATTTGTTTATTGAGGTGGTTGTTCGTCGTACACATAAAAAGATTGATTGTTGCCCATTATATGGATGTGTGTGTAAAACTCGGATGACAGATTATAATGAAAATGTAAAATTATATTCAAGATACTGGATTTTTATACAATAATGTAATATAAAGTGTAAGGTGTAGAGAAATAAAATTAAAGGATATTGAGAAAATCCATTACCTTTTAATCAGGTAACTCCTTTTGGGTTTTTCCAAAAGGCTTCCCTGGATTGCTTTATGGATAAGGGGTGTATTTTAAAAAGAAGTCAGTGATTTTTAGAAAATTAATGGATGTAAATTTTCCTATCTTAAGTGGTTTAATATGTATGAAAACAAGGGAGATGTGGTGGCCTTTTATAATGAAGGGAAAGGACAAACATGAGATTTTTTTAAACAATTTTGGTATACCGATGTTGTCACCAAACCAAACTCATACCCAAACAACAAAAAATAATTAATGGAAGATTCATGGACAATTAATTTCCTGATAATGGATGTTTAAAAGGCATCTAGGTCAATATGGGTCATAAATTTATTGTTTAGTACTTTATTAACATATTTTTTCACTTTAACATTGTAATTAATTTTATTCACATTCACAGATATTTTTTATAAAGAAAATATGACCTTATAAGAAATTATAAATTATATTTATTCCAAATATGGAATCCATTTTTCTATATCATAATAACATATTTTTTAAAATTTAATTTAAAATTAATCCTGTGGATGGGACTACACTGTGAGGTTTTAAAATTAAAACATCCAAAAAATTGCTATGTTTTTAGCCAATTTAAACGATAAATTGATTCCAATGACCTAAATTTGATTAATTTTAAAAATATTAACTAATTAAACCATTAATAGAAATTATAATATTATTTATTCTTATAAATAAATTAGACGAAAAGGATTTATTGAATTATAATTCGGTATTTGTCACTATTTATCCAAAAATAATGTTTTTTGATAGATTCAAAAAATTATCCCTAATACAATATTAACATTATAAATTTAAAAATTAAATTTATTTTATCAAATTAAATTTTAAAATTTTTCTAAAATAAATTTTATTATTTTTCCTAGTATAACATGAAAAGTAGTTTAATTGAGAATCTATTATTTTAAAAAATATAAATACTTTAACAAAAATTATATATTTCATCAAAAATATGTTTTATTTATATAATAATTTTATGAAAAATTATTTTAATGGTAGTTACCACTATTTTTAGTAATTATTTTATTATATATATAATAAATATATGACGTAAATAATTATAACAATAAAAGATGTTTTCTATAAACTCATTGTTGTAGGTAATGTATGCCAAATTGGTATTGTGGGTTGCGTTTTCCGGGTTGGTGTTGAATGATGCATATTCCATGTAATAATATATTCTCGTTTTTCTGTATAGAGATAGATAAAAATAATTGTTGTTCATAGTGCATGGTTAAATTTTTATTGAATATAACGCAAGCCAAAAATAATGATTTAATATCAAATAAACTGTTTTCAATGATACGTGAAACAAAAAATATCACAAAGTATAAATTAATTAGAAAAATATAATTCAAGAAATAGCTTGGAGTTACATTAAACCCCCATTAAATTTAATTTCATCTAAGAAATTCATATGGGTTATTAATGTTCTAATACATGAATTTTTCATTCATAGAAACCCACATTGTTAAAATGGCTAATATAAATTCCCTTAAAAATTGAATGTTGGAACCGTAAATATTTCACAATGTAACATATAAATAGCTTTAAACATAGGATAAAAAATGATGGGAGAGAATATGGGACTAAAAGGAAAATTAGAGATATTTATAGGGAATGATTGAGGTCATCGATCCAAAACAATTGAATGATCAAAAAAAATTTTGGCGACTAAATGTCATAAATTTTTGATGATTTATAAGGCCATCAGTTCAACAAAATAGAGGTACTATGAAAACACATTTTCTTTTTATAATTATCCCAATGATGTGTAATTATTCTATTTACCAATAATAGATTAAAATATACATATTTATATTTTTTCATAAATAAATTTTCATTCAGTAGTTATGATATTATCAATTTCTAATACAACCATTAATTCATTTAGTGGACATCCAAAAATTAGCTTTGATGATGGATGTGAAAAACAGAAATTTAACTTATCTGAAAGCACATAAATGAATGAAAAGTATAACTATTTATCTATAAATATTCATAAAAATAATTATGGTTAATAAATTAACATCTAAACATAAAAATTAACACTACTATTTCACCATAAATAATTATTCATCAAAAATAATTATACATTAACCAACACATCACATAAATCAATGGTAGACATGAAACCCATATCGCCCTTTGGTCATGATTTTAAGACGTGTGGGATTTCCATAATTAATTGTTTTTTACCCAACATACATGATTTTATTGTCTAAAACAACACCAATTTAATTTCCGAAGTAAATATGATGGACATCCTTGAAAAAAGATTAATAAAAAATAGGCTTTTAACTATGTTTTTCAATATAAACTCTATTCATAAATACTACCTCCCAATTTTAAAATAAAATTTTCATGAATGGTTAATTTATAACCTTCTAAGAGGTTTAGAATTCAAATCATTAGAAATAATGAAATTAAATAATCTTATCATTGATTCACTACAAAAGAATTGTATTTTTTCTTATAGGGATATTTGCATTTTTAAAAGTAGATTTTATGTTGGTTATACATTTTAACAAAATATATTTCTCTATCACAAAACTATAACTAAAAACTATATTGTTAATTGTTTACGTGACAGATAAAATACTTATATTTCAATTACATTAATACCAAAAGATAATATATATACAGGTTAAAGCGGTTAACAACAAATTATTATGACAATTTTTTCTGTTGGTAATAATATTACCAATATATAATATCTATTTATAAATTCAATTCAATTATAAATTATAAATTTTTATAGATAGTAAAATTTCAGATTTTATTAATTAATTTATAATATATAATTTTTATGTTTTAATTATTACATAGAAGATTATTTACACAAATATTCAAACATGAAGTAAAAAAATTATTATTTTAAAAATGAAATTTAATAAAAATTAAATCAATAAAAAATGCAGATCAATCTCGTTCCATCCACCCAAAACCTAATGTACCAGCTATCGAACAATAGGATCCACCCCCGCCCCCAAAGTACCAGAGAACCATTCATGCTCTAGGTACCAGTTAGAGAACAAGAGAAAAATTCAAGTAGATGATATACCCCAATGTTCATATCTATATCTCCACCACAAACAACAAATGATTATACCAATGGTGAGCCGGCTCCAATACCAGTGAGAAAAGAATTGATCCAACTCCAATAAAAGCGATAAAACTGAAGTTAGTACTATTCATCACCCATCATCTACAATATCTACAACCCAAATAACAAAAAAGAAAACCCAAAAATCATTGAAATTTAATTTCATGAATTTAAACCAAAATAGAAATAAAAGAAAGTACAACAAAATATTTTCATAGTCAGACATGAAGAATTTGAGAAAATTATAAAACATCTACAAATTTTTAATAAATTTGTGAATTAGAATGATTTGATTCTTATTCTTCCATGAAACAAGAAACCAAAGAAGTTGAATCTTATAAAAACAATGATTAAAAAACAAAAACTCAACATTTAACAACACTTAAATTAATCAAGTATGAAAAATACCCACATTTTATGAGGCATATCCCAAAGAGTATTGTATATTGAAAACCCATGAAACATGGTATCATCCATTTGAAATTTCAGTGTATCAAGAGATTTGTAGATAAGGAATGGGCTAATCAGAAGGAGGTAGTTCTCAGGGTTTTCTACACCTATCGGGTTAATGAGGATTATACGTAGAAGTACCAAAAGATAATCCATGTGTATCCATCCGAAAATGCAATCAGAAATGATCGATCCCTCAACTAGATATACAATTCATCCTTTAGTATATGAAAAAAGGAAGGAATAAATAGGGATTATAGTAAAAGGACACATGTTCCACAAGGGTTGTCCATCTTGTATCGCTACATAAAAATGAACATGCTTTTACTTTGTCATTAAGGATAATTATTATGATACTTTCTAATGTGTCTTGATCCTCTCTATGTATTGTCCAAGGTCTTGTTTACTTATCCTTATATGTTCTTAGAAATAATGGGTCTTACTACCATATTATGATTCATTGTATTAGATTTAATTTCTTTGATGTCTAGGTGTTATATTTTTTTTTGCTTTGTTTTTTGTTAAACCCTTATAGTTAGGATTATTGTATTATTTTTTTATTTTATGTAATGGATTTTTATATAAATAGTGTGATTTTTATCAAGATATTTGAATGAGTGAAATAAAAATCATTTTATTAGTTAAATAAACAAGAAACACATTTTCATGAAAAATCACATTATATTAGGAATATCAAATGATTTTAACGCATGTGAAATAACTACATTGGAAGTAGTAGTGAAAAAAACATTATCAATAATGGAAATAAATGATCAATTCAAGATTAAAAGAACACTTAGTAACATAATGTCATATATTTCGATGTTGGTTCTAATAAACGGAAAAAGGAATCAAGATAATACACTTCTAATACATGAGAAAAATAACTGACATTTTCATAAAACTTGTAAAAATTTTCATAAACAAGAAATTTGAATTTTTACAATATATATTCATCAAACAAAAATAACTACACTTGTGAATACAATTATTGATTGAAAATTAAATCATATAAGTAGGAAATGGTGAAATTATAAGAACATATAAATATTTCTAGAATAAACATTTTCTGGTAAAGGAATATATGGTAGCAAACAAAAATTAATGCCACAACAATATGTAGTGAAAAAACATATAAAAATATAATCTCAAACGACTAAAACATAAACCAATAAAATGGAACCATATTCAAAATAATTCAATAATTTTAGGACATATGAAAACATTTAATAGTTATTTATGGGTACTGTAGAAGTACGATAGTAGGTACTATTCAGTACTATAGCAGCTGGAACTATTCACCTGATTTGGGCCTTCACGCCAGTGGTTTAAGCCTACGGATCTCAAGGGCCTTCGGGCCAACAAAGGCCTTCAAGACATAGGGCCTTCTAGCCAAAGAGACCATGGAGAATCCCAATTTACACAGAGTTGGCCCCATAATAGGATCAAAACAACAAGAGTAGCAGTCACTAGAAGTAGAGCTAACTGATTTGGAAGAATGAGAGGGTATGGCAACCTGCATCAGGACCAGGCACCATGCAGTGCTGTATGCATCAATGCTAGACAATCAGCAATGCAAGCTGGGGATCTAGGAGATCAATGATGATAATGCTGGGAATGGTAGTTCTAGTGGGTTGTGCTTATAGGTCATGTATTGGGCATGTTATGACTCTGGGAATTCAGTTCATGTATTGAAGGTCATGTCAAACCTTGTTCATTGGGCCTAAAAGTCATGTAAGAGTTCCCCTTAAACCCTAAAAAATGGGATTATTCATAATAATATAAAAAATAAGGCCTTCGGGCCATTCAGGTAATAGTTCATTCTGTCAATGTATTTGAAGGAGTGAAAAAAAATCAATTTATCAGTATAATAAATAAGAACCGTCATCACATGAAAAGTTTAATTACATTAGAAATATAAAATTATAACAACACCATTGAAAGAACAACATTGGAAGTTTTAGTGAACAAAACATTGACAATAATGGAAACTACAAATCAATTCAAGCATAAAAGTAATTTTATTAATCAAAAATCATATATTCATATGTTGTTTAAAATAAACAGAACCCGAAATCACAAGAATACACATCCAATATATGTGTAAAATAATTTACAGTTTCATTCAACTTGTAATAATTCACATAAATCTGAAATAATAACCCGTAGAACATATATTCATAAAAAAATCAAGATATATGATAATCAAATTACATATTCAAAATTAATTCATATATATATAAGTAATGTATTAATTCCAGGAACAAATAAGTATTTTCAGAATATAATTTCCATATAGTGAAATATATATCATTAAACACAGTCTAATAAAGCAACAATATGTAGTGATAAAATATAGAAAAGTATAAAATCATGTAGCTTCGATATCAAAAAACAAAACGGAACCATATTCAAAATAACTGGATAATTAAAACTCATAAGAAAACATTCAATATTATAGAAGGATTAAAACACATAATTTCAGAAATAAAAAAACATGGAATAAATATTTAATGTTCTTCAATCTGTTTGGTCACATGCATGACCAAAAAACCACCCGAATCACGGATTTTATTATGCCCCAAAAAATAGTTACAATATACAAGAATTATAAGAATATAAATAATAATAACACAAAAAATAGATCTTTATGTGATAATAGATGAAAATAAAGACTTAAAGTTTTTTGAAAAATTCCCACTGTGTGGCGTTCTCTTGTTAATGATTCAAAGAATAATGAGATCTGGACCTGGAATTGTGAAAAAAAACACACAAGTACATAAACTCACAAATGAAGAAGGTATGTTTTGGAGATCCCATATTCATAGAATTGAATAATCAGGATGTCTTCACATAGATCTACTCCAAGAAATTATTTAAACAAGGGACACAATAAAAACTCTAGTAATCATATAGCTCTCATGATGAACATAACCCCTCGACATGTGTGCTTATACCTATTCTCCACCAGAAATAAAATCATCGAGATTGGTTCTACATGGAATAAAAAAAATGTGGGAACAATCTCCACTGAACAATTTGCATGGATAACATATCTGGAGAAAGACTCTCTAAAACCATTCAGCACTCAGTTATGGTTTTTCAAGAGGAAACCAGAGTGAAAGGGAGCATTGTCTGGAGTTAATGGGAAAAATGAATTTTGGGGATATTGGGAATAGGGAGGCAGTTTGACAGGTCGAGAATGGGGAGGGGGTTTTACCGGTCAGTAATAGAGAGGTGGTTAAACCAGTTGGGAACCCTGAAATCTTGATAAGAGGTCCACGAGGATTGTTGGGTGCTAGGAAGAATTGAGATGCAGGGTTGGAGGAGGAGGGTCACGGGGAATTAATGTTCCATGGGGGGTAATTTGGTGGCATATTTTTGGATTTTTTTCAACCACATATATATAATGAATAAAGTTATCAACAAATATTAAAAAATATTGTATAAGTATTATGTATCTATATATGTATATTACCAATAAATAATTCTTAATTATGGATAATTTAATTATTTATATTTTTTTATCAAAATTATTTTCTTGTAATGGGTAATATATATATATATATATATATTAAATTTTTGGTAAAATATTTTATATTATTGAATATTTTATTGGTAATGGATTTCTTTATGGTAAAATATTTTTTGGTAACAATAACTTATAAGGACATATTCTTTTATTTCTAAATCAATTTTTGGTATTATTATGATAAAGAATAGATTTAAATGTTTGTAAAAGATTTTTTGGTATTGTAATACTAATATAAAATGATATATCTACGGGAAAAAATAATTATTGATACCTAAAGTTAATATAACCATAATTTAATACCTTTTAGAATTAATCATTTTTACCGACAACTATATTATCTATTGGTAATTTTTTTATTTGTAAAGGTCACTTTTTGGTAGTGCCCGCCAATTTATGAAAAAATATTCTCTTGGTTATAACATTCCAAACATTTGAATACCCTCCCAATATATTCTATTGAATCATGGTAATAACCTAAATTACAATAAATACATATATAAAACCTCTATTATACTTCATTCCATAGGTTATAAGATATATTACATAAATCCAAGAAGTTGTAAAAATCATCAATGATAGCATAAAAAACTTGTCAACATGTCCTTAATTTGTTCCAAGGAAATAAGTATCATCTAATTAACTTATATTCAACATATATTTATCAAAACAACATTATCATAACATATATTAATTATTTGGGTTTATCATTCACATAATATTTTTTCCATGGACATCACAATGCCATTAAATCAATTTTTATCCCATCATATCCATTCAATGTATTCAAGCAAATCATTTGAGAAAAAAACATAAAATGGGGAATCCTTATATATTACACATATCATAATTATTGTATCCAAATATATAATAACATTTATTTGTTCATCTTTAATCCATTAACAATTATACATCCTCCTATTATATAAAATATCTTTCCCTTCACATTTCATCTCAAGTCTCTTCATCATCAACAATGTAACCATTTCCCACCCCACATTGATGATTATTTTCAGAAGCTTTCCTCATGGGATATTATGTAGAAAAATTTCCACTTATACAACAGATATGTCACATAACCTTTGATTGTGTCATAGGGAGGCCAATATTCTCATCTGTTTGGTTTACTAAACCCATCATTTTCCCGTTAAAATGAATATCTTGATTCCCTTATTTTATATAGTCAAAACATCTTCTTCTTCCACTAATACATTCTCTAAGGATATTTGATCCACATTAATGACATAATTAAAACTAAATCTTCTTTCATCAATGTTCCCCATTACATGAACTCTCATAGAACTCATTTTTTCTCTTCCTTGGTGAGTTTAATAGTTGTTTAGGGTATATATTGTTAATCATGATCCACGAAAACTAATATGGAATGATCACAAAATCATTTACTACTCTGATCATCCAACTTCAAATCTTATCAAAAAAATTTCCATCACATTCAATTTTAATATAGTACCTTCTAGTTCCATCCGTTGACTAAAACCAGAAGCATAGTGTAAGAATTACATGTCACAGAAAAACCCACATTATCATGAAAAAATACTTATAGAATTTAACAATCATGGACGCATCACTGATCTATGACTCCATAGGTCCATCGTACCATATTCAGAGATCACTTATTTTTAAATCCTTTAGGATGGTTCATGAGGAGTATTGTGAATTTACATAGCATATCCCATTGGAGTGCCAAACCGAGTGTGAAACAAGGACCATTGTCATGTACTAGATTACCCCGAGTCAAGACTAGAATATCTTGTCAATGATGTTACCCCTAGGTACATATATTCCAAATACACATACCCTTGTATTATCCAAACATGTATGTATTAATATTAAACCACTCACTTTATCCTTTACCAAAATTCCAGGTCATTTTCCAAAACATTAACTCATTATTATACTTACACTTAGATACATCCCTAGAAATATTCATAGAAATATTCTGTGGAATATCACTAAATATTTTTTATACATGTTTCCAATGATTACAAAAACCTTTTCTCCGATGAAAACTATAACAAACATCACTTTTTAAACATAGACATTACATAAATTTTTCAGAATACATAAACATTATACAAATAGACACCCAAACACCTAACTCTTTTAGTGCCTTGGGAAACATGGAAATATAATCATTGTTAATTAAATGAGGTACTTTATTCCCACTAGGTACTTTTTAACATTAACCCTTCCAAGACACATCAAAAATAATACCTATCGTTATAACCATGGGATGGAAATGTAAAAAAGTGACAATCCTAATGATCAATATGGGTAAACAAGAGAGATATGTAAGCATAATCTTGAGCACAAGCGTATGAGAACATGATCATGAAAATTAAATATCATACCCTACATATCAAAAATCATATACATGAGTAATGGAATAAATCATGGACGTTCATAAGACATGAATCATAATGAAATAAAGAACATAATCCATAAAAGAAAAAATTATTAATAAAATAATGAATTGTGGAAAACATATTAACATATAATATGATTCCATAATAGACAAAAAATCACTTCCATGTCTATCTTAGTAGTATGGGATCACACCCCACACTATCATGGTATCCATGGTTCTCTCCCATGGTCATGTTTTTAGAATTATTTCACTCCTCATACCATATTTGTAGTCATGGATCACTCACATGGCCATCTTAGTAGTCAAGGTTTACATCTAAGACCATATTAATATATCTCATTAGATATAAATATCTATCCAATTCATTGGAGGGAGATACATGTGCCACCCATATCATAATGAAATCACCCATACATGTTCCAAAATATCATTAATATTCATATAATAACCCAAAATATAAATGGGAATTAAAAAAATGAAATCATATAATAATATTGGGAGAAGAAGGCATGTTTCATAATTTGTTCATCATAAACATAAACCAAGAAATGATGCAGGTTTCAAAAGAATATAAATCAGCATAGAGAAATGGGTGTCAAAAAAATTAACTCATCAAATCATATACCATTAAAGAAAGAATATCTATGGAACCTTTGGATCATTTAATACATGGGAATGAGTAACATTAATAGATGTAATTTTATATGGATAATTAATTATAATGATACTTTGAAAACATTTAAAGAATAAAACGTTATTATTTCTCATAAAAAACTCTTTTTAAAATATAAATACCCTTTAGAAACAATATTTATGAAAATAAATTTGAATGTTTATAAATAAATTTCATAAAACATTTCGTAAACCTTTTTCATTGAAAATATATAATGAGATATTCAAATTAAATTTTAAACCATTTCTTTTAAAATACATTGAAAACTTAAAATTAATTATTAAATTAATAATAAAAATAGTTTTCCTAGAAAATGTATAAATGGGTATTAAAACTATGTCCCGGAAAATTATTTTAAATTTTATAAAATCATCTAGAATATACTTTGAAAACAATTTTCCATAAAAATATATAAAGTAATCTTAAATACTGTTTGAAAAACATATTCCATGAATATTAATTATAAAACCTATAATGAAATCATAAAATTCTATTGAAAAACATTTTATTGATAATTATTTTTATAGATAATTTATTCAAATAATCCATTTAAAAATTCAATAGGGGCTCTGAAGAAATGATGATGGGTAAATTCATACATGTCATATAAGGTAAGTAGATCTTTCCTTTTTCCAAGTAAAAGGATTGAAAAATACATTGTTCAGAATGTGATATGAAGAATCATTTGATAAAATTTGTAATATAAAATATAAAAAACATTCCTTTTAATTGATATAAGAGAATAATATAATATTATTTGATACCCTATTTATAATACAATGTCTTGAGGCAATGAATATTTTCAATCAAAAATACGGTATGGTCTAGGTTTCTTAAAAAGGAATTCTTAACTATCTTATGTACCAATGAGTATAAAAATGGTACCAATATATGAATATATCATGAATAAACATTGGATAAGAAAATTAATAATTATTTATGAAATATGAATTATACATTTTCAACAACAGAAGCATAATTTTAAACACTCTCGAGAAGAGATGAGATTATTTCAATAAACTCTTATCACTTGGTAACATTGAACCATACCCACAAGTAAAAAAGTAAAAATACATGAATCTTAAAATATCATGTACTAAACTATAATAAATATATAAAATTTCAAATAAATTATAGACACCTTGAAAAAATTATTTAGGTTCATAATAAAACATGTGTCTCAAAGAAGGAAAATTGAGACAAAATTGTCTTAAAAATTTGGTAGCTGTTTAAACATTAACTGCATGAAATAAATATCATAGTATTTATATTTAAATAACCATAAATTTGTTTATATTAATTATTTAATACATACATGGGTATTATAAACACCACAAATAATAAATGTGTGGTGAATAAAACAAGTATCTAATGGAATTAAAAAGTGAGATGAAATCTCTTAAACTTCTGTGTTAACTCTCGTAATAATCATTCAAAACACCTATATAATTAATATAACATTATTATAAATCATTGATAGAAAAATATTAAAATATATAATGCTATATGTGGTTTTATCATGACCATATATTAACTTCTTGATAACAATCAAATCTTATGTTTTCACTTCAGTAAATATCATCTTTGTTCTTCAAAAGGATCTTAATTTGTTATATCTTTTTTCTGTATACATATATCATGATTCCATAATGTAAAACATAGTATAAATATTATTTAAATTAAATATATTTTTATTATAATAATATATATAATTTATATATATGAAATGGAATACATTGTTCATGGAGATGGTAAGCTGTACGTACACATGAACGTTGTTTCTGTTTTTATTATCATATTCAACAAATAAGGTAAATAGAATATGTGTATATATATGTATATATATATATATCATTATTAAAATATAAATAAAATTTCATATATATATTATAATTTCACTAAACCCATCCTTAATACATTCCAAGTTTTGTGTGAAAGAATCTCATCGCTTTGAGGGGGCGGTAGTCCACACTTCTCAAACAAAATTATAGTAATTACACCCAATCTAAAGTTAAATGTTATTTTTTGTAATATGAAAACAAAATCTTAAAGAAAGAATTTTTTAAGTATATAGCATATATAAATAGAGTGTCTAATATAATTTTCACCATGAGAGGTGGTAAATGAAAAATTATCCATCATCAATCAGTGAGGCTGTAGTTCACCATTCATATAAAAAGTATACTCATTAACCATTATATGGATGTGTGTGTATGTGTAGGTAATACCATTAACATTACAAAATTAATGTATATTTATGATACATGTTTTTTTTAAAATCATTTAATAGTGAGTGGAGGGTTAGATAAGTAAAATTCAAGAAAATAGACTAAGAGAAGGCGTTAAATATTTTTCAGGTAACAACATTTTGTTAGATCAAAAAATATTACAAAAATATTATATAATTAAACACTGAATCAAAATTAAAATATAACATAACCTTAAAAAAGTATATGAAATTGATGTTATGAATTAATATCAAATATTTTCATTATTCATTAAAAAATTATGTTTCTCATAAAGAGTAAAAAAATTATCCATAAGGTAATTTTGAAATTATAAATTTTTAAAAATATTTTTATTTTATAAAATATGAATTATAATTATATCTAAAATTAATTTATTATTTTCATATAAGGACATAAAATCATTTTTTTTAGAAAATAATTTTTTTAATCACATAATGACTTTATCAAAAATAATATCATTCCCCATCAATTTGTTTTATTTATACAAAACAATTATAAAAACATTTTTAAAGTATTTATAAAAATTCATATTAATAATTTTAATTGATTTATTATAATTAAATCATTTAAATAATTATAACAATAAGAATATATTTTATAGAAACCCATGGTTGAGGGTAATGTATAAGAAGTTGATGTACCATGTTGCCTAGGAAAAGCCATTGTTTCATCAAATATATAACATGTCACAAGCTAACCTCTATGTTCTTGTGTAGAGAAAGACAAAATTTATTTTTTGGGCAGTGCACTACTAATTTTTTGTTTTATATAACACAATCTATATATAGTTGTTTTTATATGAAATCCCTTTTTTAGTATTACGTGTAAGGTAAAATATCACAATGGATAAATTAATTAAAAAAATAATAATTCAAATAATATCGGGGTGTTAGAATTAAAACTCAGACTATATTGGAAGTGAAATTAAAATAATAAAATGGATTGGGTGAGTTATATAAATACACATTTGTAGTGTTTGTTATGGTTCTTAACTACTATCAAAATTATGTTCATTAATTATGTGTATTCCACGAACACATGTCTTATGATATTTTTATATCTTCATGAGTCATGTTATTGGACATTTTATGATTCATGCATTTTTAATATCCAATATTTATTCTATGACACATGATAAAAATCAATGATATGATATATATGATTTACAAATGTTATTATCTTCTTATAATAAAATTATATTGATGTTATGATTAAGTTATCCTTGATATCTACCTTTATAAACCTTACTGACCATCGATGATCACCAATTATATGGTTTCCAAACCTCATCTTAAGAAGAATTTTATTATTCACGATATGTATTAGAAGGGTTCTTGATAAGAAAGAAATTGTGAGAAATAATTTTTTTCAGTTATGAAATAGTGAGACATGACGTTATTATTCTAAAGTTTCAAGAACAATAATTTTCTTGTGTGGATAATTATGTTATGTATTTAATATTCATAAATTGATATGTTATATATATATATATTTGTTAAATGAATGGGACAATATGGTCTTAAATTTTCACATCATGAAGTCTTACATCAATGTCTAAAAGCATGTAACTTTTTTCCTTTGTAATTTACATAGCACCCATCCTTATTCAAATTCCCTCCCAAAAAACACAACGCATTCAATAATCTTTGTACCATATCCAAAAATTTATATACGAGACATTTAAACAGACAATAATTTTTTATATTTCCCAGTTCCTATAAAAAATCACCCAATAGATGAAAACACTAGTTTACATCAATATGAAATGACCTGGAAATCAATGGGGTACTACAGAAGACCACTAAATAAAATTATTCATCATTAAAATCAAATTAATTTCATGTTATGTATATATTTATTAAATTATTAAAATTTTATATTATTTCTATTAAATATTTTTTTTCAATAAATTATTTTGGAATCAATCACTAAAATGGTTAATTGATTTATATTTATTATTTAGAATTTGAACGTTTATTGTCATAATTTATAGAAAATTATTTAGTATCAACATTATCCTTTTATATATTATGATGATCAATGTTCATGGAAAATATATCCATTATGGGATATCCAGTTTGGTGTTTATCTGGTTTCCTCCATTTTTTATCAAGATCATCATATCACAATGATTGATTGATGATTAGACTATAAATATTATTTAAATAGTGATTGAACCTCGTATTTGTGTTTCATTGATCTAGTATTTTACAAGAATTTTATTTCATTAATATTAACTATCAATGATGGATTGTAAAATATTTATGAGATATTGAACATTCAATTTTTGAATTTGTGCACTCAAAAGTATTGTGAGGTGGTGATAATAAAATCTAATAATGAATGGTGCCTGTAATATGACATCTGGAACGGTATAGAAGATATTTGATAGATTTTATAGGCTCTATAACACTCCCACACATTTTATAAATCCTTCTTTTAAGAAAATGTAATATTATTTCATAGAAATATTTTTACGGACTACATGGTCTATGTGAATCAAGATATAGTATATCATTATAACATAACAATTAGAATATTTATTATGAATAAGATTAATCAAAATATATAATATATGATTAATGGTTTAAATTTATTGTCAAGGACTCAATTTTAATTAAATCGTGCAATGATTAGATGTAGTATTTTTCAAGGAAAAGTTATTTTTCTATAGGTTATGTTTTTTATCTAAAGAATAATGTCAATATTTTTTGAAAATATATCAATGAAATTTTTGAAAAATTTATATTTATAAATGAGTAATAATACATATATTAATTATATAAATGTTTATAATGGAGATAAAATCATTTAAAGGAAAAGGTGTCATTTTTCATAATACTATTTTAATGAGTGCAATATTTCTTCCATAAAAAATTATATAAATCAATAAATATTATTTTTTAATGAATTCTGTATATTATATATTCAATAAAATATCTTAATAGTAATTTTACAATTCTTATTATCCATGCATAAATATAAATTCTGTTTTATGACTAAGAATACATTTTCCCAAGAATGATTTTTCATTAAATTAAAATTTTATTTTGAAATTTAATTTATTAACATATTTTAATTTAATTTCATAATATGAATTAAATATTTTTAATAAAAATTATAATACATTTAAATTGTTACATTTTAAATTTTTTCCATTATGAATAGTAATTACAATAAAAACATGTACCCATTGTTATCGTAGAAATGGTATTAAGGGGGATATAAAAATATATATACGTATAATAAAGTCACAAAAACTGTTAAAATTATTATTTTTTGAAGTTATTTTCACACTATATTATATTTCCCGCTAATAAATTTCTATTTTGAAGCATTATATATGATAAATATTATTTAATTTTTTTTAATTATCAGTGTGTCATATCCCGCACTTATAAAATGAAACAAAATCTCATCCCTTATTAATGAATTATAATAATAATAATACATATTTTAATACATTCCCCAAAAAAATCAGAGGATCCTCTGATTCATTCATGGGGCCTTGGTCTTCCCCCAATACAAATTTTTTCTAACAAAATATGTATGCCAAAAGAGGTCTCTCAAAGAAGAGGTATAAATATTAACTGAGAGATTTAAAATAAATTTCTTAATAAAACAATTTCAAATCTACTGTATCAATAGTAACAAAATTAATTCCATATCATTAATAAACTTATTTTTTTAGAATGAAGGAATAACCATTTTTCAAATCATTTTACTCAAATGGGAAATGAATGTTTTGTAGATGAGGATGTGTGTATTGCTGCCTCCATATAGTGATATGATTCATTTTCCATCGATATTCATAATTATGAATATGACGTTGAATTTAATAATTATATATGATATAATTAAAATTAATGAATTAAAAAATATTATTTATCATATATTACTTATTTTTATTAGAAAATGAAAATATTTTCCATGCATTTATATATACTAATATCACTATGAATAGTATAAATCAATTTTATATTTATATATTTTATTGAACATTATAAATGTTCATTTAATTATTATATTTCATATATATAAATAATTATTAAAATTCTTTGTATTGTTGAATAATTCTAAATGAACATGGACCAAAATCACTGAACTGAAAAATAAATGAAAAATGAAAAAGTTAACAATGGAAATGATGAATTAAATAAATAACATTTAATATGTTTCTATTGAAATGTAATTAGTTGATAATTTATGATAATATATTCATGTATATAGCCTTTTTATATTATTATAATCAATTAATTTTTTTAAGGATTTTAAATAAATAATAAATGAAGAAAAAATTTATGTAAGGGTTTTATGTGACAATCTCACATTTTACAAGAAATATTTCTACTTAAAAATAAAATGATAAAATGATAAAATATATATCTAAAAAATATTATGTATTTTTATATACACTAATTATTTCTTCAAATTACATGTCTTTCTTTGATTCTACACTCTATATGAAATCAATATTCTGAATGACTTTTGAAAGAAAATCTAAAAGTATTTATCTCCTCAACTCAGGGTATTTTATTCTATTTTCATATATTCCTTAAAAAAATCATGAATTTTTTAGTAATCTCTAGATATTTATTTAATTGATTTTTATATAAATCTTAATCCCTAAAAAATGTTTTTAATAAATTATTATTGTTATTTTCTTAATGATATAATGTAGAGACCCCAACCCCAATAGTTAGGGCCCAGTGCCTACTACCTTTTATTAGCATAGACACATGAAAATAATGTCTCAAAGGACTGAATAGTGTATTAGTGATGGTAAAATAGACACATACATGATTCATGTTTTATAAATATATACACAAACACTGGTATCTTTTTTTAAAAAATACATTATTATTCGTAGTATAAACATTCATATCATTATTAGTTCAGTTATTGTAGTCCTTGGGAAAAGAGAAAAATAATGGTGACCTAAAATTAACAATAATGGTTAATTATAATGGATTAAATATTCAAAAAATTAGAGTAATCAATATATAAAGGTAAGTGACGAAACACACATGCCTTTCATATAATAGGATAAGTCATAATAAATTTGTGAAGGAAAATAACTAAAAACTATACCACTTAATATATAAACTCAAAAAAAAATTCATCCATATATGTTGTAATAGTAAAATTTCATGGAAATAAATATTTGAATTTGAATAAATGAGAATCTTAATTATTATAAATTTTTCATCCTAGGACAACTTTACATTAAAAATCTATCCTCCTCATAATTTTAATAATATAGATTACAAGCTAATCTAATTTACCCAACTAAATCGTAACATGAGAATAACAATGTATTGAGGGGATTAAATTAAATTTTCCTCAACCCATGTATTTTATTTCCAAATAATTCCTCACATATAAAATGCCTGATTTAAATTTATGAATTGTATGCCATTTTCAATATCTATATTGAGTAAAGGATATCATTTTATCTAAATTTCCTCATTTAAAATAACATTAAATGTATGAGAAATATGATAAAATTGTATATACTTGTGTAAAAAATAATATTCATCATAAAATAATATGTATATATAAGATACATGCAATGAAAAATGATAAATTATTATAATAAAGTGATCATTTAAAGAGAATTTTAATGAGTGGAAAATAATTATCAATAACTTTTTTGACTTGGTAATATTCAAATAAAATCCAATTAGGTGGAATAATTGAAATGGAAACATAAAATATAATGAATAATGTGGTCTTCAATACATTACATGTCAATGGGGTAATATATAATACATAAAAATTTAAATTTGGGAATTTTAAAAAACAAGCCTCAAAGGAATGTAAATTTAGATGGAGTACCATAACTTATATTACCTTTGGTGTGAAACCCCTTTATCCTTATATAATGGGTTTTAGAATTATATTTACTTATACATGATGAGTATTAATATTAATAATATGATGTATGATCCTTTTAAAAAATTTATTCACCCATTTGATAATAATTTTTCATTATTTTCAATGTTTCTATTATTAATTACATTGTTTTTCGAGTATGTTTTGACACATTATTTTTCATTAATCATAAATAGATAATGATTATTTTATATTTATATGTTCAACCATGATTCAAATATAATATATTCTAATTATATATACATTTAAATTAATCCATTAAATTTGGTGATAAGAAATGAAATATATCCTTCATAGAGACGATAGATCATACCTGCATATGAAACGTGTTTCCATTTTCTTATAATATTAAAATAATGAAAATTAAATGATTTATAGATATATTATAGTTATAATATAAAAATAATTTCATATATATCACATATTTCTATTAAATTGTCATTAAAAAAATTCCATGTAATGTGTGAATAAATGACATCACTTCATGGGATGGTAGTCTTCCGTCCACATGAATGACATTATAGTGTTTTGATAAAATGAAAAGCAAGAATTTATAAGTAATATAATAAATTCAAAATAATAAATAAATCCTAAATATCATAAATAAAATATATAAAAGATATATACATCATTATTCCCAACCATGAACATGGTAAAGGAAAAACAAATGACATGGGTTCGCGAGGCAGTTTTCTGTCGCACAAACGAATGATGATTTTTTCACCCATTAGATGGATGTGTGAGATATTGTAAAGAGTTATATTAAAATTATGGCATCATAGTATAGTTATGATACTGATGTTATTTTATAATTATTAAATAAATTAATAGAAGGAGGTGGAGAACGAAATAAAATAAAATGATTTTAGGAAAACATTACTTCTTTTTTAGGTATCCTCTTTAGGATTGCAATAATTTCATCATGAGATTAATTACATACAATTTTAAGGAATATAGGATAAGGGTAGGGATTTTGGGGAGCTATTAGTGTAGGTATTTGATGAATTTTTTTTTGACATTTGTGAAGAAGGGGGATAGAACGTGTCCTTTTAGAAGTGGTGTGAGTGAAAAAGCTATATACTTTTTATAGAGGGAATCTTGAAATCCGTTTTTCCATTTCATGATACTCTAATAAGAACCATAACTAGATATTATAAGGTTTACAGTTGTGATATTTTAAGACATTTTTTACTAGATATGTTTCTAGTAAATTTAGACATTTCTATTTAATGTTTATTACCCTAGTAAACTCGTTTTCCCATAATAACTATAATTAATTTTCATAGTATTCAATAATAATTTTGAAAAAAATTTAAGTATACAATATTAGAAAATATAAATGATTATTATTCAAAATGTGGAAGAAATGTTACTAAATTCAAACCACATAAGTGAAAATTTAATTAAAAATTAATCATGTAGATAAAATTAGAAATCATTTTTTTAAAGTGAAAATGATCAAAAGATTAAAAATGTTATACATATATGTTCAATATAAAATTGATAAAAATGACCTAAATTATATTAATTGATCTATAATTTATCTATTTTTATATTGAATCCAATAAAAAATAAAATTTAATAATCCAAATTATTTTGATGAATAGTTGGATTTCAACTAAAATTTATTGATTATTACTATTAATCAAATAATGAAACCTATAATAAAAATAGAAAAAACTCAGAAAATGTTAATTTTTTATATTAATATTTAAATATTGAATTTTATTTATTAAAATAAAATTTGTATGCATGTTAAAATTTAATTTTAAAATAAGTGTGCTATTAAATCTCAGAGAAACTGCATTTTGAAAATTACTAATTTTTATTGTTAAAATTTGATTTAATATTATATTGTTCCAATCAAATCTATCTAATTAATTTTGAAAATTGTAATTAAATAAATAATTCAAAAATTACATTATGTTCATTCTATTTTATGATTTAATTTAATTTATTTAGATAAATTTTCTTTTTGGTGCATAAAAATAGTTTTTTATAAAAGCTTTTCCCATATATTCAATTGATGTTTAATTCCATTTATTAATAATTGGTAACCATTTAATTCAACAATATATTATCACAATTTATTTAATATTATTTCGAAATAAATATTTAAAATTTATTTGATAATTTTAATTTTATAATATAATATTAATGGTATTCTGCAAAACTCAGTCTTGCGTGTAATGAAACCCATCAAATGAAGTAAATATTCTGTATAATGGAATCTAACATAGTATATAGTTCATTATATGAAATAGAATAGAGTTAATTTATTTAGAATATTAATTATCTTGTAAGGTCTTGGGTTATTATATTCCCTTTTATTATTAGTTTTTTGTGCAATACATACTTCAGAATAAAATGTTATTCTTTTAGAATTTCTTTGTGTTAAATTACCCCCACCATAAATAAATTTCAACTTCTCAATTTAAACATTAACTCTATAATAAATTGTTTTACATTCATAAAAACCAATATTTAAAAACCTATATTATAAAACAATTAATAAAACAACCTCCTAATAACTGATAAATTGATGTACAAAAGCCATTTGAATAACGAAATGACCTGGTTTTCAGAAAGAAGGACATTAGTAAGAAATAAAAACATTGAAATCGAATTTATAAAAACACTAAAATACATAAGGATATTGATATAGATCATTTATAGTATAATGTTAATGACCACAGGTCCGTAAACAAGATGTTTTCAAATAGTCAATAATATAATAAATAATAATGATATGCAAGAAACATTTTTTGTTCAAAACCATTTTCATATAGGTAAGTAATTATTTCAATTTATAAGAATATATTGATATAAATTAACTTGATAAATTTAAATTTTATAAGAACAATATTATCCATTGGTTTTCCCTTGACTATTTGTACTTCATCTCCCAACACATGTTGCATTATATGGTGAAGTAATACATTAACCTTTAAAATTACATCCAATGAACTACATAATCCATTTAAAAAATGGTCACCCATATGCCCACCCCCAAAATAGAAGGTAAAAAAAATTATAAGGTCACCATATATTCAAAAAGAACATATCAATAATCTAAACAACATGAGGTCGGTGTAAAATGTTATATACCATACACGTGAATACCTAAATAATGTATTATATTTAATCATGGTAATGACATGGATAACCATAAAAACATATTTAAAACATGAATTCATACATGTTACATATGAATAAAAATTAATATTTTATATAATCAATAAATCCCAAAAAATTATAGACTCCGTTAATGATATAATAAAACACTTTTTCAAGAAATCATTATGCAGTTCAACGGTTGTCAGTACCTTCCAATTGGCACAAATAAATTATCTCTTTATAAAATCCTTTTTATCTCAAAATTAGGAACATATTAGTTTATTCATTGATGTGTTTTTCAAGAATTTCATATTTTCACAGAATTACTCTTCATGGTACATTCAATACATGATTTCAAAATCATTAACTAACAATACAATAGTAAAACCCTTATATATTTTCTAATTATTATGATGAGAATATAATTTAAAAAAGTTTAAAAAATTAATTCCTAGATCCCAATACAGATGAATATTAGTCATTCTACATTGTTTGTATTGATAGAATAATCATTACATTGATTCCTTAGCCTCTTCTATGGTATATTATCTTGTTTCTTATGGCATTAATTTTCATAGTGTTCCATCTCCATACCTTTTAAATAAGAAATTATGGTGCTTTCATTTGTGGCATTTTATAATTTAGCTTAGTGACACGTTTCTCCACACTTATATATCAATAAACCAAACCCTGTAATAATTTCCCATGGTGATTCGTTCCACAATTATTAATGTAAGAAAATCCATTTTCCCTTCTCCCATTAATCAATTATGTCTCATATCATCCTCTTCTTCTCTTTCGTCTCTTAGATTCTATAATATTTGGATATTTAATTCTCTATCTCAGTAGAACATACTCATATTTCATAATATATCATCATATTAAGAAAATTTAAAGAGACTTGTTCCCATTAGAGAAATGGATTAATCCCGTCAATGAAATGGACGATGTTACACTCTATGTTGTTTTTGTAATCTGTAACTTACCAAGATACCCTTGTAAATGTAGATTCATAATTCTATAAAATATCTTTTTACTTTTTTTAAAAACTAATTATTTTTCTCATCACCATAGTTTGTTTCTTGTATGGGAAATAATTGTTAATGAATGTCTCCTTAAAGGAAATCCAATCCATGAGTTTTATTTCCTCTTACATCAATGTTTTATTAATTAATGAACGCCATTTATCAAAATCAACATTCATAAGATACACCTAATGTGTAAACTTTTCCATTTGACCATATCGTAAGGAAATACTATATTCTCATTTTATTTAAAACATTTATTGACCATAATCAAATTTATAGTCCCACTATATAATGGGGTCCTTTTCACATATAGAGATATAGAATAGGAGAATCTCATTGTGGAACATTTTTCTTCATCTTGGAAAGTTATTTTTCATAAATGGATTATGATATCCTAATATATCCATAACATTCTCAGTTTCAATACAATCAATATTGGCTTCCTCAGCTAGGGAACCTCTATATTTTCCTTGATTATTGACCCCCATCTTTCTTCCAACTCCCATTTATAAACTACGGAAAATATTAGACTAGATCATAACATTTTAAAATAATGTTTAACAAAAAACTAGTGGAATACGTATCATATATAGAATGTGTTCTCCCTAACTAATCTCATTGTCATAAACAATTTTTCATAGGGATATATTCACTTGTAAACCCTTCAAAATAGTTTGCATATAAAATGTGAATTATCATAGGCATAACCCTAATGATTTTCAAACTAGTTGCTTAGTAAGGAACATTGTTGTGTATCTGGGTTTTATAATTTCAATCCCAATACACTATTTTCGGATTAATTTCCCTTAGGTATATCAATTAAAGAACCCATCCACTTTTAGTATCAAGACACTGATATATTTCTTGGAATAGTCACATAATCTATAATCCACCAAACATTAGGATTCCCTTCAATACATATACACAATGTCTATATTAGGGTTACTTACACTAATATATGATTTGAAAAATATAATTTCCACGTTTTTTACTATACATTCTGTGATACAAAATATCGTGACCCTTATCCCAGTATCCCAGATCAAATTCGTACTACCATTAAATTAGAATATATTAAATAAAATAACGTCGCAAAGGAAAAAATAAAATATCAGTCTTAGTAAATGAGATGCGTACATGAGTATTACATAATAAATTTATACATAAATTAAAACATAATTTTTTTGAAAATTACATTATTCCATCAATATTGTCCTTGCATATACATCTTATAAAATTTCATGGAATCATGGGGAAGGAAAAAAATAAGGTCTATCTCAAAAGATTAGTAAGGGTTATGTACAACTAAATATATAATGAGTCAATATATAAAGGTAAATATATGAAAACATGTTTCATGTAAACAATTTGAATAGTCAAAATAAATATGGAATGGTAAATATCTAAAATCCATTCCATTTAATCAATAAAATGATAATGAATCCATCTATAGAGTTTATCATAGTGAAAATATCATGGATAGTAATAATTTAATCTTAATGAAATAAATACAATATTATTGGAATTCATGTTTCCCAAGATCATGATACCATTTCCATAATTATTTATTTTCATGTTAGTTTAAAACAAACTAGTTAAAAACCCCTCTAATTTGGACAACTAATTCATCTCACAAGACTACTCATGCAATGAGGGGATTGTATTAATCAATCTCTAAAACAAGTCTTACATTTCTAAAAGATTCCTAATAAATCGAATAATAAATTTACATTCATGCACAATATTCTTTATAAAATATCATTATTGAGTTAATGATATAAATTTATCAATAATTTCCTAGTTAAAATAACTTTAAAAATAAAGACCTTGTGTATAAAAGAATATGGTATATAAAATAATCACATAAATGAAACAATAATATTTATATTTAATATAAATGTAATGACCAATGGAGAATTTCTAAAAGAAATTTATTTTTTCAATATATTCTTAACAATGAAAAAATATATCACAATAAATTTTATCACATGGAAATTTTCAAATAAAATCACTTTATATCGAATAATTTAAATTGAAATTTAAAATAAAATTAATAATTAATTAGTCGTGATTGTATATGTCAGTGTGAAAATATATACACCCAGTAAATAAAAATTAGTGCATAATAAAAAATAAGTCTTTGTGGAATGTAAATTGAGATGGAATCCATTACCTTACACACTATTTCGGTGGAATGGAATTTAAACTCATGTATAATGGTTTTATGCATTATATTATTTTATAAAAGGACATATATATATATATAATATCATATATTATCTTGTTATGACATCATATCACTGATTTGTTTATAATGTTTTTATAATTTTTAGTATTTCAGATCTTAATTGATGTGGTTTTTGAGTCTATTGTGCCTTGATATTTTTTTCTCTTAAATAAATATAGATTTCATTATATAATGATGTTAATATATGATTTAAATATCATATATATTAATTATATATATATTGATTAATCCATTAAATTTTTTCATACTAAAATAAGTAAACCATTCATGGAGACGGTAGGTCATATGTACACATGAACATTTAATCAATTTTCTTATTGTATTGAAAGAATGCTTTTTTTATTAATAAGTTCATAATAATTATATTATCATATTTAGGTCTTATATATAACATATTTTTTATAAAACCATCATTATTATAATTACATGTATTGTCTAAATGAATCACCCTGCATTGATAGGATGTAGTCTTCCGTACAAATGAATATTGTTATCGTATTTCTATAAAATGTGAATAATGAATTTATCAGTTATATAATTTTTACAAAATCATAAATTAATAAAAAATTACATATAGAAATATTATGTCCAGCTTCATTTTCTTCTTTGAAATTTGGTAATGGAAAACTTAATGACAACTATTCACGAGGTGGTAGTTCGTTGTACCCATGAAAGATGAATACATAACCAATTTGATAGATGATTTTGATTATTAAGAGAGTAAACATAACATAAAAAATAAAACTATATTTTAGATAATGGGGTTATTATATTATAACTATAAAAATTAATTGATGGAGATTGAGATGGAATTAAAATTAAAACTCTTTGAGAAAACATTAACTCCTCTTCTGGTATCCTTCTTAGGATTTCAATAATCACTACTTATGTTTCTCGTATTAGAAAAATAAATCATATATGATTAGTGTAAGGATATTTTAAAGTGATTTGGGATTGATATAGAAAATCCAATGTGGATTGAGAGGTGTGAAGAAGGGAGTGAGGTGATGTCCTTTAATAAGTGTGGTGAGTGTAAAACATCTAACTTTTTGTGAAGATGGATTACCAAAAATTGTTTTCCTATAAAATGTGGCTCAAATAATGATATAAACTAGATAAAATAAGGGATAAGGTATAAATATTTCTAGAAATATGGGTACAAGAAAAATTTCTTGTGTCATATTTCCCCATATGTTTAATGTTTAATCATGTGGTATATTTATCTTTCTAGCATTAAGTATAATTAATTGGGATGAAATTAACTAATAACATTTTTTTAAAAATAATATTAATTTATTTATAAAATATGAATTATTATGTATGAAAATATGGAATAATTTTTTCCAAATTAAGACCTCAGAATTTTCATATGAAATCATAAAATTATCCCTGTACATGGGACAAGAAAGTGAGTTTCTAATGTGAAATTGTTCTATCGATTACTAACCTTTTATACCAAATTAAAATATGAAATGATTTTAATGAAATGAATTGTATTAATATATTTATAATTGATATATATTTACTCTAAAACAAATTAATAATATAATTCATCATTATTTATTATATTGATGAAAAATAAATTTTTAATTATAATTTATGATTTTGAACAATTCATCAAAATATTAAACTATGAAAAATACCAAAAATTCATTCAAATATACATTTGAAAATAATATTTAAAAAACGAATTTTTTTCAAATAAATTTTTTAAAAGTTTTTAAATTTATTCTTAATACAATGGAATTATTAAAAGGTGTAATATATCTTTTAGAAAAATATATCTTTTTATCGATAAAATTTGATTTAATTTATTATATATTGACTATAAAATATATATTTTTAATGTAATTTTTTTATTCAATATATAATATTTAAATTTCTTTATTTTCATTCAATAATATTAATTTTTTTCACATCTTTGGATTACAACGACGGTGGATTCTTGTCCCCCCCCCCCCCCCCCCCGAAAGGAAAGGGACCATCAACACCCATTAAAGAAGCATCTTCTCCATATTTTCCCCCTATTTTACAATCATTATATTCTTTCGTATTTGGTTAAAAATTTATATATGGACAAAGGTTCCAGATCACTTCAGTGGTTTTCCCTATCTGTCAATTTCTTCTTAGGAGTTCACCGAGGCTTCGGCTCTTCTTCATTTTACATTAGGTACACATTTTATGCAACACCGCCCTTCAGTAGATTCCTTCGATCGATGGATCTTCTGAAAATGGGATTTTAAGACCAGAATATGGTTGGCCTCCTTGATAATATAATTATTATGAATCAGCTTGCATCCGAGGATGTCCTAATTAGGGTGTGTTCTAGTCCCCCCTACAACTGAAACGATGTTCGATTCTATCTCCTTCGGTGGTCTTTTGAAATTCACATGAAATAGGACTCCCAATCTGCAGCGATCTCGGTATGTTTCCCTAAACATCTCTTTCCATTTAAAAACCCTACTATCTTGTTTATGATAGAGAATTTATTAAGAAGGTACTTATGCTCGCACAGTTGAACACGTTATGTTTATCATCCAGTGGCACCTTGAATATTTGTTCATGTATATGTCTCATAATTTCCAACCGAGTATGTCTGGATCTATGTCAGGGAAGAGTATCGTTCAAAACAGTTCATGGAGTATGAGGCTAGGTTTTATTTCTATTATGCATATATGTGAATTAGTCATACATCATAATCCTGTTGATGTTGAGCCCGGAATTGTGATGGCTATATGGCGGTGGATTTTGAAGATAGAGGCAAGGGATAAGGGCCTGTAGAAAGTTATACTGGGAAGATCCATTTGGATGCTGGTTTTTACTAAGCTTCGACAAAGAATGTCCAACAAGATTCTCCAGAGAGCAATCCCTTGGGGATTGAAGTATTCAACTGCTTGAGGAGAGACATGGGTACTCTCTCACCTATAGTGAAACGTCCTTTGGGATAGGTGGTATTTGGTTTGGAAAATATTGCTACTGCAAAGGTTCTGGCCTCTACTAATGTCACTAGCAGGTCTATGAAAACTAGAATGGCTGGAGGAGGAAGTTAAAAGGCCCTCAAGGATTCTTCTTATGTGGAGGATGTGTTTACAGGTATTAATAACACTATATGTTAGGGGGATGAGCCCATTATAGTGATCAGGTAAATACAAATAAGAGAGTTTCCAGCTATTAAATTGAGTAACCGCATTGAGATATTGGAGAATGAAGGGTCCATCCAATAGGTATACTGGACAAAAATCACCAATGAGGAGTAGGGTATTCTGAGGGAGGATTTTGGTGATGATTCATCTAGTCAGTTTTCAGGAGACATGGCATATAATTTTCATAGTAGCGATGTCTACAGTCCAAGGAAGAGTAAGGGCTAGCGGGGTGGTAAGAAAGAACGAAAATATTATTCATTTATGCCTTCACCAATAGAGACATTATCTTCTAGGAATTTGAGGGTCCAATTGGTAGAAAGAGTTTTTAACATTAATGTAATCTTTGTTTGGGCAGAGGCTTCAGAATACGAAGCGGATCCCATTAGGAATGTCCAGCATAAGACATGCATATATGTTGTGCAACCATTAGATCCACTAATGCATTCTAGAGAAGAAATAGAGGAGGAATCCTATGTGATTAATGTTTCAAAAAAAATGTGGTGTTAAAATGATGAAAATTAACATTTGGGTGGACACGAAAATTGAACTATGTTATTGGATTTACAAGCAGAATCTTATCTTAGTAAGAGGTTTTGAAGAGGGGAAAATCAACCAAGAGGAGTACATGAAAGCTTGGGACAGATTAACATGTTGATTTTAAGACCTTATAAAGGATGATACAGAAATATTGGTAATTTCATTCTCCTAGGATCTTCTTAAGGAGAAGCCGGCCAATTGGCTTAAGTTGCCTTTTAATAACTATGTCTTCTCTTGGGGTTTATCACTTTTTCCTTAGAATTTTTATTGGGATAATAAAAAGAAAATAATGGTTGTAGTAGAAAACAATTAATCCACCCATATACAATCATATGTTAGATAATATTATTTATAAAATGAAATTTAAAAACTATAATATAATATTCATTTTAAATAATAATACTGATAGTAATTTTCAACACCCAGTGTTTCGTGTATTGAAATCCATTGAATAACGTCATTGTGGTGTATAATGAAAGAGAACTAGGTATTGAGTTTATTGAAATTTACAGAATATATTTGATTTATTTATAATAATAAATCTATTTTAATGTCCTGGGATATTATATTCTTTTATATGTGTGGTTTTCCTTATCATAAATTATTTTGAATAAAATATTATTCATTTATAATTTTGGAGGATACTTTCTCGACACCTAAATTAAATTGTACCCACACAATTTAAACATAACATCAGAAATCAGGTGTTTGACATTTGAACATAACAATATTGAAAATACCAATTCATAAAATAATTAATAAAACGAAATCATAATAAGAGAGATGTGGATATATAAAATTCATTTGGAATAATCACAAAACTAGGATTCTAAATGGGATGACTTTGCTAGGAAATGTGAAAATTGACATGGATAAGAAAGATAACACAACAATACTGATAAAGAGTTGTATAGATCAGGTGAAAGAGAATGTTAATGACTATAAGGACATGATCCAGAGTGGTGAAAATTGACATTGATATCATCCAAAATCATTACTATAGGAAAAAAAATTTAGGACACTTTTCATAGAGTTTAGAAATTATTTTAATATATAAAAATAAAATTCATTGAAAATATATTATACTTTTCTATCTGAGAAGAATAATATTCTTCATTGGTTGTGAAGTGAACTATTTCTACTCTATCTTACCATATGTTTTATTATTTGATGAATTTATTCATTAATATCTAAAACCATGACCATATATCATTATAAACCATTTCATAAATGGTAGATCTTATGTAACTTCCACAATATCATGTTCCTAAAATATTTAAGGTCACTAAATATTCAAAAATAACATATCATTATAATAAACAACATGGAATAGCTCAGATTAATTTAATACAAAACATGTGAATAACTTTTTCATGTATTATCTTGTTAAATGGTAACACCATAAATAACCATAAAACCTTATTGAAAAAATGAATGAATCAATCTTCCATATTTCAAAAATAGTTTACTGAATATATTCCTTAAATCTAAAAATGTTGTAGACTCAATCAATGGTAGAAGAAAACAATTTTTCAATAAATCATTAATCAAATCAATGTTAGTGAGTATGATCCCATTTTCCGATATAAATCATATCATTATACAACCATAATTGTGTCATCATTAGTAACATGTAGAGGTCCTCAATCATGTATTTTCCGGAATTTCAATACGCCTATATATAACTTTTCTTCATACCATTCAATATATGATTTCAAATTGTTTTATAAATATTATTGTAGTAAAATAATTATATATTATAAAATTTCTATGATGAGAATATTATGAATAAAATACCTTTACAACATATTTATTGTATCCAAATAAAAAATAATATTAATAAATTTTTATTGGTTTCATGGATAACACAAGTTTAACATGGATCCCTTAGCTTATTATGAGATATATTGCCTTTTTTCCTGGGGTATTCATTTCTATAGTGTCCCATATCCTTTAATTTGAAATACATAATAGTGATGCCTTCTTTATTTCCAAGGAATTGTTTTTATATGAGATTATTTTTTACACACTTATAAAATACTCTCAATCTCTTTTTATATTTCTTATGGTAATTCATTCCAAAATTATCATCTATTGTAAAATACATGTTTCCCTATTTCCCTTTATCCATAATTTCTTCTACCATAATATTTATCTATTTAATCCATATTTATCTATATGAAATTGATAATTCTTTCACTAAATGTGGTGTAACATAATAATTTTTAATAATATGGAAAAAAGGATTCAGAGACTACTACCCTTCTGTGACATGTCTTCATCCATTCATATAAATAGTTTATCTATTACTCTATTTTTTCATATGAAGTCCCTATAATACATATTTAAACATGTAACTCTAGTATCATAGTTTTTGACTGTATATTAATCCATATTATTTAAAGCAATGAATACTCTCTTTATCTAAGTATTTTATCATGATGGAAATATTATTTGAAGAATATATAATTAAATTCTATCTAATCAAGGAGTTATATTACTTATTCCTCAATAGTATTCATGATTAATGAATGCCATTGACCAGAATCACCATTGGTACAATACACCAAAATTTCACACCTCTCCTTTTTCCAACATCCCAAGTCCATTAATATCATCTATTGATTATTAATACACTTCTCCACTATAATTGAAATAGTAGTCCAACTAAATGATTGGGGACTCTATTGAATAATATGATCTAGTATACATGAATCTCACTAAGAAAATTATTGATCAATCAGGGAAATGTTAACTTCCATAACCTATTTATGATTATAAAATATCCCCATAACATTATAATTTTCAATTAAATCTATAAGTGATTCCTTATTAGAAAAACCACAACACCGGCTGCCTGTATTAATACTGATATTCCCTCGAGGGTCTATTTATACAAAATGGAATACACTGTATTAGATGATAAAATTATGTAAAATAATTTTAAATCCCAAAAGATTGAAATACTAATAATATACAGAAAAATTTATCCATGAACAATTTTATAAAAAACATGGATTCATTGGTATATATTTACTATCGAATCATTCATAATGGTTTTTAAATAACATTTTTATTACCCTCAGAATATCCCTAGGGATAGTCAAATGAAGAGAATAGTATGGTATTTTTTAATTTCCTAGTTTACATTCTGGTCAAGCCTGAAACACTCCTTTTTATGTTATTACACCAAGGTACATCTATTTAAAAACCTTGTTGACATCTAGTATCCATATTGGTATGAATTTCAAGGAATACTCGCATATGGAAAATATGTTTCATGGAGTTATTAAGAAATTATGGAGGCCATTGAATGAATAATATTACAGTCAAATTTATGAATCATTCAGCCAAACTAAAATTGATCAGTAAATAGGATATAAATTCTTCTAGTAAGGGTAGATGGAGTTAAAATTTGGTGGGATAAAACAAAAAATATTATAGAACAAATTTTTAGAGGTCAACATCCACTAATTGTTAAATATATAGGGGATACCACCCAAAATGATTGAATCAAAATTCTAGAGATAAATATTTAACCATCGACGACCCATTATTCCCTAAAACCCATTATTAGACCATTATGAAAATTTGAAACCTCTTTCACCCCTATAAATAAAATGATAGGGTTTTATTTCATAGGATACCAATTATAGAAGGATGATATGGATGATGAATACTACTTTAGTATTTCTACTATATTTTTTATTTTAGTTTTATATTCTCATGTAACGTAAATTCAAATTTTTAAAAAAAAATCTTTTTATTATTTTATCCTTATTTCTCTTACAATACATTTCTCATTATCTTTATCTGAAATCCATGCATCATGATATATTTTCGATTTTCAATGGAAATTGATTAACTCGATGATTGATCTCAGGGTACGTTCCATGGAATTCTTTTTTATACTGCTTCAATTTTAAAAATTGTTCAATCAAATTTATGATTGATGTGAGAGAGTTTCATGTATTTGGGATTCATTCAACATATAATTATTTCAAATTCCATTGATTTTCATTTATTTATTATTTTTCATCCCTTATCATGGGAAACACCTTCATATGGTAGAGACATAGTTTCATTAAGGGATGAAATAGAATATAGGGGAGCCCGATCTTTTATGAATTTCATTTTCGATAGAGGTGTTATCCTATATTAATATTGGGGATGTGTGGTTTGGTGTGACAAATTCATGCTAAAGAAACACACTAAATAATTCAATGGAATGTAATTGATTAATGAGGTTTAATTAAATGAATTATAAAATTTAATTTAAACAATCAATAATTACAGAATGAACCCGTGTTATGAAATTTGAGAATAAGACCTATCTTTATAATTTTAATTTATTAAGCATCTATATTTATATTTCAATTATTTATTGAATTATATTTATTCCAATTTTTTCAAAACAAAATCCAACAAAATAATTTTCATACATAAAAAATAACAAAAAAATTATTAGATCTGGTGAATTAGAAATTACTAATTGAATCCATTATAATGCTCCTCAAGTGAGACAACCCTATTCAGATTTTGTTCATCATTTGGAAAATAATAAATATTTCTCCTAACTAGTAATATGATAGGCATGAATCATGTTTCAATCATTCTTATGAATAAAATGTTATTATTTAATAATTTCGGGTTGTTACAAGTAATTTTTACCATGAACATAGACAGATTCATTTATTTAATATACAAAGCATGCCTTAAATTTCCCTCCATGATTAATTATGTATTATTTGAATATTTCATTACATGATTCCTTGGTTCATTTCAGGGAAGTTATTTTCTTCTCTATTTGGGAAATTGATTTATTTAGAATAAGTGATTCCAAAATGAAAAAGGTATTATATGAAGGAAATATTAGAGTGATAATATTAATAACGTTTTCTTCTAAGATAACATTCTTTGATGTTTATATGATTCACAAGGGATATGATCTTATAATATCATCCTTACTTTCACCATGTATGTTTGAGGATTTTGATGATGAAATAATGATGAAACTAAATTCTTTTTTTATGTGTTAGGATATGACTAAATGATAAATGATTTCTTGATGTTTTGACATATATAAGAATTGATTATGGTTATTTAATGCTTTGTTCCTTGGCATCCATCAAATGAATTTGCTAAATATTAATGGTTTATATGTTCAAAATGTTCAATGCAGGTTTCCCAATCCCAATAATATTACATGGTAGGTTATCAAATTTCCATAATTTATACATTGATGGATATCCATATAAAAAATATGAAGAATGACCTGGTGTGTAGTACCGAAATAGGATTTCTATTTTTTGTTGGGTTTCAAAAAATAATTCCTTAATTGGTATATTCTATTAAAAATTTATATTTTGGGAATTTGTGTGATAGATGCGTCTAGTGGAGGTCATAAGTAGTTTGGATGGAAAATTGAGATGATAGAGTTGAGATTTCAAATATGGGGTTTCTATAGAGTAGTTTGATATATTTCAATGTAAATGTAATTTTCCAATCTCATCATTAATGAAATTTGAATATTTCTAAGAATATTTCTGAATCCAATCAATTAAATGATGTGAGATTATGAGGTCTGGGGGTCAAGAAATTTATTTTAAAAATATATTAAATATCAAATGCGTGAAATTTTCCTGAAAAGGGGAATAAAAATTAGAAGTATTCATGATAATAAAACAATATGAATCATAGATCTTAATGGGTGGGATTTAATCTAATTCTGGAATAAATTTTGTCATCATCATGTGTTTGGTCAATTTTTTGAAATAGAATAATAAAATAAAATTAAATAATTAAATAAAATTTTTATTCTCACTAACATAGAGACCTGTATTCATTATTAAATAAAAATTAATGATGAGATCTCTGGGATTTCTTCTAATCCAAGGAGTCATAGATGTCCATCAGAGGAGAGAATTGTTGAAAGATGATATCGATTTAGAGATGATAATGGATTGTGTGCCAAATGTTTCCATGGATATCACAAAAAAAGGTAATGTGGAACCATTCGGTAATAAAAATAAATCCATAATGTATGTATAATTTTTCTTTTTTGATCCATATCCATTTTACAATCCCATGATGAACATGAATCAATCGACTATTTTATTGATTATCACATCAGTCATTCTGCAAGCATGGGTTGATTTGTGGGATTTTGGGATAATAATATATATTTTTGTTCATTGATTTCAATACCACTTTATTCCACTTTCTTATGAAAAGTATTCAATTCAGAAACCAAAAAGTTAGAGTTTCATTACTCAAATTTATGGTTTATTATTTTCTCTCCCAATTGTATGTATGTTCATTGATTTCAATTATATTTTTCATATAATTTTATTATTAATTGGTGAATGATCATTTCACATTCAATATTTAGCACAATTTATTCTTACCACATTTCATGGATGAAGATTAAGTGATTTGATATAATTTTTAGCAATGAAAGCTAATCCACTGATGGATCAGATGTTCACAATTCTAGTTTGGATGCGGTAAAAAAAGGCATGGTGTGGGTGAATTCCAAAGTAGAAAGTATGATCAGAATAAATGTATTCTATAATGCAGTAGCTACAGGGTTTGAGTAACCTCAAATTAGTGACATACACCTCTATTCATAGAGAAATTATTGGTTTCCGGGGTTGTGGATAAATACATGTAAATCTATTCCATGGGTTATGTGAAAAACTCAACTACACAACATGTAGTCATATAATTACACACCATGTAGTTTCTTTCATGTAGAATTTGGGTTTCAATGTGGAGATAATAATGACACTCAAAGTGGCCTATATTAGTAGCATGGAATATATCTCTGAGGATACAGAAGCATGTATAGGTGTAAATAGATTGGAGTATCGGCAAAGCCGCATAAAAAAGGGTTGATACAAATGAATGGCCTAGTGTACATGGATTAGTACATAGACACAATTATGATACACGACCATAGTATACAGTCATTTTCCAATGTATGTAGGAATGTGTAGAACAACACACCATATTCCAAGTTGAAATCTAAACACTATGCACATCATGGACATAATGTGTATTTTGGAATAGTTCATTCCATGTTAGCAAGGGACATGAGTAGTACAAGGATTAGTGAGATAGGATGTGTAACCATAGGGACACTCCATGTACTCTATTGTATAAATGGAATACCCCTATCTATATTTATAATAGCTTCATAGATAGATTGTGTGAGCTTCCTTGGACCTTTATCTGTTGAGTGTGTTCCCTTGGTCTATTCCTTAAAGATTAGTATGGAATCATTTCCAACACATTGGATAATAATCACATCACCATGGCTACTTGAGTAGAATTGTTAGAGTACTTCTATGTAGAATTGCAGGAGATTTTCTATCATCACATTTCAATAGGTGGAGTTCAATGTATTTTCTTGACCAACCGCTCATTAGTGTTGATCCTATACATAGACTTTTTCCCCACATTGAGTTTGTGGTATAAAAAATTGTTAAGGGTGTTATCCCTATATGTGTATCATTGTTTTTATACATTTAGTATAAACATCTTAGGGTGATACATAATGATTTCTATAACTTATATAGACTCAACCCATTTTATCTAAATAATGTAGCATGTTCTCTTGGTAGAGTGAAATATGGAAATTTATGGATAATGGAGTAAGATCTGCTAAATGAGCATTATTTTAGATACCAAGAATAGCAATACTAGTACTATTTATTAGTTTTGTTCTTTACTTGAAACTATGTGTCTACTATTAGTATACCATGTAGTTTTATTGTATGATTCCTTTTATTATTAAAATATTCTATGATGATATGAACAATATTGGTGACTTTTTTTGGTTATTTTTGGGTTTTCTACTCTTTATTGTTATACTCCACCATAAGTGGGATCTTCCAGCACATGTCATGTATAATAAAGATGAAAATAATTTTTCTAGAGTCCTTAGTGCACTATGATCAAGTGGAGAGAGATTAGGATTAACAGACAAAGGATTATATCCGTTTTTCATTTGATTGTATTCCCCTCCCTTTGACCAATCCCAAAATATTCTTTCTTATTTTGGTTGGGCTTGTATTTTTCCCCTTATCTATATAATTCAAGTTAGAATCTAATTATTTGTTTATATATTTATAAAATCATTTTTATATGTTGTTTTACTTTTCACATTTTCTGGTCTTTGATATGTGTTTTTTCATACGCCCACCTTAGGCAAGTTCCTCCAATGTGTCTTTGATATACCATATTCTAGCTACTCAAAAGACCCTGGCATATTTGAGGTTGTATTGGGGTCGTTTTATCCCATTACACATTGGTACTAGTCATGATAGAATGATATTAGATAGGTACTGAGCCTGATTTGTTATGAAACTACCTGCGATTAGGATTAAATTTTGGTGATCCTTTTGTGCATATTTTAGGATTGGATTTAAAATAAGGGATAAAATGTTAAAATCATTTGATTTTTTCTCTCAATCCAAGGTGTAAAATATCAGTGTGGCTGTAAAAATATCTATTCACCATGAACATGATAAAAATATTGACTCAAAATATTTTGATATTATTTACTGGGAAAATATTGGTACATGAGTTATATAGGAATGGGTTGTGGTTTTCAAGTCCTTCTTGGATCATCTCACTATATATACTAATTTACCTTGCTATGTCATTATAGTCTTTTATATTTCATTATAATGACATATATCATGGATTTTGAGATGATATCATGGTGAATAATAGATGAGTGATGAGGTTTTAGTTGAAGAACCCATTGATGATGAGTTTTTCCTCTTGGTGGGAACCAAGAAGAACACCTATTGAGTTGTTCATGGATATTTCTTTGGATTATGTATATCATTGTATGTGTATTTGAAGTTTGTAGCTCTAGATTGATAGGAATACAGTCTGAATAACATCTTGATATTCATGTTCTAGTAATGGAGATCTCTTAGTTCTATGACGAGATAGACCCTTATGTGGTATAGGTTTTAATTGAGTTAGTGGCCCATGTTTCCACCATGTACGGGTCTTAATTGATCATATGGTTACACATACAACCCATTTTCTCAGTGGAGCAGATGTTTCCACAGAGGATACAAGAATATGACACAATTATGTTGAGTGTGTGTCATGAGATATGGAGTTAGAGATTACTTAGATCACATAGTGTTATATACACCCACTCTAAGGATGTAGAGGACTAGCATGATCGTTTTGTTTGAATGTACCTTTTTCATATTAACTCATACTGATGTTAGTCTTGGTGGCGTTACATCTCTTTCTTGATGTAGGGAATCTGTAGAGACATTTTTTTGTGATGAATATCTTTGGATTATGGGGTTCCTATTTTTGATTCAAAAAGTTGATGGAGAAAACAATTTTAGTGGAAAATAAGTGGTCTGTGAAAAACGATTTCATGTAGTAGTTGGAGATCTCGTAGGTTGTGATGAAATTTGGAGGTATGATATGAGTCTTCACTTCCCTAGTTAGAGTATTTACACAGATTTACAAGACACTTAATCCCTAATCATATACCTTCCATAAGACAATATGATACTAGTGGCTCCATTTTTTATAGACCCTTATACTAGAACCACATATAGAGGGTATTTTTGATTACACACTTTTACCAATAATGTGAACTGATATCGAGAGGAGAGGGATAACCTCATGTTGAAATATTTCCATAGTTTATGTCAGACCATATGATGAATTCCTCAACATGGACATGTTATTTACCATGCATGCTCTGAATATCTCTTCTATTGAGTGTTGTAGTTCTTCTAGTTTGTTGGGTTAGGGTTATCATCCACTAATAAGGAGTATTCCATGCGTAGGAAAGGATGAGCTCATTCAAATGGGGGGAAACACATTTCATTATTGGTGGGATAATATCACACATGGATTACTGAATGATATTTGTTTTGATTTCTTGCAATAGTGGAGAAGTATGAGGGAATCATTCTTGGGGATGTTTTGTAGATTACCTCATAATCGTTTGTTTTCTATCATCATGGAATTTGACTAAGGATGGACCAATATCAATTATAGTATATCTAATAACCCTATGTAGTAGTATGATATGAACGTTTATTTAGGGTCTTGTAGAGAAAGAGGATTCTTAAGAGCCAATGAATTTTCATGGGAAGCCATGTTTTATTTGATGGAGAGTTAGATGGGTGTGTGAGGCTAGATGTGTAATTGTGTTACATTTTCCAAGTGTAATAAGGGGTATCATCTCCTATGAATTGATTTATTCCTCAACCAATGGATTTATTCATGGTATATCATATAAGATGTTAAGGGTTATCAACAGCTCCATGGTCGAAATGGGGATCTAATGAGCCAGGATTTATATAACCATTGTAGTTTTTTTGTGACCTTTCTGATACTATATGGCTTGTTAAAATAAAAAAGAGTTCACTAGACATATGAATGTTATCCTTAACCATTCATGGGTAAGTTTGTGGTATTATTTTGTGATGGTACCCTCCCATGCTCTATGTTAGAGTTGGATCATTTGAGACCCCATATAATGCTACAAAACATCATCAGGGAGTGCCAGTCATTTGAAAATTCTTATCGAGTTAGTTATTATAATTTTTCATCTCAGAAATTGGATTAATATATTAACATATATAATTTTAGGTGTTATGATATTGGTAACCACAGATGTCATCGTTGGGGAATCATATCCTTAAAAATAGGCTCATCAACGACAATTATCAAGTTGGATGTCTGAGTATATGAAAAATTTGAAGATAACCCCATTTGGGTGTGGATAGTAGAGTGTACCTCAAGTTGATAGTTTTTACACTTCTACTCATCTGAGTTAAAGGGTGGTTAGAATCTGGATATCGATTGTGAGATGATGTGTGACCAGATATCCATTGGATAAACTTCTGAAAAATTTACATGAAGGAAAAAACCAGATCAAGATTTTTCTAGGAATGGATAGTTATTATGGTGATGATGTGAGGATATGTACTAATGATGATTCATTAACTTATTATTTCATATATTAGTAATTATTATGTACATTAATCTCTTATAATTATTTGGGTTTCAACATTGTTTCCGAAATTTTTCTAGTTAATCATTTGTCATCTTATCTAAGTGACGGTTTTGACTGTTATAGCATTCTGTAGTGTTCGAGAAACTATTCTGTAAAAGTACTGAAACTTGTTTTAATTCCCTCAAAATTAATTACAAACAATGAAACTTCAAGGAATTATTAGGGAGATGTTGCAGGAAGCATTTAGGGACTCAACTTTTATTAAGAATAGTGGTTTATCCCATTACACAGTCATGGTAAAAGTTTGTGATTTTGGTCCTTGGATACATACATTAGGGTATAATATTAGTTTTTGAATCATTTAAGAGAGGTTAATCGATTATCATTGGGGTTTTCATATCATGTTGATTAACACTCCACCAACAAAGTATCACCTTTATTAGGACATACATGATAGACCTGGCAGGACCCAATTATACTGGTCCAATGTAGTGGGAGACATATCTTGGGATTTAGTTTTTGTTCATGAGATGGTTGCAAGGTGATGTTCATTTAAGGGAGGATGATGACTACCCAATAAAAATCATGATTCCTTAGTGGACTGATGATAGAGAAATTTGGAGTTGTAGAGAATCGAAATCTTTTCCAAGGTGGTATCATATCTTCCCAAATTTTAAACCATTCATTTCTTACTAATTCTTTTAGTTAGTGAGGTTGTGTTCTACTTAACCCCTCATCCATAGTAGTGATCAGTTGTTTGATGTTCTCCACATTTTTTAGCAGTATGAGCTACGTGCATGATTCATTTTATAATATTGACTTGGGTGTGCTTGGATATGAGAGTGTAGTTTCTTTTTTATGGATTTGGTGACATTGAGGACTGGTATATGAATGACCATTAAATTGAAATTATTTTCCTTGGATTATATTATTTGACAGAACAAGGAACCATTGGGCAAGATCTAGGAGTAGGGAACCCATGCTAGAACTCATTAACCATCACAATTGTCTATTTTTGTGATTTTCTGGGATGAAAATTAATAAAAGAAGGAATAAATTAATTAAATATATTTTTTTAATACGAATTTGGAGTATTTCTATGAATATTTCTAGATCTAGGAACTGATACAAGGTATGTTTCCAAGTCCTGGTGTGATTGGAATTAATTGTTGAGATATATGAAATAAATTAAATTTCATTGACATGAATCAATCCTGAAATTTTTTAATAACTCATAAATAGGTGTATTAATTGGATATTATAGTGCTCGTTATATATTATAGTGCTGGATTTAGCCTAGGAACAACATATAAGATTTTCGCATGAGTTGTTTAGTTTAAGTGTAGTCACAAGAGAATTAAATTAAATAATATATTTTATTTTTGATAATGTAGTAACCAGATATATTTTTTTCATACACAATTGTGAAAAGGCTATAGTTTTTCTTCTAAAACCAATAGAACTAGTGGACCATTGGAGGATAGCATTGTTGAAAGAAGACGATGTATCAGATCTGATCATGGTTCATGTGACAATGGAGTGTGTAGATATCACCAAACATAGAAACAAAATACCAATCATCATAAACTGTTGATCTAAAGTTTAGTTATGATGTTACATTATGGATTTATCCCCATTCTATATTATTATGATGATAAAAAATCTATTAAATAAGATATTTATTTGAGGATCATTCATTATGTGGATATGGGTTGATTTGGTGGCATTCAGAATAATAATTTTTCATATAGTTCATTTATTTCTAAACTTTATAGTTCATCCTTCATATAACAACAAATGGATTCTTAAATAAACATTATCCAAGGAACATTCATCACTTTATTATTCATGTATTCCTCTTCCATTTCTATGCATATTCATCATTGGAAATTTATTATGGCGTACAATTGAATGAATAACTAGTGAATGATCCTTGTGCATTCAATATATTTCTCAATGGATAATTAACATTGGTTATCATTAGATATTTGATTATAAGATTATTAATTTTTGAATTGGAAGTAGATCAAATGATGGATATTTGGTTCATGATTTATGTTTTTCTGGAAGTACCATGGATGAATGATTAAGGTGGATTCTCAAGCACTAGGTATGGTTGGAAGGACTGGATGCCAGCCATAAATAGATATGTAGATCAGTCATCCTTAAATACCTAACATACAACACAATTAATTTGGAAATTAGTTGTTTCTGGGTGTCAGATGATGAGTCATGATGCTTCTCATATGTTCTATTAAAAAACCCAACTACAATGTGTGTGGTCCTATATACATAAATTAGGAAGCCCCTTCTATATGGTTCTAGGGTTTTAGTGCACTGATAAGAATGGAATGTTGAGTGTCACATCCACACACCCTATGACCCATGTTGGTGGCTCGACATGTTTATAGGAGGCCATATATGCCATGCTTGGTGTACACATGTTGGTACACGATTTTGTGCATGTGTACACAAGTTGATATATTGGCATGGCCAGGTGTACGTGGGTTAGTATATGAACATGAACGGTCTACAAAATAGGGTACATGGATACAATCCAATTTACATGGGCACATGTATAATGGAATACTGAGTTCCATAATGACATATACACACCCTATAACATAGGAACACACCGTGTATCATGGAAAAGTGAATGACGTGTGAGAGACATGAATGAAAAGGACAAGGCATAGTGAGACAAACCATTTATCATAAGGAATATGAAATGTACTTAATTTAGGATAGGGTGGATTCCTATTTATCCTTACCTCACTTGCAGTGATAGATTGTGTGATCTTTGATTAACCAGTGTTAGTTGAGTGTTTTCCCTTGGTCCATTATATATTGGATAGTAAATAATCATGTCCTATACATAAGAGTGTTATGAATTCAGTGGGACAGCATGGATAGAGTTGTTGGGAAACTATCATATGTCCCATAATGAGATCATCTATCTACATATCTTCCTAGGTGGAGTTATTGGTTTGTTCATGACCAAAACTACACGATAGTGATTCCTCTATATAATGGGTAACATCAGATTATATTTTTTGTATACCCCATGGCCTATACTGTGATCCTCATCATTGTATCATTCTCTTCAGACTTTTAGTGTAAAATAATTATGGAAAGACTCGATGAGTAGTACATCTTGGAAGAATGCCATCAGTTCTACTTAAATAAATGATTATGTTCTTTCGGTTGAGTTTCATCATGATTCGAAGGGCTCATGGAGTAAAATCTCATTAACTAGTGTTACATTGCAACCATCAAGAAATAATCATAGGTCGGTTTTTTATTTTTGATTATACATGGATACTATGTGACTTCTGTGTGTATATATGGATGTTATATTGTTTGTCTAAGTGTATTATGGTAATATCCTATTATTAGTTGAATACTCTTGTTTCATTATGTTTTGTAATTTTGGGGTGACATACAGGGTATTTTTATACTCAAAAATACATGGGATCTTCTCACAAGTGTCATTTATAATGTTGAAGACATACATTTTTGCAGAGTCCTTGGTTTACTATGAGTAAGTGGGTCTAATTTGGTATTGATAGACCATGTTGTATACTATTGTTTCATTTTAAATAATTCCCCACCCTCTGAGTAGGTTTTTCATTACTATCTATTTTTTTGGGTATATATTTGGTTCATTTTACATTCAAATAATTTAATTCATACTCTATTTGTAGGTTAGATATGTATACATAAATTGTAATTCATTGATTTAATTTTAAATATTGAACGGTGTTAGTTATTTGTGAATTTATACAATTACCTTAGGATAATTCCTTTTATGTGTATGTGATAGGCCTTCTGGGACCTAGTATCTATCAATTGACCTATTAGTTGTGGACTTACTGTAATTATGTCTCAGTTTACGTTGGTTCTAGTTGTGATAGTAATGTTGTTCATATTTGAAAAGAGTGGATGAATATGGTTTAGAAAATTTAGTGGAGGTTTTTTATACCCCTTATTCTTTTTCATGGATGTTATATGTAGAGATACAATGAATTGGATATGAGTTTCATAACTAAGAAGTTTTTGTGTGGTTACCAGGCAATGATGTGGAATCTAGGAGGAGCGAGTTAAGGAATTCTATTTGTTTTGGTGATTATGAAATAGAGTAGTGGCACAACCTAGAATCTTCACCGTTAATGGGTTCTAAGGCATGGACCTTCTCATTATGTTGTCGTCCCTTCTATAATATTTTCATATTTATGGAATAAAGATAAAAATATGATTGATAGGGAGGTTTGTCCATCCATTATATGTAATTGTCCCTCATAAATGTGATATAATATTTTATTTTTTATAAAATATATAGTTTGGAAAAGTGGTAATTTTAATAGAATTATGCTATATAGAGTACCTATAATATCTATACCCCCTATGAATCCCATCATTCTTCAGTATTTTTTGTCATTTCCTGGAAAACCCTTGGGCGGTCATTGGGTTTCATTCAACCCCCTTATATTGGATTTCAACACCAATACAGGAGTATCGAACATTTGTGGTTCCAAGTGATTTTTCTTCATTTATTATCCATATTTTTTATTCTTTATATAAAGAAGGAATCTATTATGAGAAATGATTATTTTCTAATCTCTTATTCTAAGAGAGTGTTTCAGAGGGATTTTGTGGAAAAGAAGGGGATTTGATCATCACGTTACCATTTTACTTTTCCCTAAAACTCCCAATGGTTACCCCATCTGTAGCTGAATACCGACCTACATTCAAAATGCCAGTGGTCATATGGGTTTTAAAGCCCAACGACTCTTAGAGGATCACATTGGTCTAGAGGATGGGAGTTCAAGCTCATCGAACCCTTTTGAAAGGAATTGTTTCCTACTCCAGGACTCTATTATAAATTTATGACATGTTTGTGAATTTTTTTTCAAAAACCGATACATGAAAGGTTACCCTAAAAAAGGATATGGGTTAATTCTATTTTATGTTAAGTAGAGTGAGATTCATATATATGTATCTATGGTTTTCCATCATTTTCTAGTGTTTGTAAATCACTTATGTGCTGAAGTCGCATGACCAAGTGCATGGGGCTATGATCCCATGTATAGAGTGGGTTGTTATTATGAGTCTGGTATTGAGTGATTATGAGGAATCCTACATATCAAAGTTATTGAAGGAATCAAACCCCACATAGTTCAATTGGTTTTGGGACTTACGCACCACAAATTTCCTATTTATTATGACTAATGAGGTACTCATTTAATCCCCCTAATCCCAAGTGATCCATGCTCATTGTGAAAAACAAGAGTGAGTGAATAACCAGCCTCAGGGAACGTGGATACAGGATCTGCATATTTGTGCAATCCTTGATAAATTTGATGTGGATCTTGAGATTTTAGGGAGGCATTCTGTGTATCCTGGTTATAGAGGAAATTAGAGTCCTAATAGTTCTTTAATATAGGGGATTAAACTTTGAGTCTTCCATATTTAAGATTCTTAATGAGGTTCTCATTTCATCCCCCTAATCCCATGCGATCCATGCTCATTGTGAGAAACAAGATGGAGTTCATGATTAGCCTCATGACATGTGGATACGGGATCTGTATATCTTGATAGTCCATGAGATACTTGATGTGAAGATCGATCCCTTAAAGAGGCATCGTACCTATCACAGTTATGTTGGGAATTAGATTCATCATAAATCATTATGTTCGGTCCATACACATTAAGCCAACACTATTTATGAATGGGCACCAATATCAGGAATGTGTCTCTGAATCCTATTTTCTTTTTTTGATAGTCATCATGTGACATGGATAGACACATATGGGGGGTGTCACAAGATCCCTGAAGGCATGGTCCGGGGGGTATCACATGTCTTTGCCAACACCTCAGGCCGACATTGCTAATCCAGTCAGGAATGTGTAGAGGTGTGTTGTATGTCTTTGTTGACCTATTTGGGATTCACTACAAGACTGGGCCGACATGTCCATAGGTGTCTCCAGTCATAAATGACTCGTTTAGGGGTGGGGTGAGAGTTGGGTTGTCATGTCCAGATGTGTGATGTGTGTCTTGGTTCGCTTGTCTGGGAGACACCATGAGATTAGGCCAACATGTCCAGAGGTGTCGCGGGTCTCAGATGAATCATTCAGGGGGGGAGGGGTGAACAACTAGAGTTAGGTAGTCATGTCCATATGTGTGTCTCATGTCTGGAAAATCATTTCCCAGAGATGCCAAGATATTGGTCCAACATTTCGAGAGTTGTTTCAACTCCCTGATGACTCGTTCAGGGGGGGGAGTACGGGGTCATCATATCTAGAGGTGTCGACGAGACATTACTGAGGTGAGTAAGCGTCGTCATACGAGTTAGGCGATGTGTTCGAATGACATCACAAGTCTATCATGAAAAAAATACTGTGTTATCTAGGTTCAAGTGGTTTTTAAAGAAGGTTCACAAGCCCTATCCCAACATATCCAAATCATTCCACATTTCATAGATGACATGAATAACAGATGTCCCAAGATCTGTGTGGTGTGACTTGGAGATGTCGTGTGTCATCACATGGCACACATAAATCCCACATAGTTTTGTGATCATGACCTCCACTTTAGTTTTCCACTTTGGATCCTAGCTTTAGTTCTTGTATAGTAAGTTCCTTAGCTTGGTTCAGTGTCAGTTTTATTGGGCCCCATGTGATCTAGAAACCATTAAATATGGTCATCACATGTCTTTTCAGGAGTCATTTTCTTTAACTTTGATTGATTGTGTGAAGGAAATTAGTCATGGTGCATGAATGCTATGGAGGTCCTCCAGAGTATTATCTGGCAGAAGGATGGTTACTCACATGATTGAATGTGTGTAGAAGCCCGACATCTAATCGCTAGTTTTTGTAGCCTTCAGAATCCTAACAATTGACCAATTCACCAATGAACTATCCAACTAGACCCTATTCAAGTTAGAGTACATATTTTATAGGATCAGTCACCCCACATATTCATTGGGTTTTGTAGATAATATGATCTGATTCTAGGATGGATTTAATTTACGGACTATTGTTACGTGGTTTCAGGATCCTTGGTGGTGGACCACATCTAGGCACAACCTGGTTTTTTGTGGTCATGGTCCCATCAGTGCTTTATTGAATTATTTCCAATTATTTAAGACTCGTTCCTTGAAGGGATTCCAGGCAGTTATGTCGACATGTATAAGGGTCTTTGTGAGATCCATGTTTCGGACAAAGGGAACTCATTAGTACTTCAGTGTCCTATCTTGGGATCTCGTGGTCCATGCTGAGGGTGTTTTGGATGCAACGTGTGTCCTTTAGTGACTAAAAACCCTTCTCACCTCTATTATTTTCCCTATACTTCATTTTATGTGACGAAGGTCAGGAGTCATGCATGATTTCATGTTTGGAACATAATATATTTCCTGTATTTCTTGGATATGAGTTGTGTGACTGATATTGGTCACATGGTGATGTGGGAGTAATTCATTGAAATACATGTATGTTTTTCCTTATAGCACCATGAGGTTTTCTGGACATGCGCTATGTATTTTGTGAGGTGGAATTAACAATCTAGAGGGACATCACAAGGCGAGGTGGTAATGATACTGAGGTCCCACTATGTCTTGTGGGTTGATCAGGGTTCATGTCCCATGTCATTCAGTGATCACATACACCACTCACATCTTCTTTTTTTACCCCCTTTGTTTTATTTCACAAGGTTTGGGAGGTACATGAGTTTTATAAGGTAATATCTGTATTTTGAATCTATTTTACGGTGGTGTCTTGTGTGAAAAATGTGTATTATTTGAGTGTTCAAGTATTGTGGCCAAAACTAAGAATTTTTGCATAGGTCATTGTATATTTGTCTGACAGTTCCCATGTGACATGACTAACAAGCTGAAGGGTCTTCGAGAGATTCACCTAACAGTTTGAGGTGTGTCGCCTATCTTGAGGGGTGCACCGCATGTCTTCTAGTTACCGCGAACCCCTCTCGCCTCCTCTTCTTTATCTTATTCATTATTTGTGGAAAAGGCACATAGGTCTTGTTAAATGGATTGATGATTATCTAGGGATTTTCTTCTTCCTAATGATGCTTTTTCAAATATCAATTGTGAATAATTGGGGTTTCTTCCTTTGGTTGTCACTTCCCTTGATTTTTGGGGGATTTCATGTTGTTTTTGGGGACTTTCCAATGAAAAACTGCACAGCCTCAAGGGGCGCTCATCCGACCATCACTATTTGGTCTCTAGTGAGTAAGGGAGCATGTTACAGAGGGTTTTATGATGCTTTATGTGGGATAAGGACCATGTATAGTGACTATGCATGACCATGATGTGGTCATGTAATCACAATCCATTTCCGATCTCCACATATCTTTCAACCATCCTCTTCTCCATAGCATTAATGGTAATGATAATACCCATGTTCATGTATTTATTCTTTTTTGAGTTTTTTTTGTGCTTATTTAGTGGGAATCAAGAAATTACCCCCCTTTGGATTTCCATATGAGGGGATAAGGAGTTAGTCATAAGAAAAACTAGATGCTTGATAGATTCTTTGGTGGTGTCACAAACTAGTTATTTCGCATTATTTTCAGTTCAGTAAGTGGTCGCCGGTATTTCGTGAACCACCTATATACGGGAGGGGGTGGGTGGAATATATTTCATTCCTCCAACAAAATTCTTTTTGAGAGTGATTACACAACTACCCTCTTGCAAGCCTTCAATAAAAACCATGATTCCAAGCTCTGTCTGTGAGTCTCCATCGTGAGCCCTTCTATTGCACAAGACTACTTCCTATTCAGACACTCATCCATATCATATGTGGACTAAACATTGGTAATTTCTTGGACTTAGGAATACCCCAGAGGACTCAATGCGTTCTTTCTAACTCGGCCTCTAAATCAGTTCATGTGACTATGTAAAGTTCATGTGATCACGAGCCTTCAAGGAGGGCATGTGACATGCTTGGGTCCTAGTAGTGGTTATGTTCCCCAAGAGTCTTATTGATACCTACTGGTTCACGATCCCCTCAATGTGGTTTGAGAACCCTTCGATGAGTCTTGTGATCCACATGAATCAATTTGTATATTTTCATGCCTCTACGTCTATGAAGACATTATATTTTTCTATCTGACATGTTCCACTTACTTATTCTTCATATGGACTCCAGAATCCATCAATGTTCCTCAACTATAAATAATAATATGTCCCTTAATTATAGGAATCTCAGTATTGACCCTCTCTATCATGTGTGTTCTGATATTGATAATTTTTGGATGTTCCATTCACATGGCCTCCGGGATAGTCCCTAATCCGACCGGCTTCCATTACATGAGTTTCGATTGATGGACATCATAGATATTCCCTTCTTAGTCTTCTATCTACCATCTCATTGGGTATTCATTTCCTTTGACTATGTTCGGATGTTGATTATTGATAATGGCCAGCTAGCAACTTCTCAACATCAGGTTTTATCCTATCTACTAAAAAATTCCCCCATGTGCCAAGATGGATGTGATCTTGTTCAAAATCCAATGAACCAGAGCTACTAAATCATATTTTTCTCTTCTATAAATTCTCCTAGCAGGGGGTGGTATTATTATTGAGATATTCAACCCGACAAGAAAATTTTTAGATGAATGGGAATGCCCATTCTGGGTATGATATAATTATCTGTAATTTTTTAATGATTTACACAATGTTCTTCTTCATGAACCATGTGGATATCTATGTTCATTGTCTACAGCCATCCTATACTACTATGGGAAATGATCATTTGTTGGTGCACTGGAACCAACACATTCCATCTTCCCCATGGATAAACAAGCATCTTCCTTTGGGATATCCATTAGTTGGGTGTTATTTCTCCACTAATAGATATTTATGATAGATTTCTCCCTACTATAACGGTTTTGTAAATAACACTATAGACACCAGATTCTGCATAAGAGATTCTGTTCTCTGCAAGAAAGAAATTGGGGACAGAACTAACAGTGTGCTCGACTGTTTCCTTCACTGACTCGATCAAAATATTGATGTGTAACAATAGGGATAAACCATGAATTATTCACCAACATCAGTGTCCCTTGGAGTAGGTTTCTGAAAAGTTTGGCTCATATTGGGACATTTTGGAAACTTGGGACTATACTTCATGGGGCTATTAATTGAACCCTAAGGATTCTCCAGACCTTTGGCTAGCATGGTCTTTTTCCAAGTTTCTAAATTGATGAATATTTATAGTTGGGGATGCCCCCTCTAGCATCCTATTTAGCACCTTGGTGATGGAAGAATGACTCACAAGTGGAGATTCTTAAATTTTTTCGTACATGTCCATACAATCCTTTACCAGATGTCGGTCCATATCCAACAAGGCAACACTCTGTGCATAATTGTTTATCCTATTCAGTTCCGATTTGGTTGGATATTAGACCAAATTTTTTTCTATGAGTACTAAAATACATCCTATATTCGGGATCCCATATCCTACCCAAAAATCTTGACATCTCTATAGTTGGGCCTATGTGCATAGCCCATGCTGAGGTAAAAAAGTGCACTCTACCGATCTGAGAAATTCGAATTTTCTATTTAATGTTTACCGACAAGTTCAATCATCGATGATGGTGGTGTATCTCTTGATGAGATATATTATATAGTCTCCCTTCGGGATGGGGTACTTTCAGTTACGGTGGATGAGGTTATTATCTATGAATCGTATTCATAGCATCATTTTGTTCAAAAATTTGGCTATGCGAAGAGGGTTTCCACCATTCACATGTCTAGAGTCCCTAGGAAATGAAATCCTAGCATCATCTTCCAATTATGAAAGATGATATATCTTGGTGAAACCGGATTTGTGATTATATTTTTTCCTTCCAATGATCTTTCATGCCTCACCTAGGATTCTGCTTGGGTGTGGATGATGGCATATCCCAAGGGTGTGTTCGGACAACATGTCTATCATGTGTACCGGCCTGTCACACTGAAAATTCCTATATCCATAGAATTGATGGACCTTATTGAGGATGTGGGTGAGGCGTCCAAGAAGCATCCTCATTTTGATGATAGCTTTTCAGACAGTGGACCATATTCCATTGAGAAACTCAATTCACCCATGTGGGCTGCGGATGATTTTACTATTTAGAGGGGTACTTTTAGATCCACCCCTCCTATTTAATCATTGATTTTTTTATATTTTATCCTTCTTGCATACCTACATTTTCAGTTTTTGAGGTTCAGTCATACCATAGTCTGGTATGGGTGCGCATCCATTCTTTAATTACCAATACCCAAATGGGAGAGTTCCATTATCCAGGGATGCGGCTTTGTCGATTATTCCGAAAACTAGGGGAAGGAGGTATTGATCAGAAGCCTCTATTCAAAATTATGATACATATCATCATAGAAAAAATAGACTCATATACATAGGAGAGGGGCGTTCATGATTTTATGAATGAGGCTCGCACCCCAAGAAACTTGAATTGGTGATAGAGGATATGGAGAAGGGTTATCAACTGTCATCTGAATTGAAATCTCAGATAGATGTTTGGAAAAAAAAGATATGGAGGTAAATATATTTGATTACTCATCTAAAATATAATATATCGAAATAATCAACCTCGTTTACCACTGCTCGAAGGATTTTTGAGGAGCTGACAACTCTAGTAGAAGCTCTTTATCTTGTGGAAGTGGTGGAGGAAGAGGGGAAAGTGACCCTTTATATCTCAATTGTTGAATCCCTCCAAACACTTTCTGATATTTCCAGCACTATTAATAATATTTTTAGTAATTTAATTTCCTTCTACCGCATTCCACATTGTTGCACTACGCCCCATTTTTTGAGTTTTTTGGAGAGACTTCAAATTGTTGTAATTCCTCCTCCATTTCACTACCATGAATGGATGAGCTTGTACTACTATTGAATCCTCTTATTCATATGATTCATTTCAGTTCTATTGAATTTATAATCACTGTCTATGTCCATTTATTTCATTTTGATATGTGAGTGTGAATGTTTGATGTACAAGGAGATTATAAATGTGGGAGATTTGTCCTAAATGATGGGTGTTTTTCATATATGTTGAATGTAGCTCGAGAGTGATTAAGGTCATATAAATAGCCCCACAAAAATGGTCATTTGACTTAGTTTAGGGTATTTTTTCTCAGATCATCAGTCACATGCTTTACTTTAGTGTATTTTAGATCGGACCATTAGTAGCACGCTTTAGACTATAATATTTTATCTCAGACCATCTGTCACATGATTTAGTTTAGGGTATTTTGTCTTGGAACATCTAGTTAGTTTAAGGTCTTTTAGCATGTACCATCTCTTTGTTTATTTTAGGGCCTTTTAGCACAGACCATCTGTTACATGCTTTAGTTTAGGGTAATTTAACTCAGACCATCTATTTCTTTAGTTTAGGGTATTTTAGCACGAACAATCAATTGAATTAGAATTGGATATTTTAGATTTTACCATCTTTTGTATTCTTTAGTTTGAGGTCTCTTAGCTTAGACTATATGTTTCTTTGGTTTAGGGTCTTGTAGACTAGACCATCTGTTGGAAATGTGTCCAACATGCTAGAAATGGCTCAAAATATTATGGGATGAAGATTTCTGTTATGATACTGATAGGGCTCAAGTAGATAGGAGATCCAAGGGAATGGGAAGATATGTGGAGTAAACATGATTCAGGTAAAATACTAGAGAAGATACTCCAACCTAGATATTTGGAATGTGGGTAGCATAAATCACAACCTTGAAGCTTGAGCCCAATGATATAGAATGGGGTAAAAATGTCAGGTATGCCCCTTGACACAATGGGGGTGTAAGGTTCCACCATGGTGTCATTGTGGCTGACTAGGATTATGAGGCCCTTTATAATAGGCCAATATAACCTTTTAGGTGGTTTTGAGCCCGTGTACATCGGTAGCATGGCCGGGTTGAGATATTTATTTTTCCTTCCATGGTATATGAGATGTTTATGAAGGATAAAACATCAAGATGATAAATTTTGGAATGGATGTAAGGCTGTCCAGGAAGGGTTTTAGAACCTGATGTTATTAATATTTTCATAACTTATTATATACTCCCTTTACTTATTTTATATGAAATGTGCATAATTTTTGTGAAATAATAATGTTTCAATATTAAGTATAATTTTTGAGCATTTTTAGAAGTAGTCCAATTGAGTCAGTTTAATGTTTTAATAATAACTATCACTATACTGATCCAAATTGTGTGGTTCAGATTTTTTAGGATTCTACTTTCAATATACAACATTTAATTAGAAGTTACCATTAGCCAATTCTGCCATTTGAAGGGTTATATGGTCCTCACAAACAAGACCAAAGAATCTGTGAACAAACTGGACCAGCCATGAAGATTGATTTAAAGGGCTCAATACAGATGTCCAAAAACACTAAATCCTAACCATAATTTGGGGGACACTACATGTCATCTTGGATAAAAATTTCTAGGCCCAAATCCATGTACAAGGGGCCCAAATAAAGCTTTGAAGTCCATCCCACCATTCTATCCGAGAAATAAAATCAGTATAGTATTCATGACATATCTCATGATGTAAGCATAAAATCGAGCTGAGAGTTTTCAGTGGGAAATAGGAGATATAGGAGGCCGACTTTGTTGAAGAAGTCATTCGTATTTAAAGGCATATTCCTGTTCCAAAATCCATTCACATTTTGGCCATCAAAAAGCATGGATAGAAATGGACAGTTTACATTTGTTTAATAAAACCGCCATAACATTGGATCTGCTTGCCCAAATGCCTCCCAATTTTTCCAGTAGTCGGAAAAATGTATTAGCTACAACTTTGAAGAAGGATATATTTGGAGATTAAGCTTTCTGAATAGCCAACATGGCGATGAAAATGGAAGGACAGATTGGGAATGAAAACAGTGCACTCCTTGGGCTATAAATACTCTCCTCTTCCCTCCTAGAGAGAGGTTAGCATTTCAGAAGAGAGGAGAACATATTGGAACGACAAAATATTTGAAAAAGGCTTGGGAGGACCTGCCATACTCATGTTTACACTTGAGAGACCCTTCCTCCTCTCTTTTTTTTCACTTACTTTTGTGTTCTTCATTTGTGTAATTTTGTAAGTCCTTTCTTTTGTAATTCTATTTTAATACAAGTTTATTCTTCAATATCTCTTATTCTCATCCAACTTCTGTATTTTAATATTAATGTTCTTAAAATAGTTTAAATTAAATTGAATCTACTTCCCTTATTTTGCTTCCTCATTCAATCAAAAATATGCTTTTAATTATCATCATTGTTCGTGTGTGTGTGTTCGACGTACCACTCTTTTCTAATCCCTTTTTTTCTTCTATACTGAATTTTTCATCATAATTATTATAACCAGAATATTAAACACCCAAATGGCTGAGTAAATATCTCATTGGGGTGAGTCAAAATTTAGGTATGTTAAGTTATTGAGAGCTTCTACTTGATGAATATTCATTGAATTAACATTGTGTATGTTGGACTTAACATGTCATGGATTAATGACCTGTTTTGTTTAACATGTGGGTTCCATGGATTATTGAAACCATAAAAACACCACCATAAACATGTAATGACTAATTTTAGTATCCTAGTTAAGTTAAGTCTTGGATTAATTCTTTAACACTTAGGAATTCTAATCGACGTCAACTTGTGGAGTGGGTGTTAATTTAAATGAAATATAAAGAAAAGCTCAAAGATATCACAAGCTTAACACCCTAATAATGAACTCACCCCAATATTTACCAATTTGATAAATCAATTATAGTCAATCAATCATTTCAATTAAGCTCTGTAATCAAAACCCCCCAATAAAAATACAATTAACTAAAAACAAACAACTATTTCAAAGTATCATCACCGAGGATTCGACCCGAGTGCTGCAATACACATTAGAAGAGCACCGGAACTTTGATCGGTTGATAGGCGACAATCAGTTGTGCGTTTAAAATGGAACCGTTACCAGGGATGGTGATTTATGTAGTCATTATTTTCTGGTTATTGTCAAAAAACCCAAAAAAACAAAATTTTAAAAAAAATTGAAAAAAAACACAAAGAAAAACCCGTCTTCCTCTTAAAAATCATAAACTGAAAAAAATACAAAGAAAACCCAGTCTTCCTCTTTCTTCCAAAATCGCTCTGAATGCCCTGTAGCCTCCCAAACAATCCCTCAGATTTGTTTGACCCTGAAATTGAGAGAAAACTTCACCAACATTGGAGGAACTTAAGAGATACTCAAATAATTCAAGAACCATTCCTCTTACAACCAGTTGAAATTGAAATGGAAAATCCTAGAGAACAAACACTAAAAGAAATCGTCGCCGCTGATATTAATTACCAACCTCTTGGTATTCAATATCCAAACATAGAAGCTGACTTCGAACTCAATTCGGGTTTGATTCATCTTCTCCCTCATTTTCACGGGTTAGCCGGTGAGGATCCAAATCTCCACCTTAAAGAGTTCCAAGTAGTGTGCTCTACCATGAAGCCTCAAGGGGTTTCTGAAAAACAAATAAAACTCTGAGGATTCCCTTTTTCCCTAGATGACACTGCTAATTCGTGGCTCTACTACCTACCTCCTGGTTCTATAACTACATAGAATGACATGAAGCGACTATTCTTAGAGTAATTCTTTCCTTCTTCTCGTACTGCTTCTATCCAAAAGGAAATAAGTGGTATTTGTCAGTTCCCAAGTGAATCACTCCATGAGTGCTGGGATAGGTTCAGAAAGCTTGTGTCAACCTTCCCACATCATCAAATCCTTGACCAACTCTTGATCCAATACTTCTATGAGGGGTTATTGGCTATGGAGAGAACTCTCATTGATGCCGCAAGTGGTGGTGCTCTGGTTGATAAAACAACTGAAGCTGTAAGAGATCTCATAAGTAACATGGTTGCAAACACAGAACAATACCATACTTGAGCACTTGCTCAAGTCAAGCAAGCCCAAGACAATCAAACAATTGATCCAAACAAAATGACCGAGTGGATGAGTGAACTTACAGGTCTTGTGCGACAGCTAGCTATGGCTACCAAATCCCCAACCTCGTCTTCTCCGCAATCAATGTTTCCATGACCAATCAAAAACTGTGGAATCTACAACTCTCCATCTCATCCAACTGACACTTTTCCACAACTTCAAGAAGATCAATCCGATTCATCTGGACCAATGGAGCTCAATGCATCATATGCTCAGCGAAACACCAATCCTCAACTATCAGGTCAGTTTGTTAGAAACTTAAACCAACCTCACTCTCATCCCTTCTCCTATAACTTTAACCAAGGCCTTAGTTATGGTAATACCGTCTCTCATCCCCCTCCATTCCATTCTCAAAACCCAAACCAATTGCAATATGGTCAAGGCGGTGGTAACTTCCATCAACCTTATCCTTTTGTTCCTCAACCTCAAAGGAACAATCCTCCTCCTGGATTCCATTATCCTAGCGAGCCTTCCCAATTCCAAAACCAATACAATCGATTTGCCAAGAACCAAAATCAAGGAAATCCCAATCCGGGACAAGTATATTATTCTAAGAAACCAAGGGAAAGTGTAGTAGAAGATCTTGCCTCCTTCACCCATTTTAGCCATAAAAACATTGAAACTTAAATAGGTCATCTTGCATCCCACCTGAGCCAGCAAAAACAATCAAATTCTTCCCAACTCCCAGCTCAACCATTACCCAACCCCAAGGGTAATGTAGTTGCAATTCCACATAGATCGAAAAAGCACATTGCTATGCCTCAAGATAAGTCCTCTAGCCCTCCATTGAATGTTGACATAGAATATGAAAAAAAATTGAAAAGGAATCTGAATCCATTCCCTCACCTCCTTCCATTCCACTTAGGAATCCAATTCCTTTTCCTCAAGCTGTTTCTAAGACAAGGAAGTCCTTTAAACCTGATCCTGAAATGCTTGACATGTTTAGATGTGTTGAAATCATCATTCCCCTCTTAGATGCCATAAAAAAATTCCTAAGTATGCCATGTTTCTCAAGGAGTTGTGTACCCACAAGAGGCAACTTAAGACCTTTGAAAATGTTTCCACCCAGTAGTCCATACCCATTAAGTGCAAAGATCCATGTACCTTTACGGTTCCATCACTACTAAAAATCCGGCCTTTAGCGACCGCCATTGGCGGTCGCTAAAGGCCTTTAGCGGTCACTGTTGCCTCGTCGCTAGAGGCTTTCAGTGACCGCCAATGGCGGTCTCTATAGAAGGTCGGCAGATCGGCCTTCAGCGACCGCCAAGCGGTCGCTGCAGCCCCTCTGCCGGGCAGCCTATAGCGACCTCCTATGGCGGTCGCTAGTCTAAAAATAATTTTTTTTAAATTTGTTTTATTGAATTGAATATATAAATATATATATATATATATATATATTCATATTTATACTATTAAATACAATATTTTAAATATATATATATATATAATATTTTAAATGTTTTAATATATATATAATATATATGTAATATCAAATCATTGTGATATAATAATTTAAAAACTTCGATTCAAGAAATAATCTCATTTCAGGTCTTTCGGAGCACGTTTGCTCCGAATGGGACCGCCGCACGCCGTTTTGGTGTTTTATGGCGCCGGAAACGCGTTTCCGGCCGCCTCGGTCAAACGGAACCTCTGAATGAGGTGCCGTCTAGCCGACCATTTCACAATTCACGCCCCGGATGTTGTCGTACGGTTTCGTGGCATTCGGAGGTCGTTCGGATGATTTTGACCCCCCAACGCGCCATTTCAGCGCGCGCCGCGCTGCTCAAAAGGACACAATCGGACGTGCCGCGCGCACTGCACGTCCGATGGATGTTCGGCCTCCTCCTGCATCTTAGGAATAATATTTCTATCGTTCCTGTGCGGTTTCAGGTCATTCGGAGCAAGTTTACTCCGAATTGGACCGCCGCACGCCGTTTTGGTGTTTTAGGGCGCCGAAAACGCTTTTCTGGCCGCCGCGGTCAAACGGAACCTCGGAATGAGGTTCTGTCTGGCCGACCATTTCACAATTCACGCCCCGGATGTTTTCGTACGGTTTCGTGGCATTCGGAGGTCGTTCGGGTGGTTTTGACCCCCCAACGCGCCATTTCAGCGCGCGCCGCGCTGCTGAAAAGGACACAATCGGGCGTGCCACTCGCACCGCACGTCCACTGGACGTTCTGCCTCCTCCTTCATCTCAGGAATAATATTTCTATCGTTCTCGTGCGGTTTCAGGTCTTTCGGAGCACGTTTGCTCCGAATGGGACCGCCGCACGCCGTTTTGGTGTTTAATGGCGCCTGAAACGCGTTTCCGTCCGCCGCGGTCACACGGAACCTCCGAATGAGGTGCCGTCTAGCCGACCATTTCACAATTCACGCCCCGGATGTTTTCGTACGGTTTCGTGGCATTTGGAGGTCGTTCGGGTGGTTTTGACCCCCCAACGCGCCATTTCAGCGCGCGCCGCGCTGCTGAAAAGGACACAATCGGACGTGCCGCGCGCACCGCACGTCCGATGGATGTGAGTCCTCCTCCTTCATCTCAGGAATAATATTTATATCGTTACCGTGCAGTTTCAGGTCGTTCGGAGCACGTTTTCTCCGAATTGGACCGCCGCACGCTGTTTTGGTGTTTTATGGCGCCGGAAACGCGTTTCCGGCCGCCGCAGTCACACGGCACCTCTGAATGAGGTGCCGTCTGGCTGAACATTTCACAATTCATGACCCGGATATTTTCGTACGGTTTCGTGGCATTCGGAGGTTGTTCGGGTGGTTTTGACCCCCCAACGCGTCATTTCAGCGCGCGCCACGCTGCTGAAAAGGACACAATCGGACGTGCCACGCGCACCGCACGTCCGCTGGATGTGTTGCCTCCCCCTGCATCTCAGGAATAATATTTCTATCATTCCCGTGCCGTTTCAGGTCTTTCGGAGCACGTTTCCTCCGAATGGGACCGCCGCACGCCGTTTTGGTGTTTAATGGCGCCGGAAACGCGTTTCCGGCCGCCGCGGTCACACGACACCCTCGAATGAGGTGCCCTCTGACCGAACATTTCACAATTCACGCCCCGGATATTTTCGTACGGTTTCGTGGCATTCGGAGGTCGTTCGGGTGGTTTTGACCCCCCAACGCGCCATTTCAGCGCGCGCCGCGCTGCTGAAAAGGACACAATCGGACGTGCCGCACGCACCGCACGTTCGCTAGACGTGCTCCCTCCTCCTACATCTCAGGAATAATATTTCTATCATTCCCGTGTGGTTTCAGGTCTTTCGAAGCACGTTTGCTCCGAATGGGACCGCCGCACGCCGTTTTGGTGTTTTATGGCGCCGGAAATGCGTTTCCGGCCGCCGCGGTCACATGGTACCTTTGAATGAGGTGTCGTCTGGCCGAACAATTCACAATTCACGCCCCGGATGTTGTCGTACGGTTTCGTGGCATTCGGAGGTCGTTCGGGTGGTTTTGACCCCCAACGCGCCATTTCAGCGCGCATCGCGCTGCTGAAAAGGACACAATCGGACGTGCCGCGCGCACCGCACTTCCGATGGACGTGAGGCCTCCTCCTGCATCTCAGGAATAATATTTCTATTGTTCCCGTGTGGTTTCAGGTCGTTTGGAGCACGTTTGCTCCGAATTGGACCGCCGCACGCCGTTTTGGTGTTTTATGGCACCGGAAACGCGTTTCCGGCTTCCGCGGTCACACGGCACCTCCGAATGAGGCGCCGTCTGGCCGACCATTTCACAATTCACGCCCCGGATGTTGTTGTATGGTTTCGTGGCATTCAGAGGTCATTCGGGTGGTTTTGACCCCCCAACGCGCCATTTCAGCGCACGCCGCGCTGCTAAAAAGGACACAATCGGACGTGTCGCCCCCACCGCACATCCGCTGGACGTGATGCCTCCTCCTGCATCTCAGGAATAATATTTCTATCGTTCCCTTGCGGTTTCAGGTCTTTCGGAGCTCGTTTTCTCCGAATGGGACCGCCGCACGCCGTTTTGGTGTTTTATGGCGCCGAAAACGCGTTTCCGGCCACCGCGGTCATATGGCACCTCCGAATGAGGTTCCGTCTGGCCGACCATTTCCCAATTCACGCCCCGGATGTTGTCGTACAGTTTCGTGGCATTCGGAGGTCGTTCGGGTGGTTTTGACCCCCCAACGCGCCATTTCAGCACGCGCCGCGCTGCTGAAAAAGACACAATCGGACGTGCGGCCTCCTCCTTCATCTCAGGAATAATATTTCAATCGTTCCCGTGCGGTTTCAGGTCGTTCGGAGCACGTTTGCTCCGAATTGGACCGTTGCACGCCGTTTTGGTGTTTAATGGCGCCGGAAACGCGTTTCCGGCCTCCGCGGTCACACGGCACCTCCGAATGAGGTTCCGTCTGGCCGACCATTTCACAATTCACGCCCCGGATGTTGTCGTACGGTTTCGTGGCATTCGGAGGTCGTTCGGGTGGTTTTGACCCCCCAACGCGCCATTTCAGCGCGCGCCGCGCTGCTGAAAAAGACACAATCGGACGTGCCACGCGCACCGCACGTCCGCTGGACGTGCTGCCTCCTCCTGCATCTCAGGAATAATATTTCTATCGTTCCCGTGCGGTTTCAGGTCTTTCGGAGCACGTTTTCTCCGAATGGGACCGCCACATGCCGTTTTGGTGTTTAATGGCGCCCGAAACGTGTTTCCGGCCGCAGCGGTCACACGGCACCTCCGAATGAGGTGCCGTCTGGCCGACCATTTCACAATTCACGCCCCGGATGTTGTCGTATGGTTTCGTGGCATTCGGAGGTCGTTCGGGTGGTTTTGACCCCCCAATGCGCCATTTCAGCGTGCGTCACGCTGCTGAAAAGGACACAATCGGACGTGCCGCGCGCACCGCATGTCCACTGGAGGTGCTGCCTTCTCCTGCATCTCAGGAATAATATTTCTATCGTTCCCGTGCGGTTTCAGGTCTTTCGGAGCACGTTTGCTCCGAATGGGACCGCCGCACGCCGTTTTGATGTTTAATGGCGCCCGAAACGTGTTTCCGTCCACCGCGGTCACACGGCACCTCCGAATGAGGTGCCGTCTAGCTGACCATTTCACAATTCACGCCCCGAATGTTTTCGTACAGTTTCGTGGCATTCAGAGGTCGTTCGAGTGGTTTTGACCCCCCAACGCGCCATTTCAGCACGCGCCGCGCTGCTGAAAAGGACACAATCGGACGTGTCGCGCGCACCGGACGTCCGATGGATGTGAGGCCGCCTCCTGCATCTCAGGAATAATATTTCTATCGTTCCCGTGTGGTTTCAGGTCGTTCGGAGCACGTTTGCTCTGAATTGGACCACCGCACGCCGTTTTGGTGTTTTATGGCGCCGGAAACGCGTTTCCGGCAGCCGCGGTCACACGGCACCTCCGAATGAGGTGCCGTCTGGCCGACCATTTCACAATTCACGCTCCGGATATTTTCGTACGGTTTCGCGGCATTCGGAGGTCGTTCAGGTGGTTTTGACCCCCCAACGCGTCATTTCAGCGCGCGCCGCGCTGCTGAAAAGAACACAATCGGATGTGCCGCGCGCACCGCACGTCCGCTGGACGTGCTGCCTCCTCCTGCATCTCAGGAATAATATTTCCATCGTTCTCGTGCGGTTTCAGGTCTTTCGGAGCACGTTTGCTCCGAATGGGACCGCCACACGCCGTTTTGGTGTTTTTTGGCGCTGAAAACGCGTTTCCGGCCGCTGCGGTCACACGGAACCTCCGAATGAGGTGCCGTCTGGCCGAACATTTAACAATTCACCCGCCGGATGTTGTCGTACGGTTTCATGGAATTCGGAGGTCGTTTAGGTGGTTTTGACCTCCCAACGCGCCATTTCAGCGCGCGCCGCGCCGCTGAAAAGGACACAATCGGACGTGCCGCGCGCACCGCACGTCCGATGGACGTACGACCTCCTCCTGCATCTCAGGAATAATATTTCTATCGTTCCTGTGCGGTTTCAGGTCGTTCGGAGCACGTTTGCTCCGAATTGGACCGCCGCACACCGTTTTGGTGCTTTGTGGTGCCGAAAACGCGTTTCCGGCCGCCACGGTCCCACGACACCTCCGAATGAGGTGCCGTCTGGACGACCATTTTCACAATTCACGCCCCGGATATTTTCTTACGGTTTTGTGGCATTCGGAGGTCGTTCGTGTGGTTTGACCCCCCAACGCGCCATTTCAGCGCGCGCCGCGCTGCTGAAAAGGACACAATCGGACGTGCCACGCGCACCGCATGTCCGCTGGACGTGCTGCCTCCTCCTGTATCTCAGGAGCAATATTCCTATCGTTCCCGTGCGGTTTCAGGTCTTTCGGAGCACGTTTGCTCCGAATGGGACCGCCACACGCCGTTTTGGAGTTTTATGGCGCCGGAAACGCGTTTCTGGCCGCCGCGGTCAAACGGCACCTCCGAATGAGATGTCGTCTGGCCGACCATTTCACAATTCATTCCCCGGATGTTGTCGTACGGTTTCGTGGCATTCGGAGGTCATTCAGGTGGTTTTGACCCCCCCAACGCGCCATTTCAGCGCGCGCCGCGCTGCTGAAAAGGACACAATCGGACGTGCCGCGCGCACCGCATGTCCGATGGATGCGAGGCCTCCTCTTGAATCTCAGGAATAATATTTCTATCGTTCCTGTGCGGTTTCAGGTCGTTCGGAGCACGTTTGCTCCGAATTGGACCGCCGCACGCCGTTTTGGTGTTTAATGGTGCCGAAAACGCATTTCCGGCCGCCGCGGTCACACGGAACCTCCGAATGAGGTGCCGTCTGGCCGCACATTTCCCAATTCACGCCCCGGATGTTTTCGTACGGTTTCGTGGCATTCGGAGGTCGTTAGGGTGGTTTTGACCCCCAACGCGCCATTTCAGCGCACGCCGCGCTGCTGAAAAGGACACAATCGGACGTGCCGCGCGCACCGCACGTCCGCTGGACGTGCTGCCTCCTCCTGCATCTCAGGAATAATATTTCTATCGTTTTTTTGCAGTTTCAGGTCTTTTGAAGCACGTTTTCTCCGAATGGGACCGCCGCACACCGTTTTGGTGTTTTATGGCGCTGGAAACGCGTTTCTGGCCGTCGCGGTCACACGGCACCTCCGAATGAGGTGCCGTCTGGCCGAGCATTTCAAAATTCACGCCCCGGATATTGTCGTACGGTTTCGTGGCATTCGAAGGTCGTTCGGGTGGTTTTGACCCCCCCAATGCGCCATTTCAGCGCGCGCCGCACTGCTGAAAAGGACACAATCGGACGTGTCGCGCGCACCGCACGTCCGATGGATGTGCGGCCTCCTCCTGCATCTCAGGAATAATATTTATATCATTCTCGTGCAGTTTTAGGTCGTTCGGAGCACGTTTGCTGCGAATTGGACCGCCGCACGCCGTTTTGGTGTTTAGAGGCGCCGGAAACGCGTTTCTGGCCGCCGCGGTCACACGGCACCTCCGAATGAGGTGCCGTCTGTCCGACCATTTAAAAATTCATGTCCCGGATGTTGTCGTACGGTTTCGTGGCATTCGGAGGTCGTTTGGGTGGTTTTGACCCCCCAACGCGTCATTTCAGCGCGCGCCGCGCTGCTGAAAAGGATACAATCGGACGTGCCGCGCGCACCGCACATCCGCTGGACGTGCTGCCTCCTCCTGCATCTCAGGAATAATATTTCTATCGTTCTCATGCGGTTTCAGGTCTTTCGGAGCACGTTTTCTCCGAATGGGACCGCTGCACACCATTTTGGTGTTTTATGGCGCCGGAAACGCGTTTCTGGCCGCCGCGGTCACACGGCACCTCCGAATGAGGTGCCGTCTGGCCGACCATTTCACAATTCACACCCCGGATATTGTCGTACGGTTTTGTGGCATTCGGAGGTCGTTCAGGTGGTTTTGACCCCCCAACGCGCCATTTTAGCGCGCGCCGCGCTGCTGAAAAGGACACAATCGGGCGTGCCGCGCGCACCGCACGTCCGATAGATGTGCGGCCTCCTCCTACATCTCAGGAATAATATTTCTATCGTTCCCGTGCGGTTTCATGTCGTTCGGAGCACGTTTTCTCCGAATTGGACCGCCACACGCCGTTTTGGTGTTTAATGGCGCCAGAAACGCGTTTCCGGCCGCCGCGGTCACACGACACCTCCAAATGAGGTGCCGTCTAGCCGACCATTTCACAATTCACGCCCCGGATATTGTCGTACGGTTTCATGGCATTCGGAGGTCGTTCGAGTGGTTTTGACCCCCCAACGCGCCATTTCAGCGCGCGCCGCGCTGCTGAAAAGGACACAATCGGACGTGCCGCGCGGGGGGGCTGTACGGGGGTGTGGGGGGCTGTACCGGGGTGCGGGGGGCTGTACGGGGGTCCGAGGGGGGGGGGGGGGCTGTAAGGTGGTGTCGGGGGGCTGTACGGGTGTGCGGTGGGCTGTACGGGGGTGGCGGGGGGCTGTACGGGGGGTGCGGGGGGCTGTACGGGGGTGGCGGGGGGCTGTACGGGGGTGCGGGGGGTGTACGGGGGTACGGGGGGGCTGTACGGGGGTGAAGGGGGGCTGTACGGGGGTGCGGGGGGCTGTACGGGGGTGGTAGGGGGCAGTACGGGGGTGCGGGGGGGGGGGGGGGTGTACGGGGGTGCGGGGGGCTGTACGGGGGTGGTGGGGGGCAGTACGGGGGTGCGGGGGGCAGTACGGGGGTGCGGGGGGGGGGGGGGGGGGGGGGGGGGCGTTGTACGGGGGTGCGGGGGGCTGTACGGGGGTGCGGGGGGGGGGGGGGTGTACGTGGGTGCGGGGGGCTGTACGGGGGTGCAGGGGGGGGGGCTGTATGGGGGTGCGGGGGGCTGTACGGGGGTGTGGGGGGGGGGGGGGCTGTACGGCAGTGTCGGGGGCTGTACGGGGGTGCGGGGGGCTGTACGGGGGTGGCGGGGGGCAGTACGGGGGTGCGAGGGGGTGTACGGGGGTGCGGGGGGGGGGGGGGGGGGGGGCTGTACGGGGGTGCGGGGGGCTGTATGGGGGTACATGGGGGTTGTACGGGGGTGCGGGGGGCTGTACGGGGGTGCAGGGGGCTCTCCGGGGGTGCAAAGGCCATCCCATTGATTAAAAAAGTGAAAAATAAAAGTGATAACATCTAATTAATAAATATTTCTTTTATCGATACCATACAGAAATTTATAAAAAATATATTGGATAATACATAATCTATAATATCAGATTTATTGATCTGTTGGAATTAGTTCGACTTTTTCAAATGTAGAATCATTCAAGATTATCTGATCAAAAACTCAATATGTGTATAAAATATTTAAAAGACCACCATGGATGGTAATAATGCATTACTTAAATGAATAAATACAGTACATCAATGTCAACCCTACCAGTAAAAACAAAAAACATATCTCATGAATATATGGTGCGTCACGCGTTGTCATCACTGCTACCTCCTTCTGGTGGGCCAGGTGCCTACAACAAATAAACATTATAAATATTTTAATAACAAAAATAATTTAAATTAAATAAATAAATACAGTATATACCTGCGTCGTATGATCCCCTGTACCATCAGCTCGACGCACATATTCCCGCAGTGCTCTAACCTCAGCTGTCAATTGCGCATTTGTCTCCTCGGAAGCGCGCAGCCGTGCCTCAAAATCTGACATCTGCTGTGTCATATGAGCAACAGCAGGACCGACAACCGCAGCGCGTGACACTACAGAAAGAGGAATCCCTGCTCCATAGGTCAAACTATAGCCATGCCCGTCCCGACCAATAATGCGATGAAAGATCTCATCCCGTCGCATGGGAAGCTGTCGCTGGTCCTCTGGCAGATGTTCTAACTCAGCTTCAAATTGATCCTGTGAAATATTTAAATATATATATGTTAATATATAGATTTATGTAATTATTGGTAAGTACAAGCACTTACTATCAATGCTGCAACCTCTGGATCATTACGATCACGAGTCCTTATCCACACAGACATTTTATCAGTTGCTGCACCTTTCCCTCGCAACTGTATATTAAAAGAATATAAACACAAAACCATATTAATAAATTAATAAATTAAAAAATGAATAATATATACCTCATGTCGGATCTGAGACACGTGACGAGTCCCGAGCCTGTGAGCTGGTCCCTGCAATGCTCGATTCTCCGAATGGCGTGTTGACACCTCCTACATTCAATTCATTCAAATTTCAAACAAATAACATATTCTTGAAAATATATATACAGAAAAATAATTAATATAAAAAATGCAACACCCTCAGTAGACCAATATGCAACCAAGTCACGCCACTGAGCCGGGAGGACACCTCTCGGGACTTTTTCCAAAATGTCAAGGGCACCCACATTTGGTACCCAGTGGTCCCTCTTCACTTTGCCTTTATAATCTTTCCACATCTTACGACATTTTCTCATACACACGGGCCGAAACTCTTCAGGGCATACTTTCAAATTTTGCTACAAAGAAAATAATCAAACATATTAGTATTCTTTATAAATAGAAAATAAAGTAAAATTATTTTCTTACCTGAACCTCCCTTCATAGACGATCTAATGTGTCCTGAGCGATAGAAGCCCAATCACACGTGGTCAATGGAAATCGATGTGGGTCACGTATGATAAGACCCAGCTGACGAATAAATGCCGGGGCATTCGGTCCCACGGGATGAAATACCTCATCAAATGAAACATCTATCATCGTGTCGGAATTCCCTGATAATATGCCACGACCAGGGCCTCTCCTGCGAGAGGAAGAAGCAGCCGAGTCTGATCCTGTTGAAAAAAAAATTATATATAAATTGACAAATGTTATATATATATATATATATGTCAATTACATAAAAAATATATACAATGACATTCAAACATACCTCGACCCTGAGACATAGATGCCTCAGATGGATGATGTGGATCTTCTGCCTCTTCCCCTGACATGTCTGCAGTCATAGAAAATATCAGTAATGAGTCCAAAGTGTTTAAAAGATAAATTGGATTGTTCTTAATAAATCAAACTTGTACAACTGTTAATCAAACAAAAAATGGATTGAATAATTAGTTGTGAATGAATTTTAAAAAATCAGAAAGTTAATAAACCTAAATATTTATGACTGAATTAACTTACAAAAGTGAGGATTAAATCTTATAAGGATTTATAAAATGATTAGATAATTTATGATATCCTAGGACATTCTACTAAATAGCGGGAAAACAATTATACCTTTCATTAAGCATGCAAATCGACCGTTTCTCCTTCAACAGCCACTCTGACCCAATAAATATCTTCTTCACGTTGAACTACGGTATGTTGATCAGGTTGTTGGTAAACAAATGGAATAGTCTCGGGTTCATCTTCTTCAAATAAAAACACTCCTCACCGAGACATTTTGACAACAACTTGCCAACTTGGATCTGAAGGCAAAGTAACGAAGAATACTTGTTCCGCTTGTGATGTCAAAATGAAAGGTTCATTCTCAACTCGTTCATTATTTCTATATAACATATAGTTAAAATTCACCAATGAAAACTGATATTGATCGACTTTACATCCACGCACTGGATCAACCCAATTACACTTTAACAATATGTACTTCAAACCGTGTGTGTATAAAACTTCAATGATGTCTATCAATTGACCATAGTAATAACCAAAATCGACAAAGGGACAACCGATGCCACTGTTTTGTGTTGCTCATTTGTCGTCAACATCTTTAATGCGAAATCGAAAACCATTAGCATCAATAGCTTTATAACGACGAGCCGTTATAGATGGACCCTCAGCCAGTTGGATAAATGCTTTAGGTAGCGTGGGGTCCCCTAACTCTCTCAGCTTACAAACCTACATAATTTATAAAAATCAATACTGATATATGCAGAAAGAATTAGTTTAATACTTCACTCATAATGAAAATCAATTTATACATACATAATCCTTGAACCAACCATGAAATGCCACATAATGAGATTGTTGAATTTGCAACTCAGTCGCACGATGCATCTCTTCTTTTATCTCATTAATGTGTTTCCAGAAAATGATTACGCGATGTTTAAAATATTAACTTATTCAAACAAAACATGTAAAAGTTATACAAGCACATTGATAAGATACTTACTGCATTATTGGTGCAACTGATGGAGTATTGAACACGATATATCGATGTGCTTGTATCCACTCGATGCTGTCCATATCAAAAGTGGTTCCTTCTCCAACTGGACCATCATGAATCCGATAGGGCTTATCTAATTTTGTTTCAACATCTGTAAGATATTCTGCACAAAAGGTAGTACACTCATCCATCAAATAACCATTGGTAATCGATGCCTCTAGACGAGCTCTGTTGCGTACAAATCTTTTCAATGTACTCAAATACCGTTCAATAGGATACATCCACCTGAATTGCACTGGACCAGCAGCCATTACTTCATCAGTTAGGTGCACTGTCAAGTGGACCATAACATCGAAAAATGAGGGGGGAGGGATTTTCTCAAAGTGACAAAGAGTAAGTACAATTCGGTCCTGCAAAATTCTTAAATCACTCATTCGTTGATTTCTTAAACAAAGATGTCTAAAAAAATTACTCATCTCAATCAAGGGCTGAACAACATTGGGGGATAAACAATCACAAATTGCGATTGGAATCAACTACTGAAGTAATATGTGATTGTCATGACTTTTCAACCCTTGCAATGTCTTGCTCGTCAGATTCACACACTTTGAAATATTAGAAGAGTAACCATCAGGCACCTTGACCATCTTCAAAATGGAAAGAAATGTCTCTTTCTCCTCTGTAGTCATCGAATACTGTGCAGCAGGCATATATGCCTTGTTTCCCTCAGCTAACTGTAAATGCAACTGTTTTCTTAAACCCATTTCTTCCAAATCACGGCGTGCATTAACATGGTCCTCTGACTTTCAACTGACACCTAAAATGGTCCACAATATGTTATCACAAACATTTTTTTCAATGTGCATGACATCCAAATTATGCCTCAACATGTTAGTTTTCCAATACTAAAGACTATAAAAAATACTTTTCTTTTTCCAATTGTGACTGCGCTGCCTACCCGCAGCACGAATATTACGTACTGGAGGAGCCACCAAATCCTGAATTTCATATACAGTGCGGATGTTTTCTTCCTCAATTTGTGATAATATTTCGACTCCTGTCATGATATTTGGTGCTGGGATGAACTCTCTAGAACCATCAAATGCCACTCTGTCCTTTCTGAACCTGTGCTGAGGAGGGAGAAAACGCCTGTGACCCATGTATGCCCATTTTTTGGAATGTTTAAGCCATACAGATTTTTTACTTTTATTGCAACAAGGGAAAGAAAATTCCCCTTTCGTACTCCAGCCTGATAAATTTGTGTAAGCTCGGAAGTCATTGATTGTCCACAATAAAGCAGCATGCAGTTTGAACATTTCATTTGTTTCGCAGTCATAAGTCATCACACCATCGCCCCAAAATTCATTCAACTCATCAATCAATGGCTGAAGGTAAACATCAATCTTATCCCCCAGACTTTTAGGTCCATCAATAAGAGTGGAAAGTAATATAAATTGTTGCTTCATACAAAGCCACGGAGGAAGATTATATGGAACCAACACCACGGGCCATGTGCTATGAGTTTAACCAACCATAGACTTGACTGGATTGAAACCATCTGCTGCAAATCCCAATCGGACATTACGAACATCTTTAGCAAAGTCGGGATGTCTCTTATCAAAATCCTTCCATGCATGAGAGTCTGCCGGGTGGGTTAACATGTCACTTTCATGAACTCTTTCTGCATGCCATCTCATTAAATTAGAAACTTTAGATGACATAAAAAATCTTTTCAACCTCGGTTTAAGGGGAAATTAACGAATTTGCTTTACGGCAATCGGTTTCCCCTGTATCGCAATCTGACTTTGATGAGTCTTATTTCCCCTGTTCTCTTTCCACCTGGAAGCGCCACAAACCGTACAAATATCCAAATGAGAAGTTTCATTTCTAAACAACATACAGTTGTTTGCACATGCATCTATAGTCTCATATGTAAAACCTATGTTCTCTGTCAACTTACGAGCATAGTAATACGACTCAGGAATCTTAGCGTCGACAGGAAGAACTTTTTTCAATAAAACCAAAAGCATGTCGAATGATGTGTCTGACCAATTATTCAAAGTCTTCAAATGCAACAACTCCACGATAAACGACAGTTTATTATAAGAAGTACATCCAGGATATAATTATGTTTTCGCATCATCAAGTACTTCATAAAACCTCCTCGAATCACGATCTGCACCAGAGTGAAGATTTATCTCACCGGTCTCAAGATTATGGATGTCAATGCCTTCAGGATCAAACCCGCGTATCATTTCAGTAAGCATTTCATGCATTGGATCAGTCATCCTTGCATCAACATCCATCTGAGCTGCATCTGTATTTTGACAACGAACATATTCTTCTCCATGACGAGTCCAACTCTTATAATTTTTCAGAAATCCATTAATGAAAAGGTGCTCCCTCACAGTATCTCGTGTGAATTGATATCTGTTAGCACATTTTCTACATGGACAACTAATATAGTCACTTTCAAATCCTCTCGTGAAGTCAATAAACTGCATAATGCCATTGAAATATTCTCTAGACGTTCGATTTCGAAGATAAATCCAACTCTTATCCATAATAATATCTGTATAACAAACATTTACACAATACTTATTACATTTACATTTTTCAAATCAATTATATTTAAAATAAATATTAACAATTTGTTTATGAACCATTGATAAAATAATAATGTAACTGAAAGCTCATGTTACCTGATTGAGCTACAAACCTGAAAGGGAGGGGAGCCGAAGGCGGTGCTGCGAGGGAGAGGAGGTAGCGAAGGGGAGCCGGAGCCAAAGGCAGTGCGGCAAGGGAGGGGACGGGCGGCGGCGGCGGCGGGGAGCTGGAGGAGAGGAGGCGGTGAGGGGATGGGGGACGGGCATCGAAGGGGGGGGGGGTGTCCGGGGTCGGGGGGGGGGCTGTCCGAGGTGCGGGGAGGGGTGTCTGGGGTGTCGGGGGCCTGTCAGGGGTGCGGGCAGGGGTGTTCGGGGTGCGGGGGTGTCCGGGGTGCGGGGGGGGGGGGGGGGGTGTCTAGGGTGCGGGGTGGGGTGTCCGGGGTGCAGGGGGGTTGTCTGGGTTCGGAGGGGGGGGGGTGTCCGAGTGCGGGGGGGGGGGGGGGGGGGGGCTGTCCGGGGTGGGGGGGGATGTCCGGGTTCGGAGGGGGTGTCCGAGTGCAGGGGGGATGTCCGGGGTACGGGGAGGCGTCCGGGGTGCGGGGGCGGTCCGGAGTGCGCGGGGGGGGGGGGGGGTTGTCCGGGGTGCGGGTGCTGTCCGGGGTGGGGGGGGGGGGAGGGCCGAGAGGCCGGAGGGCGGCGGCCGGAGGGCGGCGGCCGGAGGCCGGAGGGCAGGCGGCGAGGGAGGGCGGGCGGCGGGGGAGGGGCGGGCGGCGGGCGAGGGCGGGCGGCGGGGGAGGCCGGGCGGCGGGGGAGGGAGGGCGGCGGGGGAGGCCGGGCGGCGGGGGAGGGGAGGGCGGCAAGAGAGGGAGGCAAGGGAGGGGGGGTTAGGGCAGCGAGGGAGATCGAGGTCGAGGGGGCGCGGGGGGGGGGGGGGGGGGCGCAGAAGCCCCCCGTTTTTTATGTAGGTTAGCGACCTCCATTGGCGGTCGCTATTGGTTAACTATAGCGACCGCCAAAGGCGGTCGCCCGAGTCTGGGGGGCTTCAATGCCCCCTTTTCTAGTAGTGCATGAAAAATTGGATGTTCAATCTTTGATGATTCACTCATAGACCTAGGAGCCTCAATTAATTTCATTCCCAAATCCATCTTCTTTAACCTTGGTCTAGGTCCCTTACATCCAACAGGTGTTGTCATTCAGTTAGCCAATCAAAGCACATCCAGTCCTGAGGGAATAATTGAGGATGTCCTTGTTCGAGTAAATGATCTTATCTTCCCAGCCGACTTCTATGTCCTCGACATTGAAGGTGAGACAACTTCTTGAAAATCTCCTCTGATTCTACGAAGACCATTCCTTATTACATCTAAAACCAAAATTGATGTCCACGCTAGCATCTTATCCATGGAATTTGGCGACCAAATGGTCAGGTTAAATATTTTTCAATCCATCTGATACCCATTAGAGATTCAATCTGTATTCTCTATCCATGTTTCTGAAACTCCCTCTGAGAGTGTGTTGAATCCTAATCCATCATGTTCTTCCTATTCTACTAATAGAGGAGTTTGTGAATATTGCATCCTCATTAACCAAGTGATTAATGGTGAAATTGATGTTGACATTACAAATGCAAACTCCATTGATCTAAAGGATCTTGAAAACTCTTTGGAATCTCATCTCACCTCTGCCCTCCAACGGTCCAACATGGATGGTAATGAGGAAAATGAACTAGAATGCTCATTTGTTGATTTAGATCATATTATCACACATTCATCCTTTCCTATCCATGATTCTGAAAATTCTTTTATATGTGAAGTGAACCTTGAACCAATGTGTTTATATTTTCCTAATGGTAGTGATGTTTGTGATATTTGTACCCTAATTAATAAAGTGATCACTGATGAGGTTGAAATTGACCATTATTTGACAAAAAACATTGAAATAAAGGATATTGAACATTTTATTCAGTCATATGACTCCAATGATCCTCATTACTCTACATCGATAAGTGATAAAATAAATGAGTCAAAAACAATTGGGATCTCATACTCTGCTTTTGTGATATCTGATACATACATAAATGAACCTTCAGAATTGAGCCATCTTCCTGAATTTCCAAGAATATAAAACCATCACTTTGTGGATAAAATCATTCCTTAGGTTGAAGACCAATTTGAGGATAGAAATATTATCTTTCCAACCCCATTGAATTGAAAGCACACCAACAAGGATGGGATGAAATTATCCAATGAATCATTAGGCCTCCCAAAGAAAATGTTTTTCTGGAAGCACACTGGAGTTGAGAAAATACGATGGCCCCCATCAGACTATGGGTAGTCCACTGCAATTGTCCAGCTGTAGACAAATAAATGCAGTGCTTCTTGGGAGGAAACCCATGTTTTCTTTTACTTTTATTAAATTTCAATTTCTTTTTAGTTTTTCATTAGATGTATAATGAATTTTCTTTTTCAGGTAACTTCCCACTATCCTGGAACCACCTCGAATTCCACTGAATCCCCAAATTCTCTAGCCGACCCACCACTAGATGGAGATGGCATCCCACCAGATCCAAACTAGGGGAAACCTATTTACCTTTAACTCTCTCTCTATCTCTTCATCTCTCTACCAATTTCTTCTTCTTCTTCTTCTCTCCTTCATTTTTTTACCACTTTTTTTCAACCCTTTTTTTTTCTCTTTCTCTCTTGTGAGGGTGTGTATTTTAAAAAAACCATAAAAACTAAAAAAACCAAAAAAAAAACAAAATCACGTAAAAAAATAATAAAAAGAGTCATGCTTACTCACCATCGAGTTTTGAAATTTTGTCCAACCATTTTGGGGAGTTAACATAAATGTTTTAATCTCAAAAATGTTGTATTTTCATCATGAATTTGGATAAAGAATTTTGTGTCAAAATTAACAAATTTTGAATGATCAATTTTTGGATTTGGAAAATGGTTTTCCCAAACTGTGAGAACAAACATTTTCTTTTATGCGAAGGCCACCTATGGCCATCTATTCAAAATGTGTGTTTTTCACCACCATTTGTGAGTATTGTGTTTGTGGACCTTCGAGCTGAATTTCCTGCCTTAGTGTGCATTAATATGACAGAGGAATTTTCGGAACCACATGAGAATCACAATAGCTAAATAGCCTCTCATTACCCTTACATTAATCCTCCTTTTGAAAGCCCCTTCAAGCCTATGAAAACCTTTTCTTTGATAGACACATTACAAGACCAATACCTTATCCCACCTAATATCAACATGGATTTTCATTTCATAAGTTTTTGAAATTTATGTGTGGGGGGGGGAATGGATTTCATTTTTGGGTATCATTTCCTTACTTTCTGGTGTCTTATCATATGATTGAGGGAAAGCATCAATTTTAGTGTGGGGGGGGGGGTTGTTATTCAGTGGGATTTGGTAATGTATTGTACAAATGATATTGAAAAGTGTTAAAAAAATTTCAAATAATATCAAAAAAATTGTAAAAAAATTGAAAAAATGGGTTGTGTCTTGGGTAGGTCAAAAATCACTCTTCCTCAATCTTTGATCTTGTTATAAATATTAAAATTAGTTTCCTGAAGAGATCAAACATGGGTTGGGATATGAGTGTGATATCTGTTTCAAGGTCTACTTTCGAAAAAACAATGAAAAAAAGGAAAAGAAAAAAAGAACACTTGCATTATATTCTTATTGGGAGTGGTTTTTTTTTTTTAAATATTCGACCTTCTAATTACCTTCATATTTTCTTCCTCTATTGTTTCATTATTAACACAATCATTTCCTTGTAAATATGTGTTTTCATTTCCTTCCATGTTTTATTTCAAAAAAATGTGCATTGTTTTTTCTATGTTGGTATTTTAACCCTCTTCTTCTCTCTCGTTGACATTATATTCCTACCATCCCATAGCCACAGAAAAACCTCTTTAAAAGACCTCTTGATTCTTATTCACTTTGGATAGGGATTATAATCTGAGATATCTTTTCAAACTCTCAGATTTTCACTTTTGGTTGGTGAAAGAGTGAACCACCACAAATCAATTTTATCATCTTGAGAGGTGTGAGTTTTGAGTGTCCACATTTTCCATTTCTAAATTTGAGATGGAAAAAAATTAATTAGTTTTGGGAAATTGTTTCTATAACAACTTGTGGTGGAATTCAAAATGGATGAGTGAAATAGTCAAAACCTCTCCTGATTGGAGAAAACAAAATTTTAATCTCTGTTGGTGAAAAAAAATGATTTTGTCATGTTTTTATATTTGTTACACATGAGGAAATGCACAAAACTAAGTGTTGGGGAGTTGATGTTATTAATATTTTCATGACTTATTATATACTCGCTCTACTTATTTTATATGAAATGTGCATAATTTGTATGAAATATTAAGGTTTTAACATTAAGTATAATTTTTGAGCATTTTTAGAAGTAGTCAAATTGAGTCAGTTTAATGTTTTAATAATAACAATCACTATACTGATCCAAATTGTGTGGTTTAGGGTTTTTAGGATTTTACTTTCAATATATAAAATTTCATTAGAAGTTACCATTAGCCAATTCTGCCATTTGTAGGGTCATATGGTCCTCACAAACAAGACCAAAGAATTTGTGAACAAACAGGACCGGCCATGAAGATTGATTTACAGGGATCAATACAGAAGTCCAAAAACATTAAATCCTTACCATAATTCGGGGGACACTACATTTCATATTGGATAAAAATTTCAAAGCCCAAATCCAAGTACAAGGGGCCCAAATAAAGCTTTGAATTCCAGCCCACCATTCTAGACGAGAAATAAAATAAGTATAGTATTCATGACATATCTCATGATGTAACCATCAAATAGAGCTGATATTTTTCAGTGTGAAAGAGGAGATATATGTGGCCGGCTTTGTTGAAGAAGTAATTAATATTTAAAGGCATATTCCTTTTACAAAATCAATTCACATTTTGTCCATCGAAAATCATGGATAGAAATGGACAGTTTACATTTGTTTAATAAAACTGCCATAACATTGGATCCACTTGTCCAAATGCCTCCCAATTTTAACATTAGTCGGGAAACGTTATTAGATACAACTTTGAAGATGGATATATTTGGTGATTAAGCTGTCTGAATATCCAACATGGCGATGCAAGTGGAAGGACAGATTGGGAATGAAAACAGTGCACTCCTTGGGCTATAAATACTCTCCTCTTCTCTCCTTGAGAGAGGTTAGCATTTCAGAAGAGAGGAGAACATATTGGAACGACCAAATCCTTGAAAAAGGCTTGGGAGGACCTTCCATACTCATGTTTACACTTGAGAGACCTTTCCTCCTCTCTTTGTTTTCACTTACTTTTGTGTTCTTCGTTTTTGTAATTTTGTAAGTCCTTTCTTTTGTAATTCTGTTTTAATGCAAGTTTCTTCTTCAACATATCTTATTCTCATCCAACCTCTATATTTTAATATTAATTTTCATAAAATTGTTTAAATTCAGTTGAATCTCCTTCTTTTATTTTGCTTCCTCATTCAATCAAAAATCATTTTTTAATTATAATCATTGTTCGTGTGTGTGTGCTCGATGTACCACTCTTTTCTAATCCTTTTATTTTTCTTCTATTATTAATTTATAATAATAATTATTATAACCGTAATATTAAATACCCAAATGGATGAGTAAATATCTCATTGGGGTGAGTGAAAATTTAAGTATGTTAAGTGATTGATAGCTTATGCTTGATGAATATTCTTTGAATTAACATTGTGTATGTTGGACATAACATGTCATGGATTAATGACTTGTTTTGTTTAACATGTGGTTTCCATGGATTATTGGAACCATAAATACACCACCATAAACAAAGTACTGATTGATTTTAGAATCCTAGTTATGTTATGGCTTGGATTAAAGCTTTAACACTTAAGAATTCTTATCGACGTCAACTTGTGAAGTGGGTGTTAATTTAAATGCAATATAAAACAAAGCTCAAGGATATCACAAGCTTAACTCCCTAATAACGAACTCACCCCAATATTTATCAATTTGTTAAATCAATTATAGTCAATAAATCATTTCAATTAAGCTCTGTAATCAAACCTCCCAATAAAAATACAATTAACTAAAAACAAACGACTATTTCAAAGTATCATCACCGAGGATTCGACCTGAGTGCTGCAATACACATTAGCAGAGCACCAGAACTTTGACCGGTCGATAGGCGACAATTATCCATGCATTTCAGCACCCTATAGAAAATTATATATTAATTTAATAGCTATATACATATTACATATGGTTTCAAATCCCGAGGTATGGTCCAAAAAAAGTTTCATGAATCATGGGTTTCATTACAGCTTTAAGAAATGGTAAAAAATGGTGATGGAATGTTGAGGATATCATATATGCTTGGATAGTCAGATAAAGAGATTGTAAATCATAGTTCAATGTTCTATGGTCCTGAGGAAGGTATGGGATAATAATTCATTGGTAACCTATAACACAATGGAGTTCTAGTTTCCTCCCTAGTGATGTCAAGATCATAAGATTTGGAAAGTCCTTTATGTCGGACCAAGATGTCTACGGATGGTATGTCTGATCCCTTGCGTAAATATCATGGGCAAGGAGAGATATCACTTTTCCACTTCATGGTCAATGAAATATTTTCAATTAACTGATATTTTTTAGATCCTGAAGTTGGGTATATTTAAAATGTAATATCCAGGAAGGGTTCGAGCACTCTAAGAGTTTTTCCACCACCTTTTGAACATATCCTCATGGTGAGGAGATGTGATGAATCATTGATCTTAATTTTCATAGACAAGGGGTTCTACAAATAAAAACATGGATTTTAAAAGGGATACATAGTAGACTATATGATATTTATTCCTAATTCACTTGAGACCAAATTGTTTACTAAACACTGAATTTTGATGAGTTTATTGGGAGATTACTCAACTTTTTCTCAGGACACCCCTTATGGGGTTTTCCCTAATTTGATTAGAGTTTATTTCATTATAACTTTATTTTCATGTGGTTTGGACCATTATGGGCTAGATTTTAAGGTCGTACAACTTTGACCAATGTGTGAGTAGTTTTTGGTCATGCCACATGGACCTAATATGTGGGATGAGACACATGAGGCTTATCAGGATACCCATGGTCAAGTGTACTTTTACATCCATCTAAGAGGGTGGTGGAAAAGTTGGAAATCATGGATCAAGGTTCTTTGGTCATGGGTGACTATATAAGACCAAAATATGGATAGTGGTTCTGACACACTAGGGTGTTGAGTGATGCTGTGATTATGCTAGGGATCATGAGAATTGGAATGTTCGTCTTCAGAGTGATGTTTCTGCTTGACGGTCATAGGAGCTTATGTAGGAGTCATGGGAATGCATACATAGTCAAGAAAAGGTTCCTTGAAGACAAATATCCTTTCCAATGGCCATGGATGGTTGAAGATGGCCCAAGACACCCAATACATGTGGGTATATGGACTTGTAGTGAGGACTTATGTATTTTAACGCCATGCAGTAAGGAGGAGGGAATACTAACTTAATGAAATATGAATGTTTGAGATCTATGATGTATTAGGATAGAGCCCCATGGGGTTTCCTACGTACCCTTGCTGGTTCGAAATCATAGTCCAAGTAGTTCTAGGAGAACCATACCATTTAACATCATGGGGTGTGGACATGCTTTCATGCAGTTTAATGTCTTACATTGAGGAATTAAGTTGCAGAGTAGTTTATTTTCTTAAGGATAGGACACACGAGGGATAATTTCCCATAGGGTACATGGATAATGTGGTATAATATACATGGAATGAATGAGAAAAAATAGTTCCACACCACACCATGTGAATTTCCATACATTACACGAACCAAGAGGGGAAAAAGAAGATGTGATGATTTGTTGTGCATGGGGATGGACTCGAAGACAAAATTATGGGGAATTCCAACATATCATGTAAGGGATGGAATCCAGCCACACGTAGTTGTTGATATAAGATGAATTTTAACTTCATTCTAGGAGGGAGAATGTAGAAATGACATGAATGAGAGCCAAAGAGACCAACACCATTCCAGGCAATTTAACGTCATTCTATTAGGATGAATGGTGCCGATGTAGTTTATAATTGTGTGGCTAGGACAAAAAGGGGGTAATGACCCAAAGGTGATGCAAATGGTATGGTAATACAAACTCAATATTAATGGAGGAAAAAACCCTAAACCATTCCATGCATCCCTCATGAGGACTTAGGCTCTGTGGGCTAGGGAGGCTGGAGGGGCCTAGGGCTAGACCCGAGGTAGAATGCTTGGGCATTCCTATGTATCCCATGAAAATGAGAATCAATACCCATGTATTTCATGATATTCCATGTTTTTTAATGTCATGTGGGGAGAACAAAGGCCACCCAATGTGAATGGAAGATAATTATATGGATGTTCTTAGAAGCAAGGGTTCCTTAATCCCTATGTACACCTATGTGAATTAGAATCTGTTATCACATAGTTCATGAAATGTTGTCACGGTAGGAGACCACCACCAGCGATGGAGTTCTTCTCAGATGAGGTCTATATGATCATATAGTTTCATGTTCTGTAGGGTAAATAGACCATGAAGTTTAACATCATGCAGTGAGGACTCAAAACATCACATTTATCTCTCTATATTTATGATAATAATGGGTTCATCCCAATACGTCATACCCTATTTGGGGGAAACCATTTTCATATTTATTAAACCTGCATGAGATATGCTCGAAGCAAGAATCAAAGAATTAAAAGGACCCCTCCCACTATTCCGGGGCCTAGATGATAGGATGGGAGTACTTTATGGAATGTGGTTTTTGGTACAAGTTATAGGATCAATGAATCCCTATGTATTTAATATAGAATAATAATCAAGTCATACGAAATTCTAGAGATACTGTGCGGTTTAACATCTTGTTGTGAGGACATATCTACATAGTTTATTATCATGTGAGAGACATTGCATGTAGTTTTACATGATGAATAACGGATGATTATGAGACTTAAACCAACATGGATTCCATATTTTGGGTTATTATTCAATGTATTTCTTGAGATATGTCACATTGGTGGGGGTGTGACATTCTCAACATCCACGATGACCATAGAATAAGATCCATTATGGTAGAAATTATGTCTGAAAAAAGGACCCTCCCACTTGGATTCTATATTTGTGGGATTATTCACTAGTATCTTTATGGTTCTATTAGTTAGCTCCAATTATCCTTGGAGGAATGAAAAGAGGCTGACCTTTTTGTTGATGGAATGGGATTCATTGTTCTGGTGTACTTCTTGGATGGTAGTGTGTGAAACCTCTTCTCATCTTGCTACTCCAACACATCCAGCCATTTTAATGATTTTTCAATTTCTGAGAGTGGCCTGCGTATGTCTATTTTGAGTGTGGGTAGCTAGACCTCTATGTGTAGAACCATCTCAGTCATGTACACCAATGTGTATGGTTTTTCTTGTGTAGTAGTACACGTGGTTGTACAATAAGCCAATAAAGCATGGTGGAGTGCGTATGACATGGAATTATTATCCTTGTTTACAATATTTTGTATTACATTATATAGAGTCTTATTTAATCCCTATATCAATTCATTATTAACTAAATGATAGCATGATGAGTGATTGGATTTGGTGTTATACTCCTAATATAACTTCTTCAACTCTATATAACAAAAGACATTTCCATTTTCTATCAATATTGGGTGTGGTACTTCGAACCTAGTGATGATGTATGAATTTACGAAGCTGCTGATATTCTTCATCCTGACTTCCTTGAGGGGTGTCACCTCATCCCATTGGAAGAATAAGTAGGTAGTGGTAAGGATGTACATGAACTATTGGGCTATGGCTGGGGGATATGGCCGTACAACATCCATCCCACAAACAATGATTGGCTAAGAGTATTTAGATTTGTATAGTAAGGGGCTGATGGATGATGTTTTCATGAATCTAGGAATCATGTAATTTTTTGGTTAATTCCACATAGTCTTATATCATGGTTTCCCAGTAATTCCTCAACCTTTTGATCTGGTGGGAAAGCCTAGTTCCAAATTGTTGGGCATTGCATTAGCCTACATGGAATTATTCCATGAAGAAGATAATTTATACTTCTGCTATAAAACATAGGATAAATCAATTTAGGCCACACTTTTATTTTATTTTATGATCATTTGGACCATAATGCAAGGTGAATTTTTCTGCTCGGTGCTACATCAATTCCATTCAGCTCAATCTGTCAAGAGATTTTCATCCCGAAGATAGTTGATTATGGGATTCATCTATCCGTAGTTTCTTGCTGGTTCATCATGCTCAGGGGCATTTATGATATGATTGATTTTATTTATATCACACAAGAAGATCTACGAGACCATTGTTTACTGTGTTATGTGGAATGTTTCATCATCTTGATCAGGTTCTTCCAAGATAGCCACTGCATTTTCTAGTTCATCGACACAAGTATTCTGTGATTGAAGGATATAATGCAATGTGGGCACAAATGGGAACTCTGACATTAGTCCTATGATATATCCATTTAATGGGGATAGTTCTTCATTATGGATGATATTTTCACCATTGATCTGATTTATTACTATATTTGAATCCCCTTTGATGTTTAGGTATGCTATATTCAACTGTAACTATTATTCCAAACCACCAATGAGGGATTTGTACTCAACCTCATCGTTCATATTGAATTAGGATAGTGAGAATAAATATGGAAGAAAATATTTATTAAGGGACACAAATATGACCCCTAGGAAAACCTGATTGAGTTTCAGGTTCTCCATTTTTGTGCCGATAGGACTCTGATAGGCACCATAAAAAATACATCTACCATGTCCATAGAGTGTCTTGTGAATAAAAAACCTATTCATCATTGAGTCCGGTGTCCTCTGTTGCATCTTCTAGAGAAGGATATTTTGTGGGGAATTCATCAAAGTATTTCTCATTTACTGATTTCTGGGATATGAAATGGATGACATATTGTTCTAGGATGACCTCACACCGAGCCAAATTCCTGGTCAACATAGTGCTGCCAAGTATGCACTTGAGCATGTCAATATGAGAGACCAGATGGATCTCATGGTGATGCAATTAATTCCTCAGATTCTTCACTATGAAGATGAGTTCAAGGAAGTTCATTTCAACATCCAAATATATGGTCTCAATGCCGAACATAGGCCAGTTGAGGTCATAGAGACTTTTATCGCTCCCCAATTCATTCTTTTGAGCAAGGAGGAATCCCAATGAGATTTCCATGGAAGACACATATAATATGGGTGGCCTCCCCTCCATCAGTGGAATCAAAAATGGTGGGTGAAACAGAAACAACTTGAGATGCATAACGGATTTTTGGAAATCATTGTCCCATGGGTAGGTGACCCATTTCTTCATCAACATAATCAATGGGAGGGATTTGGTAGACATGTTACCTATAAATCTCTTAATGTAGGTGATGATCCATTAGTGACCCATTAGTTATTTGAGGTTCTTATGGGGATAGATTTCTATGATAGCACTCGTCTTCTATAGGTAATCCTAAATTCCACAGTCATGTACCAAAAATCCAAGGATACTTCCAGATGCAACCCAAAAAGCGAACTTTATTGGATTCATCGTCAAACTTTGTTGTCGCAATTAGATGAATATTTATTCGAGATCCTTGAAATGATTACATATATGTTGATATTTGATTACCAGGTCATTGGTATAACAATCAGATATCTACCCCAAGAATGGATTAAATATGTGATTCATGGTCCAGTAACGTGGGGCGTTGAGGTTCTTTAATCGGATGTCCATGACTTGTAAGTAGAATATCTCCTGTGCCACCCTGATGGTGGTTGAATTTTCATCCACTGGGGATATTTTAATCTTATTATACCCTGAGTACCCATACATGACTTAATGGTCATTGAATCTAGAATTTGTGTTGATCAAGAGTTCTATTATTGGAAATAGAAAATATTCCTTGGGGAAATGTCGATTAAGGTGTCTGAAATAAATTAAGAACATGATCTGTACATTCTTTTGGTTGACTTCATTTATGTTTTCAATCCATATGGGGTATTTCAACTATAAAATGAAGTTGTATTTGATCAACTTGTCAACCTCCACCTATATATTTGTGCCATGGGAGGTATTCATTCCTCTAGATACCTACCTGAAGCCTCATTCATATTCTGGTAGTCTAAGATAGAGTGTATCTATATTTGGATCCAATAAATGAATTTCTATATAGTTCTAGGAAAACACTTATTTTTCCTACTTCAGGAAAGTGATGTACATCTCCTAATCCTCTACAGGCATAGCGATGCTAATCAAAGTAGGTAGTGAATCTTCATTTGTCCTTAGTTTTATCTGGCAGAGCTCATCTATGGGTGTGGATAAACATTCCTTGAATGCTGGTGGGGTTTTTATAAGATCATCATCACCCTCTTCTAATTCCTAATACATAGGTAAATCTCTATTTAAGGATGGTATGTTGGCGGACTCTCCATTACTCTCTAGTTGAGGGAGATTATCAAGATAAATTTCATCATGTCCCATCTTCTGGGTTGCGAAAGAGAGATGTTGAGGGTGACTACTACTAAGGACAGAAGAGGGTTGGATATCTGGTATAGGGCCTACTAATTCAACCATTTTTATGGGTATCACGTATCCCTCATCAAGTATGCCCCATGGATTTATAGTGGTGGTCCCCAAGCTATTTGGGGGAGGCCACCTGTACAACATCATCCGCTATTGGTTGTTTGTATCCCTTTTCATAGAAGTTTGCTTCATCATATATAGCTCTGCATGTTCTGAAGGGTGCATTGTCATCGTGGAGTATGATGAATCTTCCATTGATGGGGTACATCTCGAATTGATGGAATGTATATGGGATTTTTGAGTGGTTATGGAGCCAGATCCATCAAATAATGACGTTGTTTGTAGTGTCTTTTTGGATTACCATGAACTCAGCATCCGATATGAGCTACCAAAATTGAGTCTCTAGATTATTCATTTTGATGGGCCCTTGCTCACCCTTATCATATTGCTAGATGGTCATCTTGGAAGGGGAAAGGTCCCCTTTTCTATACCCCAAACATTGGAGGTTTCGACATAGATAAGATTGATCCCCTATACATTATCTATAAACAACATTTGGATGCTAACATTATTGAGATTTCTTGATCAATACAACGGTATGTTGTGTCCCTTGAGGGAATATTCCTAATTTTCCCAGTGAATGAATTGGTGACATGACATCCTAAGGAAAATATTTCCTCTCAATAGAACTCAGATGAATCAACTTCTATCTCAAATAATTTTTGGATTTAGAGGTCTTCAAAAAGTTCATGCTTGGGTTCAATGGAATAAATAATCACATCATGGATTTAGATATTGGCGGGGACCATGGATTTCTATTTCATAACAATATACTTCTATGCTAGAGGTCATCACTTCTTGGTATGGGGCTGCTCTTGGGCATGTAGATGAAGATCTGGAGCAGTTGAGGTCAATAGACATGGGCCCTATGTAGAGGTTAGAGTCATACCTGCTTTTATTATAATAGGTTAAACCAGCCTTTCATAAGGCTTGGGATTATCAATTTGAACACTCACTATACAGAAACATAAGGAAATTGGGTGTGGGTGACTAATGGAGGGCTTTGAGGAACCTCCCTACCTCTTTCGAGCCTGTTGAAGAACATTACCACGACTCCTGACCACATATGAGTCCTCTGTGGGTATATGACTAGGATAAAAACTCTGGCCATATCTTCACAATCACCTATATCATCAACTTCAACACATTCTTCCTCATGTTCCTCTATTATATGCCTTAAACAAATATTCAGGGGTGTACTCATCATCAGAGAAGGGATTAATCAAGTGTATCATATTGAAAGAACTGAATATGAGTTATTAACTAGGTCAGGATTCCATTTGGCATTTTGGTTCTCAACCTACAGATGTTACATGGAAGAAACATTTGAGGCTTAGATCCAACTTTGGTGTAGAATCCGACACTTCCTCTTTTGTTTCTTCCTACTTCTGGTGGTAACAACCATCCTTGGGGGGAAAATTAGACTTCCCTTTTTTGGATGGTGAGGCTATTGCAACATTTTAAAACTATTCACTGAGGGACCCATGGGTTCAATAAAATATTTTTCAAGTCACCCAGTTGTAAAACATATTTTCTTTTCGGGTCGGATCTTTCATCCAACCTTCCTCTGCCTCTGACTAGGAAATGGTAATGAAAGACACTTGTTTTTGAGAATCATCAAGTATCACCTGTCCAGAGTCAATCATACCTTGAAGGAAATCATTATATATGGAAAAATTCCAGATATTATGACCCAACATTTTGTGGAAAGGGTAGTAATTAGGATGTTCATTGAGAATGACTTCATCTAGCTTCATGGGATGCAGAATTGGGAGTATGTTATTTTCCTTGGTTTAAAATTATTATCCAAGGACGTGCTCATTTTGGAATGAGTAAACCTTTTTCATCTGCTCCATGAATATTGGGAAGACCTAGTTTCATTGTGTGTCCCGAAGAGGGTGATTTTGTGGATTCACTTGGCCATTGGGGGTGAGGGGTGGTTCAGATCATTTCCTGGGAGCTTAGACCATTTTGGGATTGAGGGTGATAACTACATCTTTAACAATTAAAAACATTTTCACTTGTGATATGGTTGTGATCTAATGCATGGATCATGTTCGCTGGATAGCTTCTTTAAGACTCTGTGCTATTTTATGGAATTCTTAGAATCCACCTAGATATTTCATGGGTATTTGGGGTGTCTATAGCTCATCCTTGAGATTTTCAGCATAGCGTTCCAGCAGTTGTTCCTACGAGAGAGGGGTATTTAGTGAATAGGTCAATCCCATCTAACTTTCAACACTGTTTGACCGCCTCTAGTTCCCACACTGCTTGCTGTTCATCAGGTAAACTATTTTTGATCTTCCGCAATCTTTAATTGAATTGGTTAAGTAACAATTAGTGAAGGTCATCCCATCCTCTGATAGACCCTAAGAGAATAATTCTATATAAGATGAAGGCTGGCCCTGTCAATGTCTGTTTGAAACACCTCAGTTGGGTTTCCCCTTTCTGATCCCGAGGGCCCATTATAGGCCCACATCAAGACAAAAAGTGCATGATATGTTGTTCAGGATACCATTCACCATTGAAGGTATATAAGGTAATATTTTTGAAATTGGTCAGAGGAGGGGTATCATCGACCCATTCTTGTTGTGGCTTCTTCTCAGGTAGCACTGTCATGTGTCTCCCTTCCATGGCTTCCATCCAAGTAGCCAGAGATTCAATGGTATTGTGCATCTCTTGGGGAACTGCTATCCGAGTCTCTAACATCTTTAAGGAGTGGACTGGGGATGATGAGGTATCCTCACATTCATCCCTCACTGATCCATTAAATATCATATTATAGAGAAGTTACCCTAGCGAGGGAGAGGATGTCACCCTACTTAAGAGATGCCCTGATCATTTCTAGATTCCTATTTTATGTAGATGGTTTTTCTATACCTGAAGAGAATTTGATATACATATGATTCTCTAGCTGGGGGATCATCAATAGGAGAGGGAATATCAGCCTCTGGAAGAAGATGATACCCAATATGAATATTTCCCCAAAGTAGTTCCTCAATGAACTATTAGAGTGCTCATATCTCAATATCATATTGTGAAAATTTCTCTTCAAAATATGGAATCATGGACATGATAACTTCTTTCTCTTTATATTTATAGATGTTCCATTGATGAGGTAGAAAATCATTATTCATATGTTCCGAATTCTGAATCCTTGGATGATTCAGGGTGCACACACCCTCATTTAGTGTGTCCAAATCACCATCCTCCTGGGGTATGTCTTCCATATTGTAATCCTATGCATTTGGATATTGATTCATTTCTTCCATATTAATAGTGATGATGTTCACAGAAGAATATTAAGCGATTGTGGTTGTTCCATTATTTTACACATGGCAATCCATCTCTTCCAGTATTTCATTAGGGTTGGTACTCGAACCCTTGGCTTTATTAGGCCATTTGGATTGCAACCCCGGTGGGGATCATTTCATTCACCGTACAATCCTCTCTTCCTGGTTCATGAATAGTGAACTAGTGGGGATTTAGAGTCGAGGTATCTAAATGAGATCTGACCAATATAGGTATATCATACTATGGGAGGAACTGGTGGGATGCCAAAAGTTGATCTTTTCCTCCCAACTTGTAGAATATTGATTCCATATGTTGTGGTGATAATGATAATCATTCCCCCAACCATGTGGGTTAGGGTTCACAGAGAATTTCTATTGATGTACCTTAGGTCCATTCTTGGGATGATGAATTTGTAGATGGTGATTGAGATATAAATTACCCCAGCCCTGTGTGATGGTGTTTTCGTATGACTACTATAAACACATCTTGAATTATCTCAAGGACATGTGCCTATAGAGGTGGTGGTGCTGAAATATGTCCTCTTTTCCCAAGGGGTTGATTCCAATCCTGGGTAGCTATCATAGTGTCTTCCCCTGAAGTATCTGGGATGTGGAAAAATTAGGCTTTCATGAGGATTTTGTGCGATGGTAGTCCATGATGAGGAACGCTCCTTGTAGTGACCAAATAGCTCAAGAATTCCCCAGTCCTCTGATGTTTCTGGAGGTTATTACATAGTAGGATGTAGTTTTTGAGGGGATATACTTTTCTAGGGGAGTATCCAAGTGTAATTATCTATATTATCCCTATCCTTGAATTTTTATTGCTGACGTGGCTTTGGATATTAGCTACCAATGTGTCATGATGTAATGGCGGCATGGTATTTGCAAATTTGTGCTGTGATTTTCTTGTTTTGGATCCCTGACCATGGAGATAGTTACTAGGTATAGCTGGATAAGAGTATCATGATGGTTTTAAGGTCACACTCGTATCCTAGATAATGGATATGTTGATCATTCATCCGTTGATGAGTATCCCACACATTCTGGTGTACATAAGGAATACAATAATTTTCTACATCATTGGGTATCTCATAGTAAGAAGTTGGAGGGACCATGAACCAGATATTGAGGCTATTTCTGACTAACTCTCTCCATATGTCAATTTTGGCCACTTCTTCATCAATCATACACACCTCTATCCAGTTAGACTATATAAAATTACTTAAAGGGTCTAGTTTTGATGGGAGTGGGGTGTTGTGGGAAGCTGATGGAGAACTTTATGAATTTGTTCCTAATGTTTTGAGAACAACATTATATGATGGTGTCATTGTTTGTCCCTCTTATCTATATGGAGGTGTCTAGATTAAAGGAGGGTTTCCATTCTCATACGAGATATCTTAGTGTGTAGGATAACCATGATGGATTTCATGAGTGGAGTCTCTCTGATCCATCTTCATATTACCATGATGAGTACTTTTGCGGTAATGAACATATCCGTATTATGCATCTATAGAAGATTTTATTGACCATTGTGGTGTTGAGAGTCTGTCTCAAACATCCTCGAGGACACTGAAAATGAGCATATTATAAATAGGAGTCATTTTTTGTAACATGGTTAGTGTATGTTGACATGCATTTTGTGGTTGTGAAGGGATATGTGCCTACTGTATGGTGGTTGCCGAAATTTGTATATAACCATATGGTGCAGAGGGGATATAAACCCACTAATGAGTAGCTACCAGGTTATATCAATTCATTTCCTCATTGTTGACATGGATATGAGCCTTTCTTGAGTCATGTTCCACTATCACATGGTTTTCTATAGTTTCATCAAGAATATAGTCCTGGTCCGAATATACATTCCACATAAGAATATACCAGTGGAACTCCGAAATGGGAGAAGGAATATGAGCCTCCTAATGTATTACCTTGGAGCATTGCTGGTGTATCTATTCATTGGCATAGAAAAGAATATTCCCCTTAATTTGGCTTTCTAATAGAGTATGATAGGATGGTTCACTGATATGAATATTCGCCTGTTCAGAAGATTTTTCCACTCTCAACTAGTTAGCATTATCTAGAACATGGATATGGGTGCAATCCAAGGACGCATGATCATGCCACACGACTTATAGAATAGGAATATTATCCTATCTCTATGAATGTTCCTATCTCACCTAGTTGTCCCCAGATGTAATACTATTATGATCTCGGCCAGAGGCATCTCCCTTTAACGGGATATACTGATAATTTTCTTGGGTGGAAGGAATAATGTGAGATTTCTCTATTACAACCACTTGGTCTTGATGATTAGAGTGTTGAGTCATCCTAGCTGTAGACATTAGAGTATTCATCTATACATTAATCTGCAACAGAGCTAGAATATGCCAGTGGAGTTGTTCAACTATTTCAAAAATGTATTGGCACTTTAGAAAACCATGTGAAGAAATATATTCTTACCCATCCTTCGTTTTCTTATCCTATTGACAGATGTGTTATATAGAAGTAAGGATATGATCCAACTTCCATACTCCATGTTCCATTGGGATATTGGAATGTAATTCATGCATGGGAGTTGGAGTATGAGCCTCCCCCATGTTCACTATAGAAAATTCCAATGGACTTGTTCACATCGAGTAGGGATATGAGACGGTTGGCTAGTCCCTACTAGAGTATGTTGGTGGTCGTTGTCTGTATGCGTTGAGATAATGAACCTCTCCTAGTTATCATGTTTCTTCTTCTTTCGATGTGACTTTCTTGGCAATGACCGTGTATGGGCGTCCAAGATGGCTGTCTGTCAAAAGGTACCCTCACCAGGCAGCTGATAGGAACTAGTATGAGGAATTTGGTGATGATGATTACCTGGATCCCTCCATAGTAGTGCATGGACCATAGGACATCTAGATCCAAACTCTTGATTCTCCTTCATCAAGTATGGGATATGGAGGTTATCATGCATTGGGGATAGTCTCTTGAAGCGATTGGACACAACGATAAGGGCCACTAGCCTAGCAGCAACATTCATCATGCGACATGGACTCGACGCTTACGACACATAAAGAATCTCACGAGAAGCTTCTATTATTGGGATCATGCTTTATTGGTGGTAATCCTGAATCATGGTGTTTCTACCTAATTCTAAAGACATTTGGAAGGAAAAAACTTTTTATGACCCTCAGGGGTTGCGACTGCAGATGAAGTTCCCACACAGGTGCTTTAAGATGAAGACATTTTCTTAGATTAGGAATCTGAATGCATGCAGACAATAAGGAACAATGTCACTAGTTAGTTCTATATCATATGAATGATAATTCTCAATCAGATATGCATGGTTAACACAATTTTCCTTTATTCTCTTTCTAGCCATTCTACTAGTGTGGACTCATCAACACGAGGATTGACATATAAGATTCCCAGTTAATGGTGGTCTTACTACTTCTCATGTATAAAAATCACAAAAAATTGTCTTATGAGGTTCTCGTTGAGCCAATAAATGTTTCTCTCATGTTAATAGAAAGAGTCCTGGCTTGAGATATTAAAAACTCGTCATTTTGTGATTACATATATTTACATCGTGTTCACCAGTTTCGTTTTGATGGGTTTTGGTGGCATGGAATGGGTTTTTGTAATCATGTTACCATTTCACATTTCCAGAAATATCCCAATGGTTCCCCCATAAATTGATGAATATTGACCTACATTCTAGAGGCTAGTGTTCATCTGGGTTTTAAGGCCCAGCGACTCTTAGGGTCTTTCATTGGTCAAGAGGATGGGAGCTCAGGCTCACCACACATTTTTTGTGGGATTTTTTCCCTACTTCGTTAATCTCTTTTATATTTAAGTCATGATTTAAATTCTATCCATGATCCTAATATGGGACCAGTTACCCTGAAAAACAGCTATGGGTTGATTCTCATTTACATTCTATAGATTGGGTTACATCTATATTTATTTGGATTTCTCAATCATTTTCCTAAAGTGGGAAATAACTTATGTGATAAAGTCACTTGAATAAGTGCTTCGGGCTACTCTCCCATGTGTGGAGGTGGTTGATATTTTATGGATAGGATTGATCTATTATGAGGCATCCAACATATCTTGGTTGTTACATGATTTAAAACTCATATATTTTGATTGGTGTTTAAACTTACGCACCGAAACATCGCTATTTATGAAGCCTATTGAGGTTCTCGTTGCATCTCCCTAAGCCCACGTGATCCATCCTCATTTTGAGAAATAAGAGGGAGTGGATGAATATACTTTTGAAATGTTGATATGGGAACTTTAAATTGGGGTAGTCCCTTAAATATTTGATGTGTAACTAAATCCTATAAGAAGGAATCCTATGCATCCCGATTATGGAGGGAATCAGATTCCTCATAGTTCTTTAAGGATGGGTCTTATACACCGATGTTTCCCTATTTATGATTCCTAATGATGTTCTCATTACATCTCCCTAATCCCACATGAGCCATGCTTGATGTAAGAAGAAAGAGGGATTCCATAATTATCCACATGTCATTTGGATATGGGATATTCATATTGGGGATGTCCTTTAGATATTGGATGTGGAACTAGAGCCTTTAAAGAGGCATCTTATGCATCCTTATTATGAAAGGAATTAGAGTTTTCATTTTTTTTCTTTATGGATCGTGATTACACACTAAAGCTACCCTATTTGTGAGTGGGTATTCATATCTATAAGGTGTCTCGTGACCTTTTTGTAATACCCTGGGAGGAATTGAGTGACCAGAATCGACACATATGGGTTGTGTCATGAGAGCCATAGTGGTGTGATTTGGGGGTGTTTCTTGTACTGGATGACGCCTCAGGGAGACATCACAAGTCCAGGTCAGCGTGTCAAGAGGTGTGCCGCATGTCATGGATGACTTTCCAGGGAGACACTACAAGATTAGGAAATCATGTCTAGAGGTGTTGTGGGTCTTAGATTACTCGTTCAGGGGGATGCACCAAGAGATCTAGGTCATCATGTCTAGATATGTGTTTCTGGTCGGGGATGACTTGTTTGGGGGACACTACGAGACCATGCCTAAATGTCAAGAGGAGTCACCGGTCTCAGATGACTCTTTCAGGGGGCGCCCCATGAGATGTGGGCTATCATATCAAAATTTGTGCCACATGTCTTGGATGGCTTTTCAGAGAGACACCACGAGACCAGACTAACATGTCAAGTGGTGTCGCGGGTCCCATCTGACTCATTTAAGGGTTCCCACCAAGAGAGCTAGATAATCATGTCCAGATGTGTCAATGAGACTCAACTACAATGATTAAGCACCATCATATAAGTGAGTTTATGCATCGAAAGAAAATCACAAATATAGTGTGATCGTCCCAGAGGGTTTGCGGGATCCATGTGGTGCTCAAAAAAGATTCAAAAGACCTATGCCGACATATTCTAAGCATTTCACATGCTCAAGATGACATGAATAAGTGATGTTGTGAGATATGGGAGGTGTTAATTGGCATTGTCAGGTGTCTTCAGTTGGAAGACATGAAGTCAACAATGGTATATTCTCATTTCATTTGATTGAGTTTTTGTCTTCGGATCCTACCATTTTCCTTCATATTGTGAGTACCTTGGCTTGATTTGTGTCATTTTTTGGGACTCACGTGATCTGGATAACCTGTGATACGATCTTCGAAGGTCCTGTTTGGAGTCCTTTGTGTGATATTTGACTGATCACGTCTTGGACTTTATGCTTGGCTCGTGATTTCTTTGGTAGTCTGTCAGTGTATTACATGGTGGAAACTTGGTCAGTCGCGTGATTGGATGTGCACAGAAGCCTGGGATCTAATCACAAGCATGTGTAGTCTCAAGAATCATGTCAATCGACCAATGAACAAACCGACTAGAAAACGAACCATTTTTTGAGATGAAGTATAGAATTTATATGTGCGGCCATCCCGCATACTCACTGGTTTTCATGAGTAATTATATGTGAGTGTATGATATAGTAATCACATAGTCTAGCATTATGTGGTTTTGTGAGTATCTTTGGTGGACTGCCCCTGGGGAACCGGGTGAGTCTCCGAAGTCATGGGATGATCCATCCATTAGCAGAATATTTCCTATTATTGAATAATAATTCAGTTATGGGATTCAATTCCATCATGTCGACATTCCCAAGGGTCTTTGAGAGATCAAATTTCCTATCATAGGGCACACGTGAGTCCTTTAATGACCTATATCGGGATCTCGCGGTCCATGAAGAGCATGCACTAGATGTATCTCATGTCCTTCAGCAACCCCAAATCCTTTTCACCTCCCCCTTTTCCATCTCCTTTGTTTTATGTGATGATGTTTGGGAGTCTTGAACAATTTCATGTATGGAAATAAGGGTATTTCCACTATTTTTTTGGAGAGGAGTCGCGTGAGTCATATGGGTCACATGGTCATGTGTGATTATTTCGTGGAAAAACCAATTTGTTTTTCCTTATAGCACTAAGATGTTTCCTTAACATGGGATTGGTATTTCGTGTGGTGAAACTAAAAATCTATAGGGCCCTTTAGAGGTAAGTCCTTCGTGACACTGAGGTCTTATGGTGTCTCTTGGGTCGCTCATGGTGTGCATCGCATGTCTTTTAGTGACCACAGACACCACTCACCTCCTCCCTTTTGACCATGTTTGTATTATTTGAAAAGGGTTTAGAGGTATCTGAGTTTACTTGTGTAATATCCATGATTTTTACTCACTATTCTAGTGGTGTCTCTCTTGAACATTGTGGATTATTTGATAGTGTTCAAATATATAGGCCAAAACTATGAATTTTTTCTTAGTGTAGTGAAGTTGTCAGGGTGTTCCAATGTGACACAACTAATGAGACAAAGGGGATTCATGAGGCCCACTAGGCTGGTTGAGGTGCGTTTTTTATCTTCAAGGGTGTTCTAGATATCCTCCAGCGATTGAGGATTCCACTTAACGCCTCTACTCTATCCCTTCATTCATTACGGAGAAGGGTCATAGGACTCAAAAGATAGATTTTACACCATATAGAGATTTTATTGATCCCATTAATGCTTTGAGCATGATATTTACGACTAGTAGGAGTCTCTTCCTTGGTATTCCACATCCCATTATTTTTATGGGATTTTTGGTGGGTTTTCATGCATTTTCCAATGAGAAATTACCCGCCTCGGGGGACGATTGCCTAGCCTTCACCATTTGGTCCTTGGTGTTCAAGGGAACTTGTATAGGAAGTTTTTGCAGGGATTTCCATTGAATAAGCACCATGTATAGAGACATTACATGACCATGAAGTGGTCTTGTGATCGTGATCCTTTTAGGGACTTGTAAGTATTTCAACTATCATCTTCTCCCATTCTTTCATGGGAATGATAATACCCATGTTCAGGTATTTCGTAAATTATGATTTTTCAGCTGGTGCATAATTGGGGGGCATCATCATACAGTCATTTGGGTTGTTGTTTTCTAGTAAAAAAAATTATAATTAAAATTATGTGGATATTTTTGGTTGTCTTCCTATTAATCCACCCTTGTTCTATGGTTTTCAAATCGATGTATGAGCTTGAGGATCCACAATCTCTTTTTAGGTTGTTCATATTGGTGGAATCATGCTTTTGATTATCATTTAAAGGATAGTATGCACAATAATATTAATAATATACCATTAGTTTAATTTATATTTATTGGGATGAAAAATGAATTCACACTTTTTAAAAATATAGATATTTGGATTGTGAGATTATAAGAGATTGACGCCTTAAAATAACAATGGTCATTGAGTGTTTTTTGTGATGTGGATAATGTGTTTGTTGAAACATATTATCCAACATCGTGGTATCACGTTAAATAAAATTATTTATAATGTATATTCTTCTAATAAATTTGATGAAAATTAAAATTATGTCTTTGATGAAAATGTAAATGAACTGAGGTAGGAAAATTGACAATAATCCCCTTGGTCCATTTGCGAAAAATAATGTGGGGATGGTGAAAAATGTGTTTTGTTGTGTGGTTATGATATGCGGTGGATGTAATTATATAGGGTATGATATATGATGGATCTTATGGGATGTAGTTATGCTCTATGGTGTATATGATTAGGATGTGTATGTGGTAGTAATGTAATTGGAATATGTGGCATTTTTTTATAAGAATACTGTCTTATTTTGTTGTTTTATGTTTTTCTAGTTTCCTAGAAGTAATAGAAAAAAATTATAAATAATAATTTGATATTTAATTGAATAAAATGGTTATCAAATTGTTTAAATTATATAGGATTATATTTTTATTTTATGTATTTTAAATGTTAAATAAGTGGTCAAGTTGATTGAATTTTTTGTAATGAAAAATATAAAAATTTTCATATATTGAAATGAATGTTATAATGTGGTTGTGGATAGTGGATTGATTTTGTGGTTTTATTGATTTTTTTTTGTTACAGAAATAGTTGTTTTTGTTGTGAGGCTTAGTGGCTATGTCATTATTTTGGATAGTAGTCATGTTTGGAACCTTTAGTATGAGCTTATTTTGTACTACTATATATATATATATATTACATGTGAGTTTAATATGAACCCCACCCATGTTGAGAATTTTTCATAATAACGTAATATTTTGTGGTGATTTTTTCCAACATCCAATTAGTGAGAATGGATGGTTTTCTACCATATCTTCCATACTACCACTTCCAAATGATGTTGTTACACAAGGGATGTTAAGGCTAGTAGTTAAAAAGTTCACTATATTGATGTTTTATGATGTGAAAAAACTATGATTATTACACGGTAGGAGTAGGTAATGAGGTAAATTTACTTCAGGTTTAGTATAACATACCTCACCAATTATATCTATGGATATGAGGTGATATCCTGGGTGTATTCATTTTATATGTAATGTGATGGAATAACTGTCCATGGGAAATATGTGATGTGATTTCCTAGGAGTCTTCAGGTCAGATTTTATGAGATGGACAAGGAGTCTGCATGTGAGTTGTGATACGATATCCTAGGTGTCTTTATGAAAGATATTATGTGGTATTTGATGTGTATTTGGGAGATATGTGACCTGATGTGATGTACCTAGTTTTCACGTGCAGGGTTTAAATAAGGTAGTGTATAGTGAGCCAGGAAAAATGTTGTTGGAGTGTTTGAGAGGAAAACTAGTTGTAAAGTGGTATATGGTACCCTTTTTTCAATAATATTATTTTTATGATACTATAAAAGGATTTCATATTTTATTAGTGTGTTGTTATTAGAATGGTATTGAATGTTTAACATATTTATGTGATGTTGGTTATTTTTTTCTCACTAGTGCTTTAACACAAACTTTTCATTTGTGAATAAGAGAATTTAGTTTTGATCTTATTGAGTATAGTTGTCCAGAAACACTATATATATATATAATATTTTCCATCATTCTAAAGGTACTATATGGATCATTTTGAACATTAATATATTTTAAATTTGGTTCCACTAATGATTTAATGGTTTAATACATTTTATTTATTTATTTATATGAATATCATTAATATTTTTTTACGTTATTAATTCACATTGGTTTGATTTTGGTTTAATTTTATATTATATATTTTAGATTTTTGTGGTTTTTATCCTTTAAGCCTATCCTATTTTATTAGAGTGTAATGCATCCAATATGAGATACTTTTATACCCATTGTTCCTGAAACCAAACAATGTCCTACTGGAGGTAGGATCAAGGATTAATTATCCCTCTTCCATCACTATCCAACCACACGTGGTAACTTTGTGGAGGGTGTCCTGACCGAGTGTGATAAGGTATTTTAGTGGAGGGATACAACGCTGTTTGTAGTTATGAATATTTTAAATTATATGGGTTGATATATAAATAGTGTCAGTTGATCTTGGTGCATGAATTCAGATAAGGAAGATTAGTAAGGACATGTGATTTTAGGTCCCCCCATCATCTAAAGGAAAGAATCAAACCCAACCAAATGTCAAATTGATGTTGTTTATTTTTTAGGGTATAGACATAGGGGAGGTAAAAGTAACATGATTTATTTTATTTGTATTTTTATTGAGAGTTTTTGTGAAGTTAAATTAATTCATAAAAATCAACATAAAAATATAATAAGACAAGGCATAAGAAATAACTATTTCCAATTCATCTATTGATCCTTGTCATCATCCACTTGTAATTCAGGTAGTGGAGATTGTACATACTAATCCATCAAATTTTTAGATATTCAACTATGTAGTGTAGGATTACGCATGGTTATGGGATATGTTTTCCATCAAATAGTAGTTTCTTTGTAGGTAAGATGGTTTAATATTTCATCTATAGATAGAGTGCTAGCTGTGGGATATCCCAATAAAATTTATAGTCAAATGTGAACGTCTATTGATCTAGGTTTTGTTGAAGGTTTTTCAGATATAGGGGCACTGAATCATTTTTGGAATTTGTTACTAAGTGATCAGAAGGAGGTATATGTTTCATTACTCGACAATGTGATGGATTTTCATGTCAAATTGATTTTATCTACCATGGAGGTAATGAAAAATGTTAATAGTCTATCACTTGTTCTAGGGTGCATGTCTATGTTTGATATTTGCATCATGTATAAGAATATTTTTTATTTCTTCCTGATTATTTATCAATGAGGAGTCCTGGGTAGAGGGTCCTGAAGAGGCACTCTGTCCTTCAAAATAGAATGTATTTTTCCATATTTAGATTTGAATTTACATAGATGTTTAGAAACATTCTGTGGTGACCATGGGTATACACTCACAAGGATTCTTTCCATGGGTGGAAAATGAGCATGATTCCTTGAAGAGAATATTTATTTATTACTTGTCTCATGTTTTGGGGCCATCAAGGTTTTGACCAATGGGGTTTCAACCCCAGAAGATTCCTTACATACAATCATGTTATACTGGTTTTTTCCCTTCCTATTGGGAAAAGGATAATTTTATTTATCTGTTTGATGATATTTCCATTTTTAGAAATAGTTTTCCAATATTCATCAATCATATTATGGAGAACGTGGTCTGGTTTAGCATCATCCTTAACATTTTCTACCATCAAGGCTATTGTAGAAACAAGGGAAATATAACTATGATATAATAATATTAAATAGAGTATAATGTGGTAAAACATAGGATGTTTATATTTTTTGTTAACCTCATCATTATTATGGATGTTTATGAGACTGTTATAAGAGTGGAATATGAGTTGGGCGTGGTAGGATTCATGAAAAGGGGGTGGAAGCACTAATGGGGACATATATCATTAGAGGTATGATTAGTTTATTGTTGAACCTTCTCTGTGATTTTTACATTTTAGTATAATAAAAATAATTTATGTAAAACATTTTAGTTCATAATATAGGTATTAACATTTAGATTCTCCTCATTACTGAAGTCTTGAATACAAAATTTGAGGAGAGAAATGATTTTTTATGAGTCAAGGGAAAGGAATGATGGTTGGTTGACATCCGTCATGTGGGGATAGCTTCTTTATTATGATTTAGAAATATAATTAAATTATTGTAATCAATTGGTTGTGTTAGACACATACTCCTATCAACTACTTATAGTGGTGTGTATTCTTCTAATATGTGGATGGTCAACAAGTTGTTTTCTTTAGGGGCAGTACTAATAGTTGAGATGTAGACATATGGAGCCCCATATTTATTTAATCACTAATATGTCTATGGGATTAGTAGATGTTTTTATAATGTATTTTCCTAGGTTTTTGGGTAGTTTTTAGATTTTTTTCCAAGATGGTTTAGAGATTTCTACCTTGAGTTATTATTTCTTTTAGGGATAGATATATATCCCAGTTATTATCTTATTTAGATGGATCCTTATCATATGAAACCATATGAGTTTTTGGATATGAGGATTATGATAGAATATATATTGAATAAGGGTTTCATCTGGTCCAATGTTTCATTTTGGCATGCTTCTGTGTTATTCTCTATAATGGTTGAAATTTGTCGCATCTTGTGTATAGATAACATAAATTTGAATAATCTGAAGACCAATAATTTATTCTATATATCAATGAGTAATGATATTTTTGACCATTTGAGAGGGGATAAATGGTTTTATATGATAGATTTATGGTCAAGAGATATCCATTTGAGAGAGAATTAACAGGATTGCACTAATATTATATTCTGATATAGGTATGTGTGTATGATGTTCATGAAATCCCATTCAGTGTCATGAACTCTACATCTATGTTCCTAGGGTTCAATTCCATGGTTATTTTATATCCCAATATGGTGTTTCACTGAACCCATAATGGTTTGAGGTAGTTCGTTCATGAGAATCAACCTTGAATGTAGAAGAGGTCCAGATATTTATTATTTTGCGGTCAATTATAGATGGTTTTTATATAATTTATCACAAATTGTGGCCCCATTAAATACATTGACCATGTGGGACAATGATTTAATGAAAACTGGTTAGTGTTATGTAGTTTTTTACTACCTAAATGGGTGATTTAATAATTCCATTCTGCTCTAGTTTCTATGTGTGGGGATATGATTGAATTATTTTCTGAAACATCTAGCCTATGATAGGGGTTCTTATGATTCATTGTTAGTAAATGATATATTATGGGTCTTCGATTTAAAACCCCTAGGGGTGTAACTATGAAACCCATGATCTAGAGCTAGTATCGATAGTGTTTTCACTAAATATGAGGAACCATTTCCTTACTATAAAATAATTTTTGGTTATCACATATAAAAAAATCCATCATTATATAATTTCTCACCATGACAAAAATCTATGTAAATGGTGGTTTGCAGAGATCATAAAGGTTTAAGGATTTTATATCTCATACCCAATTGGAATTTTAATATTCGTTTACCATTCTTTTTTAGGATGTTAGAGAACGATGTTGTTGAGGATTCCAATGATTATTGGAGGGTGGAATAATAGTTTGATACCCTACACATAGATGAATGATTGGATGATGATAGAGGATGCATATTTAAATGACATTTTAGTCCCCCCATAAGTTGAATATATATGATTATCAATGCCAAGAATTAAATCTTGGGATGATGCATGTTAATGTTGGTCATAATGATGTTATGGAGTGTTAAAAAGTGGATGGTCATAATAGGAAGTTGTTTTAGGGGAGTTTGTTTGTTTCAGTAGTTAAGTAAAAAGGAATTCATCATTAGTTTAATCACTCACCTATAGAGGTTCAATCAAGATTATCTATGTTGTACAATGGTTTTAGGATGTAGTTTTTGTAACCTGAGATGAAATGGGTGCTGGGAGAATTTTTGACGTGGCATTTAGTTTTTCAGAAGGTGAATGTGGAGCACCATCTCTTAGAATGATTTATGTATCCCATGGATGTTTCTAATTGAAAATGGTAATAAATTTTTATTGGATTAATTATAGTATTACCACATGATGTTGGAGGATATGATTTCATTTGTGTATTTATGGACCTGGTAATGAAATCAGCTATCATCCAATCTGTCAGCGAGTTGGGAACCATGCAGGGTTTTGAAAGGATGTATATGGATGAGGTTATGTAGATTCATATATTTATATGTTTCATTGTCATAGATATGGATTCCTACATTATCTCGTTATTCATTAGATAATTTTAACAAGATTTTCACTCTCAATTGATCCTCAACAATATTTTTCCATCATTTTTAGGAGGAGTAGATCGAGAAGACAATATCGACACTAAAGGATATGTTGCATGTGTGCATCATCAAAATAAAGTGGTCAGAGGAAAAAATATCCCATTAGTGGGATTTTGATATTATAATAAAGACCACTCTTCTATTAGTATGACCCCAATTGAGGACATCTATTGGAAGCTATATCATTCTCTGTTCTTCAAGGAAAAGTAGCAAGACTCATTAAATATCAGGACCAATGAGGTGTATGTAAAGTTAGAGAATTTTATTGTTTGTTGAGACAGTATGGGGGAGAGAATGAACCTATATATGTTTTATGACGATCACCTCAACATGGGAAGTAGATATTTGGTAGGGGGTTTTAGAACTCACCTGGATTTTTTTGAAATATCATAGTGTTGGGGTGTCATTATGAGGTGGATTATTAGTTGGAACTCTCTACTAGACTTGAAAAGATTCAAAACATAATCCAAAGAACTAATCTCTATTAGTATCCTCATAATGAGCCCTTTTTCATTGGATATAGAGTGTTTGATATGAAGAAATAACCAAAAGTCATGCAATAGCTGGTAGATATCTAGGATTTTCTAGAGGTATGTCACGAACCGACTCACTGAGGATCGAGCCGCGACTCCCCAATCCCACCTCCAATAGGCTAGGGAATGGTGACTAGCGCCTAGTATGCTATCAAACACATAGTAGTAATTAGACCAAGGTATCTGTACACACACACCCACATACACCTCCATGCAATATTGATGTGATATATATTAAACTGAAAAGAAATGTATGAATACATCTAACCCACAACTAGAGTGAAAAAAAGTACAAAAGGGGAAAACATGGCCCACCAAAAGAAAACTATAAAATCTTCCAAATTGATCAGAAGAATGGAAATGCTGCCAAATGAAATCGTTGATAAGATCCTCAACACATCTCCAGTAAACACCCCAGTTAGTCTCGCTCACTAAGCTCTGCCTGCTCCAGGTCCTCCAGGGACTTCATCGAAAGGACTGTGGTTTGCACTAGACACAAAAATGTGTGTGAAAAGACCAAAAATGGGTGAGTATAAAAATTCTTAGTAGACACCCCAAAACCCCCAATATAAAATAGAGAAACTGAAAGGAAATAGTCAGCTCATCGCATCCAGACGGAACCCAAACGAGTGAGAGAGACTCCATCTCGAGACCATCCTCGACTAAACAAGACTAGTCAAATTAGCTCAGATGTATGACCATACATACATCATGAACATCTGATCAGGTATATTACCATAAATATACCATGAACAACTAGATATTCTCATTCACACACCATGTCTCATGAGGTTTCGTCCCATCTTCTGTGACCGGTACATAATTAGGAGAACACACTCCATGACCTCTGCCATCCCAGATGACACTCATCCAAGAGATGCACTCCATCAGGTCTCACACAAACATCCTAGATTCCCATCTGAGAGATCATTCTCATCAGATATCATCACTGAGAACATCACGCTAAAACAACAGAAACACTAAACTTCTCAGTTAGGAGATCACTCCTAGGGTCTGCAAGGGAACACAAGAACCCACTCCAGTATCTCAAAGATCTCACAGATAGGGGATCACGACTAGGATCTTATGGGGGATAACGAAACCTGAACTGATGTTCTGTAGTTCACATCACTCAGATAGATGATCTTCTCCCATGTGAAGATGGTCAAGACGATGCTAGAAACCCCATCTAGTATAACTCGGGATGTATGGGATTGAACCGACGATGCACCAACCCTATCGAAAACCACGCGCTATGTAGGGGATCATATAAAAAACTATTCTGAAACCCTACTGAAACCATGAACTGAGTAAGGGATCATATAACCCGACAATACCACAACCCTACTATAAAACCACATGCTATGTAGGGGATTGTATACCTGAAGATGCCACAACCCTACTATGCATGACCCACTATATAGGGGATCATATTCCCGATGATGCCTCAAAACCTACGAGATTAACCTGCTAGATTGGGGATCACCGCTCGTGGATAAGTGGTAAAAGTGATACCAATAAACCGAACCAGGAAAGAAAAGCTAGAGGATCCGACTCCAGAAGCACTGGAGGGATGCTGCAACTCTATCAGGACAACATCCTATCGAAGGGATTATAAACCTTTACTAAGGTTTTAATGCCACAAAAACCTTCAAAGGAATGAATAAGGGGAGTACACTAATCCACTACTAGTTCGAACATCGCTAACCTGATCAACCCTCTACATCTCCATACTCCTCACCTCCCAGTACTATACGGAGGTCACCACCACAATCTACGTGGAAAAACATGGAAGATATGCTATCCACTCGCCCAAAATGGAAAACCAGTGAAAAGGTACTATTAATTGTTTCTATCTTAGGTGGGGCCCATGCCTCGATCCTAAAACTCATCATGTGGCCTGTACCATTGTGATCCCCTCAAAAAAAGCACGAGATCAACTACTTATTAGTCCGAAACACACAGAAGATGAAAAGCCACATTTCTCCAAAAACACCCAAAACCAGCATCATGGTGCCCACACCCTGATCTCCATCATAGCACCCATAGAATATCCTGAAAATTCCGTCTTAATATAAGGATGACAATGTCACTGACAGAACATCAATCAGACGCTCTGTGTAAAAGTTACAGCGGGTCGAAGTTGGATAATTATAAAATATTATTATTATTTCAACGTTAGGTATCCCTGGGCCACAGACCCGAATCATAAAATTCAAAATGTTAGTTTAAATGATCAGTCTCGATGCAAGGAACACATTTCCACAAATGGCTGAAAAATCGGAGTTACAATTTGCAAGCTGCGGGGGTTTCAATAAACCCCCTAAATATCCTGGCGAGACCACCGCCTGCCTCTACAACAACCACTGTGATGCCCCGGAAACCGCTGCGCCGATGCTGGAATCCACCACGCCACTACCTCCCCACCACCACAACTTTTTCATACTTCGCATGAATCCACTATACCCACCACCGGAAATGGGATTTTTTGCTAGAAAACTTCATGGAGCCACTGGGAGCACCCTGGTGCTCCAAATTCGGATCCAAAACAAGTTTCAGAATGATTGGGACCAAAACTACACAAAACGTATGATGATTTGAAGAAAAACAACGTATAAATCGGATTATGTATTATAAAACTAAAACCTCCTACCTCACGGGCAAAACACTAATGCTTCTATACCAGATCTGTACTCCGATGTTGTTGTTGTACCATCCAGGAGCGACCGCCATCAAGATCTAAGTCGGACGACAACTTGTTTCTTTGATTCAATGGTTCTTCTATTGAAGGGGGGGGGGGGCTTCACATCATGTTCCAAGGTGTAGGGGAGAGGAAATGATATTTTTTTTGATATAAATTAAATCAAATATCAGTTTAACGTTCTAGCCTGACTCACCACTGACCCGACGCCCGGTGCTGACTAAAATTATGTCGCCTATAGGGTAAACGCGGCATTCTAAACAAAACGACACACTCATAATTTTAATATGAGAGTCCATTCAGGAGTTATTCAAGATGAAGCACATTATAACAAACCATAAATTGTATAAATTGTTATTACTTTAAAATTGAAGCATACTTATTAGAACATACAACAAAACCATGGTTGGACTGTATAGGTATAGTGTCTTTAGAAACTGAGAAACATAAACAACTGGTTCACAAAGCATCTAAATTGTATCCTATTTATTTCAACATATCTAGAGTACCTTTTGGAATATCCTACTTAATACCATTCTTCCTAACATGGGGAAAAGAAATCATACAAAAGGGTGAGCTCAAATTCTCAGTAAGGGTAAACAAAGGAAATATCATATTCATAAGAACATAACATTTTGAAAATCATAAACTGCAAAAGAGATCATAATATCATAACATGGTATCAATCATAGTAGTGAAATGTAATCCCAATAATCATAACATAAAACATGAAACTTTTTGTAATACACTCATAATAATATAAAATCATTTCTTATTAGTCAAGACTCATTTCCAAGACTATCATAGTGGACAAAGTCCATTTCTAAACTGAGTTCACTCCTCATTCCAGTCCTGTATCACTGAACCAGATTAACTTGTCATTCCATCTATGTCTATATAATGAGATATAAATCATTACCCAATGCATTGGAGGGATATATAGGACCCACCAATCTCATAAATAATCAATTCTTACATGTGCCACAACATAAACATAAATCATTCATCATAATCCAAAGAATAAAATGGGTTTCACAAACATCATCCCATAATAACATAATCCATATAAAACAAATGGATATCATTTTATCATAAGAAAAGTGAAAACATGTAAATAATATAAACATTATACTTGAAACATAGACATATGAAATAATGTCATCTAAAATGGAATATGGTTCTGATAAAACACTTCAAATGAATTCTTGAGGAAAATACCCTTTCTTCTTCAAAATCATTTTATTTTCACAAAATGCCACACAATTTTAAAAGAAAAGGATTTTATTGAAAGTCATAATGAAATATTTTAGAGGAATCTTCATGAAAATAAGGTGTTATGAAACCATAAAAATCCATTCATGATGTATAAGTTAAAAAAACATTCTCCTCATAATTTTGTTTGGAAAAGTCAAAAAGTTCCTTGTAAGGTAAACAAAAGAATGATTCCTTCCATAAAACAATGTAAAAGTCAAAGAGGGTTAAACATGACTTTAAAAATACATGGAATAATATTAAACACTTTATGAAAAACATTTTATGGACTTGGATGAAAAATATACCCTAGTAAATACTTATGTATAAGCAATATCAGATAAAAATGAGATTGCAAAATTATCCCTTACCTTATGTTTGATATGCTTCGTATGTATCCAAACCTCCTGTATAATGATTTAAATAATGTAATTGTCTTATTACAGAATCATATTCATTGTTATGATGTCAAATATGGTTCAGTAATAAATTTATATTACCTGTTCTTTTTTAAATTCCATGTTAAAGTAGCGTTTTGGGTAAAATAATTTCATTTATCGTACGTATTTCGATTAGTTGTTCTTGATATAATTACTCATATCCTCATTTACTGACTTCCAGAATTTGAAACATGATTTATATATAATATATATTAGGCTTATAAATATATATTATAGATCTATAAATGGAATGAAATACACCGTTCATGGAGACGGTAGGCCGTACATACGCATGAACGATGTTCTTGTTTCCTTATTGAATTGAACGGAATTAAGTAAATGAAACATATAGGTACATAAATAAAGTATAATTGTTATGTAATATATTTCATTATTATTTATTATATTTATAAATTATAATCATACTTGAATGTCTAATCATGGAAAATGAATCTCATCGCGTTCGTGAAGACGATATTCCGTACGTACGAACGAGCGATGATATCGTTCCCATAATTATTGAATAGAATTGGAGTGGATGATATAATATCTCAATATCAGTATGATTTTATAATAACCATATATAGTTATTCTTTACACCATTATACCAATCCAAGTAATGTGGTGGTGGAAAAACTGATCACACCATGGCGTGGAGACGGTATTCCGTACGTACGCATGCGCGGTGATTTCATTTTCCGTAGGATGGAATGAAGGTGAAATGGGGTTGTTTCATATTTATAATACCATATCAGTATTTTAGTGATACTTATTGTATTACTTTACAATGAAACAACTAAATAAGAGTATGTTAAAGAAGAAAGAAACTTGAATGAATCGGTAGAAGAGATTACCTCTTCCTCATCATGTCTCATTTAAACATCCACTTAAGGGACTAGAGTTGGTCTTTTGAGAAGAATATAACCTCAATAATATTTCAATGGAACTGGAGAAGAGAAATGGGCAGGGGTTGGCCGATTTTGAAGGCTCTAAGTGTTGTGAAGAGGAGAGAGAGGAGGTTCCCTTTTTTAAGGGAGGAGAGGGGCATCTTTGGAATCCTCAAAAATATTAATTTATAATAATTCAAACCCCACTTAAAAACTAACATAAATGAATAATATTATAATATTAGATGATATAGAGCTGTAATCTCTTCAAAAAATAAAATTTATACATGTTCGAAATTTATTTTAAACATTATCAACTTGATTTATCTTTATTTAATCTATTTGATTTAATTTGTGGTAATAAGATTCTAATTTTTAAATTGTTATAAATAATTACTTATTTGTTGTGAATTGTACATAATTGGATAATTTATGCAATTTTCAACCATATAAATTTTAATTTATAAATGTTAAATATTTTTGTGATTTTTAAACAATTTTATATTATGTAATTTTTATAAAATAACAATAGTGTTAATTTTGAAAAAATTCATTTATTGGAATTTAAATAAAATCCACACAAAATATAAGTTCGAAATAAAATATTTAATAGATTCATAACATGTCATATTTATCTTTAAAATTCGTGGAATATATCAAATAGTTCATATAATATTTATTTTAATATTTTTAAAACCATTTATTTGAAATTTCAATCCATAAAATAATTTCAACATCACTATTGTGTCACCATTAATGATAATTATTTAATCCCTAAAAATTATAAATAAATTCACATTATGTATATAATTTTATTAGATTTTTTGAGACTATTCATGTTCGATGATTTATGAAGTTTATCACTAAATTAAAATTATTATACTTATAAGATTTAAGAGAGTGACATGTTGTCACTTTCTTTGGTTTTAATAATAATTACATTATTTTCATGGTAAAAATCCTATAAAATGACTCTATTCCTTCCCTTAGGTGAAATGGGTCTAAATTTAGTCATCCAATAGAATTTTGGTTGGTGTTAATGTAATTTTATAATCTTATTTTTACCCTTAATTACACGATTTACCTTTCACTTCAGTAAATAAAAATTACCACAATTACTATTCATAAAATCAAAAAGAAAAATAAAATTAACCTATTAACATAATTCAAACCCACTGAATTCAAATATGGAAACCATTTTTGAAATTTGAAAACACAGATGTCGCATTAATTAATTTAAAATTAATCTCGTTGTTAAGAAAACCGTTTTTTAAAGTTAAAACATTTCCAAGGATCGAAATGATTTTAACTATGAATTCAATGTAAAATTAATGGTAATGACATAAATTATATTAAATGACAAAAATATATTCTATTTATACTTTAAAACCAGTCAATATTATAATTTATCCATATAAATTATTGCGATGAATAAAGTTGTTTTTAATTAAAATATAGCATGTTTTTACTATTCATTAAAATATGAAAGTTATCAGAATAATTTGAAAAATTTATCCAAAGTAAATATTTATATCCTAATTCCAGATAAGAATTTTATTTTTTCAAATTAAACTTATAAAAATTTCAAATACTATATTTAAAGTGGGTGTGCCATCAAAAGGCTGCAAAACAGCATTTTTTGCAAAAATCTTATTTTACACAAAAAATTTATTTTGTTCCCATACAATGTTCTTGAAAATGAATAGGATGAATAATAATTTTATAAAATTTAAAATTTAGTTAATAATATTCATAAATTCTATTCCATAATAATATTATAATAATATATCGTTGTTTAGTGAAACCTGGTATTGCATACTACACATGCTATCGAGGAAGGTCGTGATTGCATGTAATGAAAGCCATGTTAGGAATGCGTGCAGTGAAAGCTCCCTTTGGTGTTGCATATAAAATAATTCAAAAATTATTTCATTTATAAATTAAGCAAAATCTATACATAATGTTGCATAGAATAATTTCTACAAAACGTACTTGAAATTGTGTGTAACACGAGCCAAGAATAGTGTTGCGTATACTGCAAGATAATACGGTGTTGCGTATAGCCCAAGATAATTTTGGTTTAGCATAAAACACAATACATCAATGAAATTAAAAAGAATAATTATCATAAAATCTCGGGTTGTTACACACATAATGAAACTTGTCCATTTATTTACGAAAATTCCCCTGGTGGATGTTTCCACAGCAGGCTCGCACCCGCAAAGCTTCACCCCGCTTAGGGTAACCAACACACTCCGGAAACAAACATGACCTCATATTTATGATCTGAGATAACATTTAGGAGAATAAAAAACCTCTCCATGTGCATAGTATGAAAATACTTAATATTTTTATAAAATTAATTTTGGGCACACCTGGCCTCAGAACCGCACGCCGTCTTCGCGCCTAACTCAGGAAATATTCATAGGAATATTCCAAAGTCTGAAAGGGCCAAAACCCAAGTCTCTAAAATTTAGTTCTCTATAAATAGACCATTACGTTACTTTCATTTATATAGAGTTATTATTGTTCAGAGGATTGTACTTAAGAGATGAAAAAAATCAGTATTCATATTACCTATTTTATTATTATTTTTCTTGTTTATTATTACCATATTAGTGTGATTAATGGATATTTTTTGTTTATGTTATGTTTACATTACATGATGAGATGTTTCATAAATATTTTAGAAGAGGACTATGGGGAAAAATTCATAATTTATATGTGTTATAATAAAAATAATATTAAAAAATAGCAGTAGATTTAGTTCCCCCAAATTGATTAATCTCTGGATAGGGAAGATGGAATTCATTAATTTGTGTTGTTGGGGCCGTGATATGTGATGGTTGAGTTGGTACATGGGTTTCATTATATAAAGGTTGAGATTTTGGTGGATAATGTAATGTGAAAAGGATTTTTATTTTGGATTTTAAAATTGTTGTGTGATGTTGTTTAGATGGATGTTTGGTGAATGATTTTGGTTGCTTTTAGTGTGTCTGTTTGGTGGTGTTGTTTTTTTATAATGCGGTCCATTAGTGTTATCTTATGATGTATTACTTTATATCTTCCTCTTAATGCATTTTTAAAGTTTTATTTTGAATTTGGAGTGCTAGAATATTTCTATAGGTATTCAATATGACATTACAAAACAACAAACATGTTACATTTATGGAATTTTTTTGGTGGAGGGTTAGGGAGAGGATCTGGCTTATTTGTAAGTTAAATGAATGAGACGGAGATCCTATTTTTACTCAATAGGGTTCTAATATGCAAAGTAATGGGGACCAAAAGAATGGTTTCAAATACTACATAGATAGGATAGTTGTGGTGTATAGTCGTGGGAGAAGGTTTTGTGTTCCACTATTGTTTTCGGAATGGTTGCATATTTGAGAGTGTTTTTATCTTGTGGATGAATTGATTAAATAAGATGATTTAATGTGGATACCTAGAAGTGATATTATGTCACATATAATTATGACTAGGGATTCTATTTTTTCATTGTACCTACATAGTGGACAAGGTATATGTTATACTCTTCATGGAAGATGTGTTTTCTGATGTCTTAATTCACGGTACATTGTAGTAACTTCTCAAAACAGTTATGTTATATGATATATAGATATTAATATTTTTTATATGGAACTTTTACTAGTTAGGATGAATCATTTTATCTCATATTTTCAACATTGCCTTATATTTATCAGTAATTATAAGACATGGATATAGGGGATGTGTTATGTTCATATGTTTTTAGACTATCAGTAAATATCAAAACACCCCTAAAACTCTATCATTCTTCTCATATTAATCACAATTAAAGGGTGAAGAATGGTTATCATTTGGAATTCATTAATCCTCATTTCATTAGAATTCATCCCCTCCCATTTAGTTTCTTTCCATGTTTTTTCTAATTGTTTTTTATTATATTCATCTATGTATTTTATCTCTATTATTAAAATACATTAGAATGGTGTCAAGAAAATAGTTTGTTTTTTATTTTTTGTTGTGGAGGGAATGATATGGGGTTTTTTATAGGATGATCACATGGTTTTAATTTTTTGGGGTGAACAATTGAGGTTTTACTCTTGTTCTATCCATGGGAAGTTGATAAAAAAAGTATCATTTCAAGAAAGGTTGTATTTATCTCACTTAAAATTGTACATAAAGGATGTATCATGATTTTCATTATGCATATTATGATAGTTTTTATTGATGTAATGAGGATTATGATATATATTAAAATATATTTAAGAGGAATTAGAATAAAATAACATGTTATCCAACTAATGATATTTTTTGGTTTAAATTATATGGGCATGAAGCCTTTTTTAAAACCATTGTGGGTGGGGGATTTTTTTCACTAGGGTTTATTTTTTGGTAAACTTATTGTGTGAATCATTGATGTAATTGTAAAAAAATTTATTCTATATATTATTATAATAAATTTTCTTCACATTGATATTTCTCATTATGTAATAATGTAAATTGAATAATGAATGAAAGTTGATGAAAATAACCTTTCTTAACATTAATAAATTGACTTATTGGTGGTGTGAAATTTTTTATGTTGTGTGGTTATAATCTATGCAATAATTTAGGAGATTTGGTTATGATGTATGAAATATGTAAAGGGAAGTGGTTATGGTCTGTGGTAGTTTTGATGATGATGATAATGTGGTGGGGAAATAATACCAATGTGGGGGATTGCTGGCATAATAATATTTTTTTTGTGTTGGGGATTGATGTAATTGGTTAATGACTGTAATGGAATAAAATTTTAATAGATGATTTGAAATGTAATGGGCTGAAATTTTTAATGAGTGCTTGAAAAAACATGGTAGTTAACCTTTCATTTTTGGGACATTTAACTGTAAAATTAATGTTCTCTTTATTTAGTATTGGTTGGTAATTTGAAATAAGAAAATATTAATTACATGAAATTAATGGAATAATGTATATTGTTTCATGTGGATTTATTTTTTAGTGATATTCACTTGGTGCGGGCAGTGAATGTGGTAGAGGTTGTTAGGACATTCGGTGATATTGTGAGTTTTTTATAGTACACATATAGTGAACCTTTTAGTTTCTTTTCTGTATTGATGATTATATATATATCTATATATATTTATATTCCATGTAATTTATTTATGCACCAAAACCATTTTGAGCCATTTGTGATGACAGACAAATGGATTTTTGGGTTTCCTCCACATCCCAGTGGTGAGGATGAATATTTAGTTACCTGATCTTCCCTGATCTCTATTCAATGTTGTAATGACCCGAAATTTTTTAAATAAATTTTGTTTCCTAATTTTATGTGTTATTGTTATACTCAACAAAAATGTTTTATTGGATAAACATGATTATAATTAAAATGATATCAGTGGGTTTTGACTATTATATAACCATCGGTCAACATGACCACTGTGAACAAAATGTTTTGATTATTGTCTCTAAATATAAGTAATCTTGGTTAATTATTATAGAAAGAAGATTCGATGGCCTCACCTAGTAGTCTTGGACCGATCGAAGCCCATCTAACAGAGTTTGGGAAGGAGGTAGCACCACTGGGCTTTGCTCTGGATCAAATCCAAGCCGAACTTCATCATGTGAAGCTGGAACGAAATCGCCTTCGTGAGAAGTTCAAACTGATAGAAATTACTACTCGGGCAATGTTGACTGAGACGCCCCAAGCTTCTATCACCCTAGCACACCTTACTCTTAGGTCCTATGCTGGTATTATAAGGGGTTATGTAACGAGACCGTAACTACCTTGTGTAATCCTTGTTTTAAATAAAAATTGGGATTTCTTCTTATGATGAAGTTTATGAATTTTGAAATGACCGGATAAATATAGTATGCATATTTTTGATGAATTTTAGAAAAAGGATATTTTAAATATGTTTATGTAAACCCTAAATAATTAAAAATGTGTAATGATTTTCAAAAAATGGTCTTCTGCAATTATGTTCAGTACTAAATTTAGAGTCTAATAAGATCAACTTGATTTTTGATGAATAGTAAATTATGAATAGTGATTTTATGATTAGGATTAGTAATATGACCAAATTGATTAGTAATGTCACTTAAAGAAGGTTTTAAAATAATCTAGGCACCTTGATTATGTAATGTGATTCAATAAAATAGTTAAATAACGGTTTCATTAATTATTATTCATGTATTAGTTTTTTCGGGTGAATAGTGTTTTTAATTAAAAATTTAATTAAAAATAATTAGAAAATTATTTTTATAAAAATGACTTTATTTTTGAACTCATAGCATCGATATTATGTTATGGTAATTTTTGGGGTTTTTTCTGAAAAAAATGAATTTTCGATGAATAGTGTTTTTATTTAAAAATTAAATTAAAAATATTTAGAAAATTATTTTTCTAAAATGGATTTCATTTTTGAAATCAGAGCATTGATATTTGGTTAATGTGAAATTTTGGGATTTTTCTGAGAAAGTTGAATTTTCAGTGAATAGTAAAAATACCGTTTTAGGGTTTCGGTATGTTTAATGACATCATAACGGTGTCATGATGATTTCATGAGATCTTTTGAGGGTTGGCCGGCCAAGGGTGATGAATTATTGTTTTGGGGGCCCCATGTGGCCTAACTCGATGATAAATGACAAGGGAGAGCACATGGGTTTGAGAAAAGCACATGTGAGGTGTTCCTTGGCCATTAATGCCTTGTCCCCTCACTTTCCCTATAAATACCAAGCCCTCCTCTCATCCATTCGACTCCCCACTCATTCTCAACGAATTTCTGGTCTCATTACCTCCCAAGGAGTCCTCCCAAGGTGCCCCCAAGCCCTCAAGGTCCCAACCTTTGAGGTTTAAGAGTTACATTTTAAGGTAAGGGATCCGACCTCTCTCATTCTTTTCAAGTAATCTCTTTTATGTCATTTCTTTTATACTCCATGTTCTTATGTGGGAGGATGTTCTTTTATATTCATCCTACTGCCTATTTCATGTTCATATGATGAGAGACCCCCTTGCTCTCATCAATTCGTTTTATGAATGTTTAAGTGGCGCCGTTAGGCTGCCGAATTTTTAAGGGATTCTTTCACCTTCCTCGTTTTCAAGTTATATTTTCATTCAAGTCTTTCATGTTCCTTTTTATTATGTTGGGGTATGATCTCTAAATTTATCATACTGATATTTTATGATCATATGATGAGAGACCCCATTTGATCGTTTCAATTCAGTATTTTGAAGTTTTACGTGGCGCCGTTAGGCTGCCGAATTTTTAAGTGGTTCTTCACCCTTTTCGTTTTGAAGTTCTACTTTCATGTCAATTATTTCAAGTTCCTTTTTTTTATATTGGGGTATGATCTCTATATATATCATATTGGACTCTTATGTTCATATGATGAGAGACCCCATTTGATCTCCTCAGTTCCGTGTAATGGAATGAAAAGTTATGTTATAAAAAGACGGGATGCTATAGTTGGTATCAAAGGATGGTTTAGTTATTTGTGGAAATTAGGATATGAAAACTCTAGGAGGACCCTATAGATAAGTTTAATATAGGAAATCTTCCTGATATTTTGGTGAGTATTGAGTAAGGGGTTGCCAAGCAAATACATCCCTGTCTGGATACGAGCAGGTAGAGGTGGCTCTGGCACAGATGTACATAGGGGTAAAACCCGAAAACACCGCTTTGAGCAAGACTCGAACGGGAACTGGTACACGACAACGGGCCTTGCTGCACTCTTGGTTATGACACTCCCGGGGGATATGCTTTGGTAAATTCATAAGTTTGGTATGAACCATTGTTAAAGGAACAAAGATAAAATAAAATAAAGGTTCACATAAGAATATACGATCATTCATAACCTAGATGGGAACCTAGGAGATCACAAGTTAGGGTATACCTTTCATATACAAGTTATCCTTATATGCTTTCAGTTCCTTTTCATGATTATTAGCTAATTACTTAAGCCCCTAATTATGCTTTCTCTTCTTAGTTAATGGTGGGAAATGGAAGAACATGTTCCGACAACCAATGTGATAGGAAATGCGACGATTTTCGTATTAATATGACAGGGATGATTAGGGGATTAAAATATGATTATTATTTTGGAAGACGTTCATTATTTTGGGAACCATATTTGATCGAGGTAAATAGATTACTACGGTATTTTCATTTAGGAGTAAGGTTGACTTATATTTTGAAGAATCGATGAATTTAAGGTGAACTTATAGTAATTTAGGTTACTTATGGGAATGACTAACCTATCTTGGGTAAAATATGTTTAGGTTAGCTACTTTTTTATAAGATGTTAGGAGTGGTTGATGTTTTCTGGAGATGAACAATGAAGTTGTTTTGGAAGACTATGTTATCAAATCCTTATTGTATTTGGGTTTCAATCTTAGTTTGGTTTGTTTTGAGGAATTTTAAGGACCGTTATTTATGGAATGGTCTATGATGAACTTTGGGTAGTACCATGGAACTTTGATGATTTAAAAGTAGTTTCCATTCCTATGGTATTCTTTCTTTTTGAAGAGTTGTTTTACCTTAACCTTTCTGTTTTTGGGATAATGTTTAAAGATAGAAGAAATAGATAGTTAATCTTTTGTAGATTATGTGATTCTATAGAAGATGATTCTTGTGCTTTTATGAGACCAATGGTTTTTGAATTCTCATCATTTAGAGAAAAGATTAGTGTTGGTAGGGACTTGTTAAAGGATGAAACTCTACTTGAAGGTAGGTATATTTTCTTATGTTTTTGTTCTATGTAGTAAATGAAATCCTCAAAATTATGAAAAGAAACGTAAAACAAAAATGTTGTTGGTTTACGTTTCCTACTAGGTAATCAAAGACCATTTACACACATCATATGTTTGGGATTTTCTCATGGTTAACTTTCTACTAATCATGTTCTCTATCACTCTCCCTCAGAACTTGACCCTTTGTTTTTTCCTCCATGTCCATGTTTTCCTACATGGAACCCTAGTGTGGGTTAACTCGGGTGACCATTGTACTTCCCTTCCTTTATTTTAAAGTAATAGTTTTACTGACTCCTTTTCCGATGTGGGACTTTAAATGAAATTTCAAAACCCAATTTTAAAATTGCGAGGATGCAATTTCTTAAGGGGGGAAGATTGTAACGACCCGAAATTTTTTAAATAAATTTTTTTTCCTAATTTTATGTGTTATTGTTATACTCAACAAAAATGTTTTATTGGATAAACATGATTATAATTAAAATGATATCAGTGGGGTTTGACTATTATATAACCATCGGTCAACATGACCACTGTGAACAAAATGTTTTGATTATTGTCTCTAAATATAAGTAATCTTGGTTAATTATTATAGAAAGAAGATTTGATGGCCTCACCTAGTAGTCTTGGACCGATCGAAGCCCATCTAACAGAGTTTGGGAAGGAGGTAGCACCACTGGGCTTTGCTCTGGATCAAATCCAAGCCGAACTTCATCATGTGAAGCTGGAACGAAATCGCCTTCGTGAGAAGTTCAATCTGATAGAAATTACTACTCGGGAAATGTTGACTGAGCCGCCCCAAGCTTCTATCACCCTAGCACACCTTACTCTTAGGTCCTATGCTGGTATTATAAGGGGTTATGTAACGAGACCATAACTACCTTGTGTAATCCTTGTTTTAAATAAAAATTGGGATTTCTTCTTATGATGAAGTTTATGAATTTTGAAATGACCGGATAAATATAGTATTCATATTTTTGATGAATTTTAGAAAAAGTATATTTTAAATATGTTTATGTAAAACCTAAATAATTAAAAATGTGTAATGATTTTCAAAAAATGGTCTTCTGCAATTATGTTCAGTACTAAATTTAGAGTCTAATAAGATCAACTTGATTTGTGATGAATAGTAAATTATGAATAGTGATTTTATGATTAGGATTAGTAATATGACCAAATTGATTAGTAATGTCACTTAAAGAAGGTTTTAAAATAATCTAGGCACCTTGATTATGTAATGTGATTCAATAAAATAGTTAAATAACGGTTTCATTAATTATTATTCATGTATTAGTTTTTTCGGGTGAATAGTGTTTTTTAAATAAAAATTTAATTAAAAATAATTAGAAAATTATTTTTATAAAAATGACTTTATTTTTGAACTCAGAGCATCGATATTATGTTATGGTAATTTTTGGGGTTTTTTCTGAAAAAAATGAATTTCCGATGAATAGTGTTTTTATTTAAAAATTAAATTAAAAATATTTAGAAAATTATTTTTCTAAAATGGATTTTATTTTTGAAATCAGAGCATTGATATTTGGTTAATGTGAAATTTTGGGATTTTTCTGAGAAAGTTGAATTTGCAGTGAATAGTAAAAATACCGTTTTAGGGTTTCGGTATGTTTAATGACATCATAACGGTGTCATGATGATGTCATGAGATCTTTTGAGGGTTGGCCGGCCAAGGGTGATGAATTATTGTTTTGGGGGCCCCATGTGGCCTAACTCGATGATAAATGACAAGGGAGAGCACATTGGTTTGAGAAAAGCACATGTGAGGTGTCCCTTGGCCATTAATGCCTTGTCCCCTCACTTTCCCTATAAATACCAAGCCCTCCTCTCATCCATTCGACTCCCCACTCATTCCCAACTAATTTCTGGTCTCATTACCTCCCAAGGAGTCCTCCCAAGGTGCCCCCAAGCCCTCAAGGTCCCAACCTTTGAGGTTTAAGAGTTACATTTTAAGGTAAGGGATCCGACCTCTCTCTTTCTTTTCAAGTAATCTCTTTTATGTCATTTCTTTTATACTCTAGGTTCTTATGTAGGAGGATGTTCTTTTATATTCATTCTACTGCCTATTTCATTTTCATATGACGAGAGACCCCCCTTGCTCTCATCAATTCGTTTTATGAATGTTTAAGTGGCGTCGTTAGGCTGCCGAATTTTTAAGGGATTCTTTCACCTTCCTCGTTTTCAAGTTCTATTTTCATTCAAGTCTTTCATGTTCCTTTTTATTATGTTGGGGTATGATCTCTAAATTTATCATACTGATCTTTTATGATCATATGATGAGAGACCCCATTTGATCGCAACAATTCAGTATTTTGAAGTTTTACGTGGCGCCGTTAGGCTGCCGAATTTTTAAGCGGTTCTTCACCCTTCTCGTTTTGAAGTTCTACTTTCATGTCAATTATTTCAAGTTCCTTTTTTTTATATTGGGGTATGATCTCTATATATATCATACTGGACTCTTATGTGCATATGATGAGAGACCCCATTTGATCCCATCAGTTCCGTGTAATGGAATGAAAAGTTATGTTATAAAAAGACGGGATGCTATAGTTGGTATCAAAGGATGGTTTAGTTATTTGTGGAAATTAGGATATGAAAACTCTAGGAGGAACCCTATAGAAAAGTTTAATATAGTAAATCTTCCTGATATTTTGGTGAGTATTGAGTAAGGGGTTGCCAAGCAAATACATCCCTGTCTGGATACGAGCAGGTAGAGGTGGCTCTGGCACAGATGTATATAGGGGTAAAACCCGAAAACACCGCTTTGAGCAAGACTTGAACGGGAACTGGTACACGACAACGGGCCTTGCTGCACTCTTGGTTACGACACTCCCGGGGGATATGCTTTGGTAAATTCATAAGCTTGGTATGAACCATTGTTAAAGGAACAAAGATAAAATAAAATAAAGGTTCACATAAGAATATATGATCATTCATAACCTAGATGGGAACCTAGGAGATCACAAGTTAGTGTATACCTTTCATATACAAGTTATCCTTATATGCTTTCAGTTCCTTTTCATGATTATTAGCTAAGTACTTAAGCCCCTAATTATGCTTTCTCTTCTTAGTTAATTGTGGGAAATGGAAGAACATGTTCCGAAAACCAATGTGATAGGAAATGCGATGGTTTTCGTATTAATATGACAGGGATGATTAGGGGATTAAAATATGATTATTATTTTGGAAGACATTCATTATTTTGGGAACCATATTTGATCGAGGTAAATAGATTACTACGGTATTTTCATTGAGGAGTAAGGTTGACTTATATTTTGAAGAATCGATGAATTTAAGGTGAACTTATAGTAATTTAGGTTACTTCTGGGAATGACTAACCTATCTTGGGTAAAATATGTTTAGGTTAGCTACTTTTTTATATGATTTTAGGAGTGGTTGATGTTGTCTGGAGATGAACAATGAAGTTGTTTTGGAAGACTATGTTATGAAATCCTTATTGTATTTGGGGTTCAATCTTAGTTTGGTTTGTTTTGAGGAATTTTAAGGACCGTTATTTATGGAATGGTCTATGATGAACTTTGGGTAGTACCATGGAACTTTGATGATTTAAAAGTAGTTTCCATTCCTATGGTATTCTTTCTTTTTGAAGAGTTGTTTTACCTTAACCTTTCTGTTTTTGGGATAATGTTTAAAGATAGAAGAAATAGATAGTTAATCTTTTGTAGATTATGTGATTCTATAGAAGATGATTCTTGTGCTTTTATGAGACCAAGGGTTTTTGAATTCTCATCATTTGGAGAAAAGATTAGTGTTGGTAGGGACTTGTTAAAGGATGAAACTCTACTTGAAGGTAGGTATATTTTCTTATGTTTTTGTTCTATGTAGTAAATGAAATACTCAAAATTATGAAAAGAAACGTAAAACAAAAATGTTGTTGGTTTACGTTTCCTACTAGGTAATCAAAGACCGTTTACACATATCATAAGTTTGGGATTTTCTCATGGTTAACTTTCTCCTAATCATGTTCTCTATCACTCTCCCTCAGAACTTGACCCTTTGTTTTTTCCTCCATGTCCATGTTTTCCTACATGGAACCCTAGTGTGGGTTAACTCGGGTGACCATTGTACTTCCCTTTCTTTATTTTAAAGTAGTAGTTTTACTGACTCCTTTTCCGATGTGGGACTTTCAATGAAATTTCAAAACCCAATTTGAAAATTGCGAGGACGCAATTTCTTAAGGGGGGAAGATTGTAACGACCTGAAATTTTTTAAATAAATTTTGTTTCCTAATTTTATGTGTTATTGTTATACTCAACAAAAATGTTTTATTGGATAAACATGATTATAATTAAAATGATATCAGTGGGTTTTGACTATTATATAACCATCGGTCAACATGACCACTGTGAACAAAATGTTTTGATTATTGTCTCTAAATATAAGTAATCTTGGTTAATTATTATAGAAAGAAGATTTGATGGCCTCACCTAGTAGTCTTGGACCGATCGAAGCCCATCTAGCAGAGTTTGGGAAGGAGGTAGCACCACTGGGCTTTGCTCTGGATCAAATCCAAGCCGAACTTCATCATGTGAAGCTGGAATGAAATCGCCTTCGTGAGAAGTTCAAACTGATAGAAATTACTACTCGGGCAATGTTGACTGAGCCGCCACAAGCTTCTATCACCCTAGCACACCTTACTCTTAGGTCCTATGCTGGTATTATAAGGGGTTATGTAACGAGACCGTAACTACCTTGTGTAATCCTTGTTTTAAATAAAAATTGGGATTTCTTCTTATGATGAAGTTTATGAATTTTGAAATGACCGGATAAATATAGTATTCATATTTTTGATGAATTTTAGAAAAAGGATATTTTAAATATGTTTATGTAAACCCTAAATAATTAAAAATGTGTAATGATTTTCAAAAAATGGTCTTCTGCAATTATGTTCAGTACTAAATTTAGAGTCTAATAAGATCAACTTGATTTTTGATGAATAGTAAATTATGAATAGTGAGTTTATGATTAGGATTAGTAATATGACCAAATTGATTAGTAATGTCACTTAAAGAAGATTTTAAAATAATATAGGCACCTTGATTATGTAATGTGATTCAATAAAATAGTTAAATAACGGTTTCATTAATTATTATTCATGTATTAGTTTTTTCGGGTGAATAGTGTTTTTTAATTAAAAATTTAATTAAAAATAATTAGAAAATTATTTTTATAAAAATGACTTTATTTTTGAACTCAGAGCATCAATATTATGTTATGGTAATTTTTGGTGTTTTTTCTGAAAAAAATGAATTTTCGATGAATAGTGTTTTTATTTAAAAATTAAATTAAAAATATTTAGAAAATTATTTTTCTAAAATGGTTTTCATTTTTGAAATCAGAGCATTGATATTTGGTTAATGTGAAATTTTGGGATTTTTCTGAGAAAGTTGAATTTTCAGTGAATAGTAAAAATACCGTTTTAGGGTTTCGGTATGTTTAATGACATCATAACGGTGTCATGATGATGTCATGAGATCTTTTGAGGGTTGGCCGGCCAAGGGTGATGAATTATTGTTTTGGGGGCCCCATGTGGCCTAACTCCATGATAAATGACAAGGGAGAGCACATGGGTTTGAGAAAAGCACATGTGAGGTGTCCCTTGGCCATTAATGCCTTGTCCCCTCACTTTCCATATAAATACCAAGCCCTCCTCTCATACATTCGACCTCCCACTCATTCCCAACAAATTTATGGCCTCATTACCTCCCAAGGAGTCCTCCCAAGGTGCCCCCAAGCCCTCAAGGTCCCAACCTTTGAGGTTTAAGAGTTACATTTTATGGTAAGGGATCCGACCTCCCTCTTTCTTTTCAAGTAATCTCTTTTATGTCATTTATTTTATACTTCATGTTCTTATGTGGGAGGATGTTCTTTTATATTCATCCTACTTCCTATTTCATGTTCATATGATGAGAGACCCCCCTTTCTCTCATCAATTCGTTTTATGAATGTTTAAGTGGCGCCGTTAGGCTGCCGAATTTTTAAGGGATTCTTTCACCTTCCTCATTTTCAAGTTCTATTTTCATTCAAGTCTTTAATGTTCCTTTTTATTATGTTGGGGTATGATCTCTAAATTTATCATACTGGTCTTGTATGATCATATTATGAGAGACCCCATTTGATCGCTTCAATTCAGTATTTTGAAATTTTACGTGGCACCGTTAGGCTGCCGAATTTTTAAGTGGTTCTTCACCCTTCTCGTTTTGAAGTTCTACTTTCATGTCAATTATTTCAAGTTCCTTTTCTGTATATTGGTGTATGATCTCTATATATATCATACTGGACTCTTATGTTCATATGATGAGAGACCCCATTTGATCTCCTCAGTTCCGTGTAATGGAATGAAAAGTTATGTTATAAAAAGACAGGATGCTATAAATGTGACATTGTTATACATGGTTTGTGATGACCAATAGTAAAAAAATACACTATTGAGGTTCTTGATGTAGAGGATAATGTGGTTGCTATACAAGGCAGGATGTGGAATTTTTTTGATTCCCTATATGTTCTTAATATCATACTACACTTACTCGGTTTGTGGATGTGATGTGACAGCCTAGGTGTCTTTGAGGGAAAAGTGATGTGATAAACCATGTGCATTTATATGTGAGGTTATGTTACATTCCATGGGTCATTGGGTGAGATTTTAAGTGATTTAACATGTGTATTAAATATATATTAGATGTGATTATCAAGAAATAACACGATACATGTGATTTGGTGGGACATGTGTCATTAAAGGAGGTATCATATATTGTCTCGTGTTTCTTCATGATATATGTGATGTTTTATAAATTCTTTTACCAAGAGAGATATGATTTGATGTAATGCACCATGTGTATTAATATAGGGGTACTATATAGAAGATATGAGAGTCGTATGATGTATTATGTTTGGGTTCGATAGTGGAAAACCAGTTTGAAAGTATTGAAGGGTACCATTTTGATCTATACAATTAAGATTATGTTAATTTTATATGATTAATTATTTTGTTTGTGTTACATAGTTAGAATGGTATTGGAAAACTAGATAATTTAGTTATTTTTTTTGTTGTTTTAACTTGTTTATTATTATTATCATTCAACTTGTGCACCGGAGTCTTCAGGTGTCATATTAGTGAGTAAAAAATTATGATCACACTACATATATACAATTTTTTTCCATATTTCTTGGAGGACTACATGATCTTTGATAGAAATTTCATACTTAGATCCTTGGATCTATTGTTGATTAATATCAATATGGATTTCATTTTCCATATTTATTATGATATTCCTTTAATATGTTTACATGTTTTATTAATTAAGGGTCGGTTGTGTATTAAATTTTATAAAATATATTGGTTTTTTAAATATGTTTTTTATCAGATATCATAATACTATACATTTTCATATTAACTCATCCCAAAAGTGATATTTTTATAACCTCATTTCTTTGATATATATATGGCCCTATTGGAGGAAGGGCTCATGATTCATTATATCTCATCCTTCATTTTCATCTGAAGTGGGGTACCTCATGGGGTGGGGCTACTAATAATGGAACTATTATATGACATCATATTTGTCAAATGTTTTTTATGAGGCATAATAATATTTTACATCATTAGGATTTATTTATTTTTAACTGCTAATCATTATACCATGACTCATGGTTATGATATATGAATTATTGGGTATGATTTTTAAATGATTAACATATTTTATCACAACCTTAGGCAGATGTTATTCTAAAAAATTACCAATGAAAGATATATACATTGTGTACAATTTAAAATTATATAACATAAAAAAAATTTATGTTTCCTTTTCCATAGGATGTGTAGATTTATTATATTTATGATATGTATATGAATCATTTAAGTTGTTAGGACTTTATTGAAAGATTTTGAATATATTAAATGTACTAGCGGTCTATATAGCTGTGTTTCCATACAAACCGATCATTCTATATAGTGGTGTGTATTGAAATTATATTTAATAAAAATTCAGTAAATGATATGAAATATTTAATTATGACATTATTGGGTCACCATATCTATTTTCATAGAATGGTTTTTTCATTTTCACAAAGTCAGTTGATAATTTATTCTCAAAAATCATAGTATACAACTAAGTACATGGGAAAAATTGATAAACTAAATAATGAAAATTATTATTACTAGAAATTACATCTGAATATTACATTGTCATTTGGATACATTTTTTGGAACAAAATCACCTAGGGGTATCATCTCTTGAAGGGATATATTTAGTATTAACTCAACCATCATCGGTTCCTGATGAGTGGTCCTATGATTGAGATCCTAGATAAATTATTTTAGATATAATTTTTCTAATTAAAATATAAATTATTAAAACCTTATTATATATATTACTATATATTTAAAATGGATAAATGAGGATAATAGTAAGATTTCACTGTTTAAAAAATTGTTCCCATGATTAAGATATACAAAAAATGATATTAATGATTTTATGGTTTTTATCTCTTATTAAGGGAATTCAAATTGTGATTATTGGTTATAGTTAATTGATGTAATAAAATAGAACCATGTAAAATTTAATGTGATAGGAAACGAAATGAATCTCTACTACTTCAACAGAAAATTATGAGAGATGGAATGAAAAGTCAGATCATTTGGATTATGAAACGTTCTCAAGACAAGAATCATGTTGGGATTCCTAATGATAAATGGAATGAACAATATTTTTTTGAGTCTTTCATGTGGCATCAACAACCACCTTTTATTGGAAATATTGATATTCTAATTTTTATGAAATGTATTAGTACCACTAAAAAATATATATTTTAGTCTCCAATTTATTAATAAGGAAACTGTTAATTTGGAAGATTATCATTTGGAAGGTGATTAATATCAAATTAATTAAATTATCATGAACATGAGGTAACAAGATGAACATTAAACAAGTGATTATGAAGAATTTATAAGTGTATTTTCCAAAATTCAATTTTCTTTTTTATTTTTTAAAAAATGGAAACAGAATTACATAATGTAATGTAGAATTTTGATAAGTACACTATCTTCTATGAGGAAAATTTAATGGGATATTTAAGGTAAGATACTTATATTAATATACAACCTATGTGTATTATTGTCATATTATATAGTGTAATAAAATATAATCTCCAAACATTATTAGTCACATGCTAAATCAGTAGTAAGGAAGAAATATTTTGTTATTCCCTAAACATATAAATGGATACCCTTGTCACCCGTAAATATCATGGTTTATATATAAAAATAATGAAGAATTTTAATTGAAATGGTAATAGTAAACAATGGACGGATAATGTTAAGAGTTAATTATTGTCATATATTTGGAAATAAACATTGATTAAATTTTCATATGGGGATATGTTAATGATTTAATTAGGTAAAATATCGTCATTGAGAAATTTATTTTGGATGTAATGGGAAGAAGATATATAATGACATGAATGGATAAAAATATCTAAAAAATTAATCACCTAAACTAAATTGTTTTAAATGAAATGATTATGAGATGTATACTGACCAATAATCATATCAGGGTGCTAATAATGATTGTTTTTTTCATTAACAAATTTATCTTATAGATAAAATGAATTTTCATGTGGTGTAAATTACCAATGTCTAGTGTGATATTAAAGTGGTGAAATGTACACATAACATAAACTTTAGATATAAAAAATGTATTATTTGATTAAATTTTGCAAAATAATTTATATATGAACAAATTCCTAAGGGTATCAAAGTCACAATTCAAAAATTATATATTGAATTAGATGTTAAAACTCATAAGTATTGATGACCACATCAAAATCATATAATTATTATGTAATTTATGTTTTTGGTAAGGTTCATCCTTTAAAAAATCATTATTCTACCTATAGTTAAATTTCATGTTTTTTTGGAAGGAATTTTAATTTTCATATATATATATATATATCCCATATCAATTGACGAGGAAGGGAAGTTGAATTTTTCCAAAACCATTGTATGATCTTATATATAATTGATGTTAAATATGAAATTACAATGGAAATTTTATACATCTTATTGATACATGATCATAATAAATGTAAGGTTTTTGTCTTCAATTGTTGGGGATAAAATCAATGTCAATGATATTCATATTGTATGAGTATTTATTAATTTACTTTTGGTGTAGTTTCTTAGACCTCCACTGAATTATAATGTTGATGTTTCAACATTTCTTTTACCAATGATATATTTATTTTAGAGACTCCATATATAATGGTATATAATGAGTTTCATGAATTAAATAAGAATCTAAAGTCGAATATTTATTAGGAATTCTTTCTAAATATCGTGTCACCATGTGGTGTGCATGTTTTATTATATAATGTAATATGGATCAATATGACTCTAAATTTAATATTGTGAACTAAGAAGTAAAAAAATGGATAATTCGTGTCATTTTCCATATATTTTCTATTTGATTGATCAATTATAAGAAAACATTAAATTCTCAATGACTGAAATTTATTATGGATACCATCAACTGGGGGGGAAGTGAATACATAAAAAATATATAATTATATAGGAACCTTAACCATAGTTAAATTATTATCATTCAATTTTTTTTCTTTTTAATAACCATGAAATATCCATTTATTTGATAAATATAGTTTTTATAGATAACCATGACTTGTTTTTGGTAGAAATTATATAATATATTATTATATAATACAAGAGTAAGGAAAGAAATGAATATCACATTAGGTGTATAATGAATAACTTAAAGATTAATAAATTATAAGAAATATTTACAAATTTTGGATTTTGTATATTTAAAGTCTCATTTTGGGGAAATTAATATAAATAATGGGTATATTGGTGGATCCATCAATGATGGATATTAATGAACAATGGACCAGACCATTCATGGTGAATGAGATCCATCTTTTTCATGGATTGTATGGATATTATTAATGATTATTCATTATTTTATAAGGGGTACTAAAAAGAATGACCTTGATAACATATAAAGAAGTTGTGTTACTTAGGATTGATTAATGTGATGAAAATTTCAATGAAATAAAGAGATGGTTGGTATGTTTCCACATAATCACTCTATCCTATATGGGATAAGGTTTTTTTATTTTTAGTGGTAAAACCATAAAGATAATAGAATATGATCTTATTTACAATGAAAGGGTAATACCATTGGCCTCTCAATAATGAAATATTCATGATATGAATTACCAAACCCTTATTATATTGTTATCAACACTAATCATTTCATTAATTACATGGGGGAATTATATTGAGCATGAATGGGGTTAAATATATACATATCACAAAAAATTAAATTATACATTCAAAAAAAATATTTGAATATATACTATAGAATATCGTAAGAGTATATTGTAGACTAGGACAACTAAATAAATTACCACCATTGTAATAAGAAAAATTTGATGATTATTTGAGATGAAAAGATAATTATAATATTTATATGATGAGGATCATAGAATATAAAATATTTACGGATTCTCAATGGATTTTCCTTATAATATTAGTGGAATGGGTATAATCATATCTATACAACAGTAAATTAAAATATCAATCAATGTAAAGATTGAATATTTGATGAAAAATGAATTTGAGTTATAAAATTAGTCAATAATATTATAATCATGGTGCATTTTATTACTATCATAACTGATTTACCTCTTCGTAACCGACCAATATATATTTAATATGTTTTATGATTCAATGAGGTAACAAAATCTGTTTTTTCTAATTGGTATATGAGTTTTCTTAAATGTTTTAGATAATTTATTCAATATGATCAAGGTACATAGTTGTGTTTAAGTACTATATATAATATTCATTCAGACAGTCTATTTGAGAGTTACATTTAAAACCATGACTTTTTTTTTGAAATAATATTATATGGGTTTGAATGGACTTTTGGAAAACAAATTAGTCATATCAATTTTTTTTAAAATATTGCATTTCACTCAAGTATTTATATGTCTAATTATGATTCCCATTATTGAATAAAGTGATGAATTCCAATGTTTTGGGATGAAGTTTTTAAAAAATATTTATAGGACCTGTGGTAGTTATAAAACTGGAAGATAATGTTTTATCTATTCAGTAGCACAACATGGTAACTTAGAGATGGAAGGTGTGTTAAGCTGAGAAGCACCAAATGAACCAACAATTTTAATTTAGTGTGATGGTATTCTTGGTAGTATACATATAGAATATAGATATGAGATTCAAAAATACTTGACGCATGATCCTTATATATATCACTTCATTAAATATTATTGATTAGATCGGGATATTTTTTCATCGACTAGTTCTCCCATAGAAATATCAAAAGATAATTATATGGTAATTTATTTAATTTTGGAGAAATATATAAATGGTCCTTCACATATACATAACTCAAAGGTGATAACATTAATGAAGAATTATTCAAATTATGAAAAATGTTATAAATCTATTAAAATATAAATAAAGGCATAAAAAATAAAATTCCTCATCTATTTAAAGTTCTTATGAGTAATCAAAAAATTGGGGAAGATATACGGGTACCAAATGATTAGACAAGGAAAAGAGTCGTTTTTTTATCATTGTGATGTAATTTCAATGGTAAAATTCATATTAATCGGTTTATAATTGATCATCCTAATGCATTATAAGTTGTTATTTCAAAATATATCCAACTTATTCAATAGATTTCATCACACATAATCTTGAATCCAATTGGTCTTTGATATTTATAAAATAATGAACTAGTTATTTTATATGTATGAATGAATATTATTATTTATATATTGAAATATATTCATATGTTTTATGATTTATCCGTAAGTAATTTTTTTGTAAATAATTTAATGATTAAAGGAACCGGTTTTTATAAAAAACATATTTAAAAACTTGTTTTTTCTTATATACCAGATCTGTGTGAACTAAACCATTAAATGTTTATGATTCTCTTGGAGATCGGAGGTGGTTTGGAATTATTCTAGAGGTGCTGGATAATGAAAAAGATATAAATAGGTGGATAATAATCCATTTATTCACTACTAAAGGTTTATGTGTTATTAACAACTTGTTAATTATGGTTCATGGGATTATTCACATCATGTAATATTTTGTGGTAAAATAATAAATGGAGATGTATTTTTTAGAGGAAACTAGACCCTGAAATTTAGATGACATGTAAAAATTTAAAAATTCATGTAAATTTCTTGTAGACTGCATTAATAAAAGGTGCAAAGTCATGGGGGTTTCTTAAACCATTGGTCCAGCTACACCAATCACATTTTTTAGTGGCTAGCAGCTACTCCCATTCAAGTTAATAAATTTATTCATTGATAATATATCTTTGGGTATAAATATTCAATCCATGGTGAGATAGGTTTATCCAAGGGGTGTTTTTCCTTATTTTTTATAGTGGCTTATCCCTATTTTATCTTTTTTCCTATAGTATCATCTTTCCATGATATTTTTTTCTCTATTGTTTCTAATAATGTTTTCTTGGGTTCTTTTTGGTTTGGTTATGCCCTGAAATCCTTAGGTAGTGGTAGTTCTAGTTTGATAGGTGACAAGAGATTAGCTAGGTGGTCTATTATCGATCAAAGAACATTGATTTATTTTGAGGCAAGTTATTTTATACTTATCTTCTATTAATATTCAATCATTAATTATTGATTCTTCATCCCATTGGATGGAAATTAAATTAAACAAATAATTATATTAATCAGATTAATGAAAATAGATAACAACTGAATATTAGAGTTATTGGTTAATTATACAATGATAGAGGTTTTACTCAAGTGTTATGTTTATGATATGATTTATAAGAAAGGTAATCTTCATAGAGTAGCTTGTTGAAATGGATAACAAATATAAAGTAATAATTAATTTAAAATTTACAGTCTTAAGAATAATTAAATAAGAGGTAAAATTTTAATATGTTTTTTACTGTAATTTGGTGATAATAAAATTGATATAATGAAATTTTTCTTCTGAAATGTTTCTTCAACCGGATAAATGGAATATATAAATAATTTGGAGATTGGAAATTCATGTTTTTATTTATTGAAATTTAATTTTAATTGAATATAATACTTATAGGTTTGTGGAAACAAGAATAATTTATAAGAGTGTATTTTTTACATTGATTTCTCATTATATAATTATGACTTATTTTTAATGAAGTTGGAATATGTTAATAGTGAATTTTTTATTTCAATATGAAATAAGAACCAGTAGTGTGATAATGATGTTTTATTAGACTTTAGTTTCCTATTTTCATGAGGAGGTCATGTTCTTTGTTTTCAGGGCCATATTTCTATATTGATTTATTGTTTCATGAGGATGCTATGTGATGTAAGAATTGAATGGATGAGATAAGAGGTATTATGTGAAATATGGGGTGAGGAGGCTTGAATGTGATGTGATCCTAGTATAGCATAACATGTTATTGGAATTTTGATATTTGGGCAGGGAGGCTCAGATTACTTGGCAGCAGTTGATGTGTAGGGTGGTGAGATGTCGTGGTATATGCATGTGCATGTTTAGGTTTAGAATATTAGAGATTTATGGGTTTAAATATATATTTACATGTTGATCAAATTCAAAAATCACAAAATCAACAAGTGAATGTTTTCAATTCCTTATGGACATGTTTCAAGTTTTATATATATTTCATTCCCCACTATATGAGGCAAACAAAGGATCTTGGTTGCATGTTTCCTATTTGTGCCGACTTTTTGTTTTTTTTATATATCCATAGAATTAAATGATATAAATTAATGGATAAATGTTTAACCAATGGTTTCTATTGATTATAGAATGAAAATTCATAATGAATGATAATCTTCATAAATTGTGGTCTTCATTTAGAATATTCCTTGAGGGCGTAGTCATTATTATGATTTATAATGTAATGTAATGATGAAAAATGTAATTTTTTAGTTAATGTATAATGAAATATTTATCGAATTTAAATTCATAAAAAATACTTAATTAATGTATCTATTTTAAAATGTTCTATGGTTATCGGATATTTAGTCATAACAGTTGATGTCAAGAGTTTGATTGATGTATGTTCTTATTGAGTCTAAATCTAGGTTATTCCCAAATTGTTGTTTTGATCTATATTATATCATTTATATTATATGATTTTACATGATTACCCACCCATTTCAGTTCAGTAAACTAATACCTAGTGGACTCTAGAAGGGTGTTTCCCCCCCCAACAACATGGTGGGATGATGGATTGACGACTACACCCACTGGCCCCACTCATTCTCATGATAGTTACTTTTTTTGTTATGAACACCATTTAGACTCCCCATATTTGTGTAGTGGGATAAAATGTCTTGTGTTTTTTTCAAACAAATCTATTATCAGATGTATTATCCAAAGGATTATTATAGGTATTACGTGTTTAGGTTGTGATATCGTGATGTATTTAATCGATGTATGAGATGTAATGGATTGAGAGATTATATCTGATATTCTATATACATCATATAGTTTGTGGTTTCTTATGGTAACTACATGGTTACTATATGGTTATGTTTATGGGATGGTGTGGTTATGATATTCAAATGAATTAATTTTTGATTCCAGGCACATTTGATTTTATGGTCTTATTTACTTTTGGAGAGATATTGTTTGGGAATGAATTGTTGGGGTATAGAGGAAAATAAATTGGAAGTAGGAGATATATAACATTGAATCTTTTTTATTATGTTATATTATATTAATTTTGAGATACACGATGAGTGGCTTCCACGATGAGGATGGTAACTGGGAAACCTATATAGGTGGTGAGTTAGTTTCACTATAGTTCATTATGCCTTATCATGATTCCATTATTTTCTTCATGAAAGAATCCATGGAGGATCCTACTGGGTATACTATTATACCCACCCTTGGTATATATAACCTATTTTACAGGTCATCCATTGACATTTGGTGATGTGGATGAATATTACTTGCATGAGATTTAATAAGAAATATTTAGTCTACATGGACATTATCATGCAAACCTTTGGGTACTTATTGTTTTTCATTATGTTGAAAATTACTATAAGACATTGCATTTTTCAATTCTGTTTTTTTATATACATATATGACAGTGTTGGCCATTTTATCTATTTTATATATCTATTATACTTGTTTTTCTAAGACGGTAATGCCTCCAACATGCATGATTATTAATCATTCAGTGCTTTCTACTATCATGTTTCCTACTAATGGAGGGGCTTAAAAAGTCACCACCTCTCTTCCTTCATTGATGTATGTTTATAGGGAGGGTTCATGAAAGACTGGTTTTTGATGGATCTTTTTGGGGGAAAGGATGGCATATGGAGTGAGCCACATGGGTGGTGGCATGGGTTAGTTGAGGAATAATGTATGATAAGTTTATTGACTGATGTAAACACATCATACCAGCTATGGGATGGGTTTTTAGGGCCCCATTCAAGAACCTTTATGTTTATTAATCATACTAAATTATATGATACTCACTACTAGAAATCTAAACATCTGTTCCTACTAGAGCAGAAGTGTATTAGTGACCCCCATTTGGTTGTCACTAAAGGGTGTATTAGCGACATCCAAATGGTGGTCGCTAATACCTAAACGAAAAGCGGCGAGATTTTTCCCGCAATCCACCCACATTTCGCTTTTCTTCTTCGGCCCACCTTTACAACATTACCTCGCCACCCCCACCACCACCCCCGCCACCCCCACTATCTCTCTTGTCACCTACGGTCATCCCATACACACCACACACACCTACAACATACTTTCAGTAGCCCTCTGGTCTCCCGCCGACATCCCCTCACCAAACCCTGACCACCCCAACATACCCGAACACTCCCTGGCCACCGTACATCTACCATATCCAGCAAATCAAGATTTTAGCATACCTCCAATGTGAGTATCATGTCACATGCATTGCCCACTATGTAACCTGCATCACCCACTACGTCCATGGAAAAAAATCACTAGATTTTGTGGTGGATCATTAGTGTCCGCCAAACGGCAGATGCTAAAGCCTTTATCAATAGGCTAAAAACATACTCAGTTTGGATGATTCTAGGAAAACACTAAAGGGCATTAACAATTGCTTTAACAAGTCTCTAAATCCCTTATTTCTAGTAGTGACTAGTTTTAAGAAGGATACCATTGAATGGATCATGAATCTTTCTTATTTCTACTAATGTTTGAAATGGGTAAAACTTGGGATAGGCTAAAACATTACTTAAATAATAAAATAAATAAATAATTAATTATATTTATTCAAAATTACACGTTAAAGAGTTATAAAAGTTTTTTCTTATTGTAGGTGTGGCAATGGGTCGACATAATCATTAGGTCCACAACGAATATATTCTGAATGATGTGCTAGTAGACCGTAATAGAATATAGGTCGATGATGGAGAAACTTAGAGGAGGGAATTTTGAGTGAATTATTGTCATATTCTACAGAATTTTGAAGGGGATGTTTTATATTTAGCCATAGAATATTTCTTGGAGGATGTATATATAAATTATTTCAATCTGTGCATGGTAAGAGAACTGGTTTTCATTCGCCTTGATGATTCTTCATGGAGTAGCAATGAAATGGTGTTTTTTGTTCCTTCTGAATTATATGGATTCGACCTTCCTATAGGAGAAGTTATAAGACTAGTTTACAATAGATTTTCTTTCTTGGATTATGGAGGTGGCCAGTCACCATGATCTACTTACCCTTTGTATGGGGATCTCCAAGATAGTAGATTTAGGTTCTTTTTCAATACCCATGTGTAATATTCCACATAAATTTTTTCTGATGATAAGTATTGATAAAAGAACATCAAAAAATATTTTTCATCTATAGAAATAGTGTTAGGTCACCCCATTTTTAATTATTACATTTCTTGAGGTGTTGGTGACAATAGAGGTCATATATAAGATGTTTTCAAGAACTAACTCACCATGATAGGAGAGTTTTTAGGATTCTTTATGAATAAAAACTATTTTCCAAGGATCCTAGTTATCTTGAAAAAGATAAATTTTGATCATTCTGTGGTAGTTCATATCCCTCGTCATATTCTTTCTACAAGGTAAGAATATCCCAATATAATGCTAAAGGATGAGACACATGTTATTTATTGTGGTTGAGGTCTTCAATGGTGGGATTTAATGACCATTATGTGAAGTCAACATATTTATAGTGATCCTATTATTGATCACCGATTGAGCAAGTTTTATCTGAGGAAGTAGTATCATGGTGATTTAGTTTGGGATTGACATAGAGGATATGTAGAATGTTGAGGGTTTCTATGAGAAACTCATCATCCTAATTTAGAAAAGTTCATCTATATGGGTAGATTTAAATTTTTTCGAATAGTCTGTGGATTATGTTGTGGAAAACTTCATTCTTTATCATTTAATGTTCCTAGAGATCTAGAAATTATTCGAGGTCTTATTTTCTTGTTTTATATTTGAGTACAATCTTTTTTGGATTCATGAGAAACACAAACCATTATATCTCCTACAATTATCCCTGATTGGGGACATGATTTGGAGGGCTTCTGGTTCCCTTAACATTGACTATTGATGGTTGAGGTTGGGATGAATTGTTTGAATTATGTCATCATCCTTGATATAGATTTGTTGTATTTGGTGAATCTATTGTGGATTTAGTAAGGAGTTATATTGTCATATATGATTCAGATGTAGATTTGACATTGTATTCTTTAGAGGGATACCCTTGTATGGGCCAGAGGTGTGTTCTATAAATTTTATCTTAGATGGTCTAGTTGGTGTTGTTCTCATCAGTGTTTCAATAGACAAGGTTTCCAAGGGTTGTGGAAGAGTACTATAATTACATTATAAATGAGTTTATAGCATTTCCCTCACAAAGGGAGGTAGTTTTTGAGATCTATATATAGGAATATATGTTTTCTATTTTTATATATCTATATATGATTTCAACTTTTTAGATGTGATATCTACAATTACAACTCGATGAACTATTTCAGGAAGGTCTCGTTTGGCTGAGTGTGACCTTATGGGGTGAATAAGTTTTTCTTAATGAAGAGAGATGAAGGAAGTTTGTGAAATTTTATAAATTATTGTTACCCAACCCATATGATGGTGAGGAACCAATATCCTCTTTTGAGGATCGGTGATTTATTTATTCAGGTGAAACGATGAAGTCGGTTCTCGAAGATTGATGTGGGGACTGGATATAATCAAATGATGGTGGTGGTGGAGGTTATCCAGAAGACAACATGATATTTTCATGATAGGTATTATAAGTTCCTTTAAATGTCTTTCATAGCGATGAATGCTGAATCTATTTTTATGGGGTCGATGAATGTAGTTTTTATATAGTTATTCGACAATTTAGTTGGGGGTTTTCTTCAACAGTATACTTGTATATTATATGTTATAGTAGCATGCAGAGCATATGTAATCCATTTGGGGATCTCATCATCATGAGAAGCTATTCAAGAAGATGTAAAAGTTATATTTTAGGTATAGGGTTTTTTTTTCTTAGGGAATGTGGTATCCCAAAATATAGTAGTTTTCTATACATAAAATATATAGGTACTTGTGAACTTGGAATCCCCCAAGATAGTGGAGGAGGTGTGGAGTTTCCATGTTATTGTAGACTATTAAATTAGGTACAAACAATATTTTTCTTGGGCTATAATTTATCCAATATAATGCACCCATAAGGACCAAGTGTTCTGGTGGACTTTCTAGTTTCTATAATATTTTGAGTACCTAGAAGGGATGTAGTCACATTATCAAATGAATTGATTTTTAATAGATGGAGATTAGTTGGAGTATTTATATGATGATTTACATGTTACAGTGCACCATTTCAAAATGGTCTACTCCTTATCAATTTCTATGTGTGGATGAAATGTTTTGTTATAGAACAAATGAAAACAAGAATCATTCCACAGACCTCTCAATACATTGAAAATAAAATAACGAACTCGATCAATGCCATAAGAGATAAAACATCCCCTATAGTCATGGGTGTATGATTTCCCTTGGTTTGTTGGGACATTTGAGATGCATGCTTATATTGGATCCATGGAAATCAGATAAAACTTTCCCTATAGATGATCCAAATACATGATGATTTTTATTTTTTAGAGCTCCATAAATATCATCCTGATTAATCTCATGTAATAAAATGGGGTGTGATCGACGTTGATGACGATGAAAACATCACGGAGCTGCCTATGGGGATCTAGGTTCTCCTAGAGAAGGTGTTGAGCGGGTTTGATATACCCCTATTCTATTTATTATGGTGAAACAGAGGAATGGTGGAGAGTATAGGGGATCATGACTTGTAGATTCTCACTCAATACCCCAAAATTGATTTTATGTTATTCTCTTGTCTTCTATAATTTTTCTCTAATAATTGGGTAACGTTATAGATTTTGGGATGGTTTTCCCTTATTTCTTATTGTTTAACTACTCTTTATTGAGAGGTATCTTCTATAGGAGAGTGATTACAAGCATTCTATTATTGTTGAGATTTTTTGTGCACGTTTTTGTAAAGAGGTGGTTGTGTTTAGGTGGTGGTGAGTTTCATTGAGAGGTCTCTCATGGGGAGGCTCTCCAGATGACCTGTTTTCATTACCTCTCATGTATTTTTGTATCCTTGTGGAATATAATTTTTTGATATGTATCTAATGTGTTGGACTCGATGTATGTAGGTGGACCTTTTTCATGTTCTTTGGGATCATGGTGGTCGGACGAGGATTGGAAGTAGTACAGAGGTGTTTGCTGCTGATAAAGGTGGTAATTGGGGGATTAAAAACCATGTATTCTCTTGAGACCAAGTAAATTTTCGTTTTTGTCTTGTTAATTTAGGTTCACAGGATAAAACATAATGTGTATTATTTTTCTATTAAATAATAAATGGATTTTTGGGAGAAAATTTATACCCTACATTGACATGTCAGGTTAACAAATTACACACTATGTAAATTTCTTGTATAGAATACTAATAAATGGAGATGTGTCTTAGTTTTTTCTCAAACCCTATGGCCAACTACTCTACTCCCACATTTTCAACATTACATTTCCTCCTCACCATCTCATTATGATATTCCTTCTCTGGTAATCGATTCTTGGGAATCCATCTTTGATCTATGATGACCTGAGTTGGTCCAATTTCAATTATTCTTTTGTTTCTAGTAGTTTTTCATATATTTATTTAGTTTCGTCTCATATCATGTCTCTATGATATAGAGTTTTATCTTCATTGCATCTTACAAGTATTTCTTGGTTGTTTTTGGTGCAGTTATTTCACCACATCTTAAGGAGTATGATTTTCTTATGGGAGAGGTGATAAGAGATCTGCGATGTGGTCTATTATCATGTGAAGAATGTTGACCGTATTATTGGTTGGAATTATTTATGTTATTTTATATTTACGTGCAATCATAAATTATTCAATATTGTTCTCTTTGTATGGAAATGAAATTAAACTACTTAATAGTTGAATATAATTAATAAAATTTGATAGTGATCGCATGTTGGGATTGTAGTTTCCTTATAGCCTGGTAAAATTTTTTCACATGGTCATCTTGATATTTTGATAACTACATTATGATTTTAATGCACTTTCTTATGCATAGTGTAGTAGGTTGAAATTGGTAATGAACATGAAGTAAGAATAAATTTATTATTAATTATCATAATAATATTAAAAGAAGAGGAATATTTTTAATGTGATGGTTAATTTAATTTGATGATAATAAAATTGATTCAATGATAATGTTCAATTGAAATTTAATTTATCCATGATTTATGGAATTTATAAATAAATTGGATTATGTAAATTCTTATTAATTATAATTGGAGAGTCATTTTATTTATGAATGGTACTTATATAGTATTTATGAATCCATAATAAACTGTGAGAACATATTTTTTCTATGAAAGATTTTTATAGCCTGATGAATTACATTATACATAGTAAGAAACTATTAATAATGAATTGGTTAATTGAAAATATAATAATAAAATATTATGTGATAAATAATTTTTCATAGGGAATGTGTTTTCCATTTTCTAAGGAGGTAAAGTTCCTACCATTGAGGGAAAACATTCTATATCAATTTCTTGTTTCACAATGATGTTATGTGATGTGTTCCGTTGAAAAGATGATCCTTGAGGGATGATGTGTGATATATTATGGGGCGTCACAGATGTGATGTGAGGCTAGTATTTTTATATATTTGATAAATTTTATGATATATAGGCAGAGATGCCTATATAAATTGGTAGAGGTTGATGCATGTGATGTTGATACGCATCAGTATATTAATATAGGTGTCAGGGATCAAACTAGAGGTGATCAAATAGGTTTAATATAGGATTAAAAATTCTTGTGATTCAATGTGGTTTGATGATTTCTTGTGAATATATTTAAAATATGATGGATGGATTTCTTATTTTATCTATTTTCATTTCCCCAACGACTAAAGAAACAGGAGGTGCATTGTGGAATGTTTCCAATTGGTGGTATCAAAATATAGTTTTCCTTGAGTACCTAAATATGTAATAATGTAAATTAATAAATAAATATTTATCCCTTTGGGTTGTTTAAATATGGGATGAGAATTATTAAATGATGATTAAATTGATAAACCATAGGATTTGTTTAGATTATTCCTAGAGGGAACATACTTTATTCTCATGTTCATTATAATGTAATGTGGAAAATGTTCATTGGATAATATAAAGATAATTATTTAATTAATGATTTCAAATGATGATAAATGAAAAAATAAAGTAATGTATCTATTTTAAATTCATGTGTGCTGAAAGGAAATATAGTCATAGTATAGAAATTCAAGAGTCTAAGAAATGCTAGTTCAGTTGAGTATAAAACAAGGTTATACCCATATATTGGTAGTGTAATATATTATATCATGTATGTTCTATGATTTCATATTCTTCTCCAGCCATGATGGTTAGGGAAACTATCACCCAGTAGACTTTGGGATGGTTTTTTCCAGAACATCCAGGTGGGAGGAGGGTTAGATGACTCCCCATATTTCCTTTGTATCATCTGTAAGTATTTAATTATGTTGTAATACATGGTGGTTAGTTTTCAAATATATCTACGGATGGGGATGTGATGGACTAGGTTTATATCAGGAACATTTATTTCTGGATATAGTATCCAAAGGATTATTATAGGTATAATGTGAATAGGATGTGATGAATTGAGATTCTTTCTCTGTGTATGGAATTTAATTGAATGTTGTATAATACAACATGTTTGTTCAATGTCATGAAATTTGAGGTGGATTACATAATCTAATTGTTTACTACATGGTTATGTGGAATGGATGAATTTGTTATGTGATGCAATGGGTTAATGCTTTGATGTCTTTACCATGTGTTTTAGGTTCGTCTTTCTTTTAGATATATTTGATCAAGATGCGCAACTTTAAGGAAGAGTGGAATCCTAGTGGGGATATGGGAGTGAGAATATATTGATGTTTTATTGTAATATTGTATAATATCTTGCATGTGATACTTTGTAAAACTTATCCATGGTGAGGTTGGGATCATAATATACATATTTGGGTGATAACTAATTTTCAGTATTTTCACAATTGTCTCTCATGATTTCATTATCTATAGAATGAGAGGGCCTGATACAGATCCTAATGAATATAACATTATACTCACCCAACAAATATATAAACTGTTTTTATTCCCTCTAGAGTAGGTTTTCGATCCGGATACATATTACTAGTTTGGGGTTTAATATGAGATTTTTGTGATTCATGGTCATTATAATCATTACAATTTGTTACTTGTTGTACTGTATTCAGTTTTTTTTACTATTTGAAAATGCATGTTTCAAAAGTATTTTGTTATATATATATATATATTCATCTAATAAGTTATTGGTGATTTTATCCTTCTTATCTATCTCTTCTTCATTATTTCATTAGATGGTAATGCCTTATATATTCATGTTTGTTAGACCCTCGGTGATAGCCACCTACCTAGGGCCTGTTGGAAGAGGGAATCAGGGAGTCACAATCACACCACCATCATTATGGTATATTTTTGGTTAGGGGTTCATGAATGTGTTGTATAAGAGGGTTAAAGTTTAGTGATATAATGGATTTTGGACTTTGGACCTTGTGAGGTTGTATAGGATGGTAGGTATATGGTGTCAGGTAAGATTAGTCTGTAATTTCAATATGTAAGACCATCAAACACATGAGTATTTAGGGCCCCCATTTGACATGTTGCATGAAACATTAATTTTAAAGAGCCTAAAAAATGAAGTGATACTTATTACAGGGTATACAACCAAAAAATAATCACACATCATTCTTCTTTTTACCTATGAATAAAATGGGTAGAAATTGATATATGCTAAAATCATTACAACATTATAAAGTAATTAAATAATTAATGTTAAATTTCATATATTATAGGTTTAAAATTTTAAATTTGTTGGTATTTCTAATGTTATGGATGCAGTTCAGTATCCTCCTTAGGTTCTGACTCTATATATTCGACATTGTGTGCTGACATATCTCACCTGAGTGGAGGTCTATGATGGTGAAACATAGAGGAGTTCACTAAGATTGTTTCAATACCATCTTCTACATAAGTATGAGGGATCAATTTTAGATGAATTCATAGAGGAATAGCAGGAGAAGGTTGAGAGATATTTTAATTTGATATATTCTTGGAAGAATCATTGAGTTTCATTAACTATGATGATGCAATGTGGAGTAGTGAGGTTGTTGCATTTGATGTTCCTCAAGTACCAGTAGTGGTCAGTAGTCTCATGGGAGATATCAAAGGACATGTTTAGAGTCGGTTTTCCTTATCAGTCTATGAAGGATGCTATTCACCACAGGTTTCTTACCCATCGTAAGGGGGCTCTAGTGTACAAGAGTGTAGACTCTATTTTTATACCCTTCTAAACTATAATCAAAACATGTTTCCATTTGAGTAGTATACATAATGGAACATCAAGAAGGCTTTGTGTCTAGTGATTAGGCTCTAGGTAATGTTATATATATGGAAAATGTGTCTTGAGGTGCTGAAAAAAGAAGAGTTTATAGAGTGTAAACTATAAAAAACTGTATAATCATGAGATATGAATATTCAAAATGCCACATGAAGTAGTATTATGGTCTAGGGATCCTTGTTGTCAATAGATAACAGTTTCTTGAAAAATGATGGTAGGTGAAAGCACTCACCATCTCTTTTATCCATGGGAGATGTCTCTCAAGAATATCTTAATAGATTAGACACATTTTATTCTTGTGGTGGAAATTTTCAGAAGAAATGAGAGTGGCTAAAAATTATAAGCATTGAACCTCTTCCAGGTGCTCTGATTTTGGTTCCATCATTGATGTAGATTTATCTATGTCTGTAGTAGTAGGGTGGTTCAATTCGGTATCAACTGAGAGGAGATAGGGCATGTAGAGGGAATTCCTAAGACGCTCATCATCATCAAGGATGGGAGAATAAGCATTATAGTGGTAATAAATAAGGTCATTGAATCAATGGATTAGGTCATGGATTGGTTCATGTTTTATAATTTATAGCACATGGAGATCCATATGTCATTCAAGGTACTCATTGATTTTTTTCTAAATGGGTTCAAAATATTTTTGGATTTTGGAGTCACACACTTCTTCATATCACCTAACCTTACCCATTATATGGTACTTGCGGTAGAGAGTATTCTTATTACCTTGGAGTTGAATCTTCTAGTGGGAGGTTAAGCTATCCTTTATTAAGTATATAGAGTCTTCAAGATATTTTTGAGTAATCATCACACTTTGTGATATTTATTATATTTATGAATATGATCATACTACATCATCCAGAGTATGGAATAGTTTTATTCAGTGTTTGATATCTTGTATTTTATTAGGACTAAGATTATGTTATAAGATGTTAATGGAGAACCAGTGGTGTTTTTGTGAGAGATACCCTTTTATAGCTTAAAGGCATGTTTTTTATTTTAATCATTAATGGATGAGTTATTGCTGAGTTCATCAGAGGTTTAAATTTTGGTGTTTCCATTGTTTGTTAAATTCAACCATGAAGTTATTCTAGGGGATTTTGAATCATTATCTCATAATTATGTGACAATGTTTGGGATTTATTTATATCTAGGAGTGTCTCTAATTTATATTTCTCTATAGAGTATAACATCTTCGATGTTTGGAGTTCTACGAATACATATCGATTATCTGATGTAGTGAGGTTTTATTCATCCGAGTGTGTCACATTGGAATTCACAAGTTTTTTTTTCAGAACATAGGTTGATGAATGTTTGTAGCTATGTATCTATTATCATCACTTGAAACATGTGATGGTGAATAACATCAATCCTCTTCTGTGGACTAATGATTTACTGAAAAAGTTGATAGGATCAAGATGGATCTGAAAGAGTGGTTTGTATTCTTGAATTCATAATATGCAGGTGAAGGATGGAGATATTGAGAAGGAATATTTTTTTTTGTGGAATTATGAGTTCTTTATAAATTTTTATGTTGTGAATAATTATAAAAACATGTTCATCGGTTTGAAAAACATAGTGTTAAGAGAGCTCTTGGATAATTTCATGGTGGATTAAATCGATGAAATCATTGTGTAATCTATGTTTTAGGAGGATCATGAAAACCATATGCATTTTATTTTTGGTGTTATTCATCCTAACAATCTATTCACTATTTTTTATAACTACATATTAAGGGATAACAAAGTTTTTTTCAGAGGGAATATTGTAACCTAGGAGAGAGTAGTTATAGAACCTTCATAGATAAATGTAGTTTTATCATGGGAGTAATATAGAAAGTGGTATATTTTCATATTTTCCTAGGTCTTGAATTCCATTATAGGTGGTTCATAACTAATTACTCTAATATTAAAACTCCACATATTTCTATGAACCAAAAGGATTAGAAATTATTGATGGCTAACCATTTTTCGAATTATTTTTAGTTAGATGATGTATTTTACGAATGATGGAACAAAACTATTTGGTGTATCATGTGCAGCAGTCCATGATGGGGATTCTATGGTGGATATCTTGGGAGACTATATTGTTTTTAGAGAATCTTCTGATAGTTGGTCTATGTATGGACAACACTGTGGTTTTTTCACTATTAGGATTTTCTTTCCATTGGAGATGCATGATCTAGTTATTTTAGATTTCCCTACATCATATATGGAGGTACATCCTGACATGAAATTGTTGTACCAAGCATAAAGATTCAATTTTTGTGGATGGGTATAAAATTTGTTCTTCTAGTGTTTATTTCTCAATGTTTGATCTTTTAGAATGTGATGTCTAAGCACCGTGTTTCTCATCAGTTTCTCAAGCCATTAGATGATCCCCACTGGATATGGGAGGAAATATCGATGGATATAGTTACTGGTTTTCTTCAAGATCATGTATGTTATGATTCTATTTTGTTTATAGTGTAATATTTGATGAAATTAGAAAAATGTATAGAAATTAGGGAGTAAATATCAGTGAATTATTTATTCAGGTAATATATAGAGGAGGTGGCGTGACTCCATGGAATCCCATAGACAATCATCTCTAATCGTGATCCACATTTTACATCTATGGTATAGTGATCTCTCAAACATTGTCTTGGTTATTTGTTGTGCATTATCAATTATTTTGATCAACAGATGGATGTTTAGATGGAGAAGACCATCTAATCTCTTAACAGCATGTTGGGATCTTATGTTATATATATCATAGGTCTGTGGATGAACATCCTACCTTTGTACATGTTTAAATAAATCAATAGTCCTCACTCCCCCATTAGAATGGATCCATTCGAAGATTTTTATGTATTTCATTTATGTTCTCCATTGTGATGGGATGGGGATGGAAATGTAGTGAATCTTAGACCAGAAATTGTTTAGAATACAATAGATAAGGTTTAGGTTAGTCATGAGTGGATGACGGTAGTGAAAGATAAAGATAAATCTTTTGCCTATAAAATGAGAATACACATGGAGTTCTATTTTGGAGATCACATGTTCCTAAAGGTGACTCCACATCATTAAAAGTGATGGTTTGGTTATGGGACTAAGGCTTCTCTCTAGTCTATTGGGCCTTTTACGGTGTTGTATCATGTTAGATATATGGCGTATCACATATCACTTTTCCTTAAATATGATTTGAATCCATGATATTTTTCATGTGTTAAAGCTCAATCATTATCATCATTTGAATATCATCTCCTCGATTGGGGATTGATCAATGTTATCAATGATGTGGCCAATGAGGAGCGGCCTCTAGAGATCCATGACTATGAGGAGAATGTGCTGCGTCATTGGGATACCCCATTGGAGCATATATTATGGTGGAATAGTTTCATTTATTAGTGTACTTTTGAATGCGAGTCATAGATCCATGATTAATACCATGATATTTTTTATGTTTATCTATTATCATGAAACATTTTTCTCTTATGGTTGTGGGAATTTATAGATTTTGAAACTATTTACCAATTATTATGGCTATGCACTTGTTTGAGTGGTAGCTCCCTAACTAGAGTTTTGATTTTATGGTTATAGTAATTTCATGGTCTTATTGATGTTCATATAATGTGGTGGTTGATCTCCAATTGTGGCAAGTTTCATTGTGAGGTATCTTATGGCATTGTTATTTGGATGATATGTTTTTTTAGTCTTCTGGGGTTGGTATTGGATTCGTGATGATGAGTATTTTTTGAGTGGTTAATGTAAGAGACATGATAATTTTGGACCAATGATTTGAATTTTTTCAAGGATCATGGGGCTCGAATGGGTCATGGGTGTAATTTGGGGGAATATTATACTGAATAAGATGAATATAATGGGATTACAAATTGTATATTATCTACACACCATTTATGTTTTTTTCATGTCTTGTTATCATAGGTTCATGTGATGTTTCACAAAATGTAACGTTTTGGGTTTAAATAATAAAACCTTATATGTTTTTGGTGAAAAAAACCCCAAAATTTATATGACATGTAAATAGATTACACACCATGTATATTTACTATGAAATTCATTAATAAAAGGAGAAGCAGCAGTATGGGTTGTCAAACCCTTTGGCCATCTTTTCCTCTTTCTCATTATCCAGTGTGTAACGGCTCCACCCCTTGGATTTTAATGATTTTTTTAATTGGAATCAATCCTTTTGAATCCTTCATTGATATGTGGTGACACTAGATAATCCATGGTGTAATATTCCGTCATTTTGTAGCATATTATCAAATTTTTATATTGGTTCAACCCTTATATGGTCACCATGGAATGGTGTTTTATTTCCTATTGGTTCAAACAAGGATTTTTTTCGTTGGTACTGTTGTGTTGTGATGTCCTTAAATGGATGCAGTTCATATTGGAGTGGTGATTTGAGATCTGTGTTGTGGTTTGTTCTCATGGGTATAACTTTGAAGGCTTTTGTGGTAGGAGTTTACTACATATCTTCTAATTACATGTATTTATAAATTATTTATTCTTTATCCATTTGTATGTAAATTAAATTATCCTAAGAATTATTTCAATTGGAAGATTTAAATTGGATAGTTATCGCATGATGGTGATGTTTTTTCATTATATAGTGATATCAGTTTTCCTCATGATTCTATAAATAATGTGAAATCTTAAAAATTATTTTTTAGCATGTTCTTATTCTTGTTCTGTCATATAGAAATTGGAAAATAACACAAATATAGAATTAATGAAAAGGTGGTTCTGTTATATACTCACACTACAAATAAGATGAATGTATGTAATCTAGTGGTAAAATGAATTTGATGATAATCAAATTGATTCAATGAGAATGATCAATTAAAATTGATATTTCAAGTGATTAGGAGAAATCATTAATAATTTGGATCATGAAAAGGATTTTTTTTAATAAATGAAAAGGAATGATAATTTGGAATGTTATTTCTGTTGGTTTTTTCAAATTTAAATAAATTATATGATCATTTTTTTCCTTTTATATATTATTATAGCCCAATTCAATAGTATTCCAATATTATGATTTTTTTAAAAAATCAGTTATTTCAAGATAGTATATAAATGGTTGTGTAATAAATATGTATTTCTAGGTCTTGAGAAATATGTTTTCTTGAGGATAATGAGTGCCATGTTTTGAGGGATTGGTTTCCAAGTTGATTATATGTTTTCTCATTCCTCTATGTAATGTGATCCTTATATTTCTCTCTATGGATGGAAATTGTGTGAAATGGGATAGGTGGATCAAAAGTTATGTGAGCCTCATATGGATGATCCTATGATGGATAATTGGAAATTTGCGTGGGACCTCCTGAATGACGGAGAGTCAATGGATTCCAATAATGGATAGATGAATAAGTATATACATGTAGGTATTGGGGATTTCACTAGAGGTTATAGAACATGCTAAAGATACGCTTTTTCATTGATTTGATGTTGATATATTGGATGATCTATTATGAATATATTTAAATGCTGATGGTTGGGTTCCTTTTTTCATATTTGTTTATTCCATTAATGTTTATGTAAGATAGAGCTTCTTGGATTCATGTTTTCATCTTGATCATATCCTATGATGGTTTTCCTAGAGGTCCTTGATAAGAAATTTTTTAAATTAGTAACTAATTTTTAACCCCAGAGGTTGGATGATGATGTAATGAGAGTGCATACAAGATGTTAATTTGGTAATCCATTATCTTAGATTGGATTATGATTGGCGGGAATGGGATTAACTTTTATGTTTAACATAATGTAATGTTGAAAAAAAATGGTTAATTATTTTATAATAAACTTATCAATTGAATAAAATTATTTAAAAGTATAGAGGTAATTAATGTTTCTCTTTTAAATGATTTAGTATTTATAGGATATTTGTCTTAGTAGTGGCAGTCATGAGTCTATGTAATGTTAACTCTATTTGAGTCTGTGACTTGGTTATAACCATATTGTGTTTATTGGGAATGTTATATAATTTTTATTTTATTATTTCCTAAGCATCCCCACCCATGTTGGTTAGGGAAACAGATATGTAGTCGACTCTCCGATGTTTTTTTCCAATATCATAGTGGAAGGATGTATGTTTGACTACCTCTGTGGACCCACTCTATTGTTTTTATATTACATGTTCATGAAAGATTGACAATTAGATTCTTATATATGTGTGTTGAGGGATTTCATGGATTGAGGTGATTTCAAACAAATTTATTACTTGATATAGTATCCAAAGTATTATTATTGATATTTTTTGTATGTGTTGTATATGTACTTTGTGTATGGGGTGTAATAGATTGAGGTATAATTCCAAATGATTGATTTACATCATACAAGCTATGGAGGCTTCCAAAAAAACTATGTAATATTATGTTAATGTTAATGGGACTACATGTTTATATGATAGATTATTTGGAAGTTGTGGAGAATTTCCTCATATTTTCAAGCTAATATAATCTTTATGAGAGATTCATGGGTTGTGAGATATTGGGGAAGAGATGAAAACCAAAGGGGAAGTGGGAATGTGGTGCTATTGATGTTTTATTATTATATTATATTCTCTATCTGTTGTAATACTTGGTGAGAGTTATAAATGGGGAGGATATGAACATTGCATATCTATTTAGGTTATGAGTCACTTGTACTATCATTCCCTATGCTTTATCATTATTTGTTTATCTTTTGTAAGAGAGGCTATGTGGAAGATCCTATTGAGTAAAATATTATTCTAACCATATATATATAAATATTTAATGTAATCCATAGTAGGTTGATTATTAGTATAGATATTAATATATTTGTTTCTAGTAGGTTTTGTTTGGGATTAGATTTCACTTCCGTCATTACATTTTGGTACAAGTAGTTTCCTTTCAATTGTTCAGTACATTATGACATTTCATGTTCCACATGGGTTTTCGTTTATAAATATATACACGTCTATAGAGTTTTTGATTTTTTATGCTACTTATATAACTCTCCCTACTTTTTCAATTATAAGGAAATGCCTCCCATATGCATTCTTATTACACCCTCAGTGCTATTATCGAACCTGGGGCCTGCTGGAGGCAGGATACAGGCAAGCACCATCTCTTTACCCTCATTGAATTATAATTGAGGGAAGGGGGTCTAGAAATTTTGATTTGTTTTTCTAATCATGGTATATTGATCACTATTCTATAAATATTTTAAATAAATATATTGCTACTATATGATAATAAATTAATAATCATCCATACATTATTTATATAATTTCTGGTAATGGAAGTAAAATCATTTATGGGAAAGAATTGTTATTTTTCAGAATTATTTTTTAATGTTCCTAATGAGAATTTATCATAACAAAATAAATAGATAATTATTGAAAATTTATTCTAATAAAATTTTGATATTATATATTCAATATAATATTTTTCAATTCATTATATTGTTTATAATTTGAATGGAATGGAATGAAATTTATTTTTATACTCAAAAATACAGTTTTCATCAAATAGATATTTATTATGTTTTTTTGTGTATTTTGAAATTAAAAATTCAAAAATACAGAAATTTAAATTTATAAAATGGATTATATATTTTTAATTTAAATTTAAAAATATGGAAATTATTTTGAATTTATTTTTGGCCATAATAAATAATATAAATAGTAAATACTTATGTTAATGTATAGGGTTATAATGTGTTTATAGGTTGGATTAAAATAAGAGATAAGGTAATGGATGTCACAAATATTTATATAATTATTGTTTCTTAAATATAAATTGATACTATATTATATTAAATTTTATTCCACATATCTTTTGATGCATTGAAATTGATGAAGTCTTTAGTAAAAATAATTTTTTATAAATATTGTCGTGTGTTCTCCCAATTATAAAATTGAACGTACTCCTCTAACTTACTCATGAATTTTGAGCCCTTTAGATCCCCCGATCACAACACCAAAACAATCATATAATATTTTACATTTCTCAATATGTAATTTTTATCAAGTAGGAAATATATTTGAAGACATCTTGTGTATGATAATAGAGGTATCTCAAATAAATAATTTAATTATTAAATGATATTTTTTCATTTAATTATTTATTAAACATTTTATAAATCTATTTTATGCATAATGAAATTATGTATTTATTATGTTAATCTTACTAGGATTTTTATATTTTTATTTCGAAAAAAATTCTCAAACCATCTAATTAAATAAGAAATGAAAGTATCACTCGAGCCTATGTGAGGACCCCAACCACCACGTAGGGATGTGATTCATTTTCAGTTAAATCCTCTCATTGATATACATAATGATGGATTTAATAAATATATATGATATTTATTATATAATTATGATTGATCAATGATAAAATATTACTTATCTTTTGTTCATTATTTTCATTATAAAATGAAAAGAGAATCGATGTGTCTCTTTAGACCACCATCACGACAAACTATGTGATTTATTTTTATATATAAACATTTTATGGATGATTATAAATATGTGTAAAATTAACATATTTTAAAATTATATAATTTGTATAAATTTTTATAAGATGATACCATGATCAATATGATGATAACAGAACTGTCAAACCCTAACCTACATGAAAAATGAAATAGTCGACACCTAGAAATGATTAATTTAATAAATTTCAAGTCAAAAGTATATATTTATTTATAATATGTGGATAATATATGAATATAATAGTTTATATATGGTTTTAATATAGTTTTATAAGAAACTAAAATATATTTTATAAGGGGTTAGAGAACATACCATATATGGTTATCTTGGAGTAAGTATTTTGTGTTAAATTCTCACTTTTTTACTAGGAATATTTTTATATAAAATAATGATGATGAAATTATAAGATCTACATATAAAAAATATTATGTAATTTTCCATCCTATTTATATTTATGTAAAATAATTTTTTTTAGGTTTCCTCCCTCTATGTACTTAAATAACTGAGTGATTGTTTTTATGGAAAACTAATATCATTTATCTCTTATATTTGGAATCCTTACATTAATTTCTATAATTACCATTAATTATTTTAATGAATTATTTTAATATTATCTAAATATTGATTAATTTCATTTTTACATGCTTGAATTTATATAAATGAATAAATGTCTCCATCTTTTCATTTTATAAATAATGTATTTTTTACAAAGTTGTGAAGAAATTCATTTTCTTAAGAAAAACATCATGAATGACCTATTCTACCAGCAGGGCTACCATTTCATTAAATATCATTAATAAGTTTACATGGTTATTTTCAATTAAAATCATTTCCATAGTATTTTGGAAATATTTTAATTAAAAATATGTGATTTGAAACTAAATATATAAATTTCCTCATTTTATTTTCCTGTGATATTTTAATGGAATTATATATTTATATATGATAAAATCCTTTGATGTTCATACGTATCACTGGGGATATGATCCTATGATAACATTATTTTTTTATTCTTTTTATGGTTCTTGATTATAATGATAAAATATTATAGAAACTCATATAATTTCCAATGGGTTAAGGTATGATTAGATGATAATTGATTTATAGATCTTATGGGATGCATTTGAATATAATATTATTAGATTAAAAGCGAGTCCATTATATCCCTAGAATGAATTAACTAATGATTAGTGTTTTAGGAGATCAAGGGATAAATGGGTGGTTAGAGAAAAACAAAAATGAGTATACATAAGGTTACCCTAATCCCAAATAATCTATATAGTTGGTTAGAAAAAACCTAACATGTTATAAATATCGTGATGGGATGTAATTACATATGAATTCTATGATTATGATTTCATTTATTAAAATAATTATGAAATTAATTTATTAAATGATCTTATGCCAATGTTATTCTCTCGTTAATCATTTTTATTATTACTATTATGATTCAAGTTTTATGAACTATTAATATTTATACAATGGATTATGATTAGATATATGATTTTTTGGTTGTGATTATAAACGAACAATATCATATTCCTATAACCTTGTGATCAAGTTATCCCAAAAATGACCATTTATTGATTTCACCCTTTTTCCATTACTAATCATTTGAGATCTCTATTTTATATTTCCACATACATAGTATATTATTATTGGTTTTATGTATGACAGTTCTATAAAGTGTTCTAGATTTGAATAACTTAGTGAGTGTTTGCGTGGATCATTTATATACAATTGGTATATGTATACATGTTTTGAAAGATAGTAATCCATATAGTTATGAAATTGAAGATAATGATATATAACAGATATTAATTAAATATGTGTTAATATTTTTATATAAATTCATTGATAGACATTGGTTTTTAGTTTCATTGTTGTGGGATGTTTTGAAATGAAGAATAATTAATTGGATAGGGAGTTTCTAGGAAAAACCTGACTGTATGGACTGTAGTTCTCAATAATTCTACTCGTTTACCTCTTTTTTTTATGTTAGGGTTTTATATGAGAGAAATACCACACATCCATTTGGATTATACCACATATTGTATGAAATTAGATGATATTCTTAAAACATATTGGTGGTATATTCATCTGGATGACCATATGGTTTACATGTTGGGTATGCACATTCTATATCCCATGTACCTCATGGGAGAACATCACTCAGTCATAATGGACTAGAATTAGTGTTGAACTAGAACCTAAATTTCTTATGGAATGTGTTATAATATGATTAGTTTACCATTTTCATTCCACGCATGAACTCACAACTTAATAATGATCCTACTTAAGGGAAACACACTACGTGCCCAAGATAACACAATGTGTGCATTAATATATCATAGAATTCCAATTCGAGTAGTGACACTTTGATAGAATTCAACATAGATTCAAAATTTTCTATAACCACTAAAGATTTTATTTATAATCCAAGTGTAAATGATCATAGTCGACCATATCTGTATCATGAAGGTCAAACCTAGCTTCATTATATCTATAATGTGGAATAACCCACTAATAATAGAGACTCTAGGATGAGTAATCTTTTACAATCCCTAGGTAGGTATGGAAGTCATACCATTTGATTGGGGAATAAGATACTCTTTATATAGTCCAAATAGACTTGGAATAAACCGTAATTTTATTGGGTTGGAGATCCTTCATTAACAATATAGATATGTTTGATTGATTGATAGTTTATATTACGAAGTAATCATGAAAGAGATTCATAATTCATGGGATGGTGGTAAATAATAAATCTAAACTATGTGGACGGGTTATATATATTATTTTTTTTGGTTCTCCATAAATTTCAATATTTTTTTATAATTTATCAATGATAATTCTCATGGGGTTTTAAATAATTGTGAATTTATGGTATCTAATCATATAAGAATATTCTCCCCCAATATGGGATCATCCTAATGTTGTCTTGTCTTATATAGAGGACATGTTATTCCTTAGAGATATTGATGTACATGAATTATATGATGTAGTTTATTTCAATGGATATGGAAACAAGACCTTGATTGGATTTAATAGTTTAAATTATGGTATAAAATTTGATTTTATTACAAGGTTGTATCAAATTTTTGGTTTTTGGGAATATATCTTTTCCCTTGTACTTGACTATGTTCTGTCATATTCTACTATTGGATTTTATAGGTTATGAATAATTTTATTATTCTATTAATGAATTTTAATTATTTTATTCGTTTTGAATGTTGATTCATTTGTGTGTGTCTCTATGTATATGTGGGTGCATGTGTAGTAGGATATAAAATATCATAAGGGACTTATACATACTTAGGGTTAGTCACAATCCCATATCATAAATGTCATGGACCAACAACAAGACACCAAACATTAGTCCAGTCAGCTGGCCCTAGTGGGTTTTATCATTTTGGATTCTCACAATCTCCACATTAACATTAATAATGTTATGAAAAACAATATGTATCCATTTATGTTCTATCAATTTGGTCATTGAATAATATCCCATGTGAGATTATTCATGATTCAGTACAACATCGCATTAATAAAATTTATCTAGACTTTATTAGTACACATTTAAAAATGTGTATTCTTAAACATGTGAAACTGGATGTGTTTTCTATCAAAACTAAACCTTAGTTTATTTTCAAAAAAAATTCTTTATTACAGATGTTATTTTTTATAAATATTTTTTAAAAAATAACAATATTCCATTTTTTATTAGTATCACCTTCGTCAATAGTGGTATAATATAAATAATTATCAACATCAACTAATTTATATATAACTTCCTCTTTATTCATTATTTCAAAAAAATCCTTTTATATTTATAATAATCATTAAAATATTCAACATGGAACTTTGTTAAATTAGTTATTTTTTTGATGATAATCATATCATAGAATTTTAACAGTTTTTATTTTATCTTTTTCCATCATATTTAGCATCTTCTATTGGATAACTAACTAATAGAAATTCCTTCATAAAATCACTCGTGAATAATTATTAGATCTTACACATTAATCTTTATAAAATGCGTCTTTTAAAAGTTATTATTTTTTATTTCAGTGATGATTTATTTTTTTTACGATATCTCATATTACATTCCATTTTATATTGTACAAATCAACTAAATGTCTTGATATTGTTTGATAAATATTGTACATGTTCAACATTGTAGGGTTCATTCATTAGTTTTTTTAAATTATGAAAATGTTGATACATTTTATCATAATAATATTAGTTCATTTAAGATATTGTTTTTCTTATTCTGTCCCATCCCACACTTCCATAAAAAAGTAGATTAAATAATAAAAATGATGGAATATGGAATTTTATAGAAAATTTAGTACTCAATAAAAGTATGCAATCCTTTTTTTTATGGAACTATCCAATACAAAACATTTTAATTTAATAAATTAAATGTTATAGTATTTTTCATAATAGTAACATGAACATAATATGTGGTTTCCAATACAAGAAGAGGGATATAAAAAATAAATAATGATTACATTAGGAAACGAATATCCAAACTCCAATATATGCTTCCCCGGAATCATTATACTTCATCTCAAGAATATAAAACGTTTTTATGTTTTTGAATCATTATATTATTTTACAATAATTTGAAAGGCCACATTTTAAGGGGATTCATATCTTATCATATTCCTTGTATTAGTATATATATTGTAGATTACAAACAAACATTGCATATTTTCTAGGCGTATAAGTATGCACTCATCTTCATAGAATCAAAATTAGTACTGAATTTAATTTTCCTCATGGAAAAACAATTATTGTTTTTGAACAATAATCTTTCATTGAAAACCAAATACAATAAAAACACTCATCTTCTTATTTCCTCTATTTATTATTCTACATATGTGTTGATTGAATTTTGAAACTCAACTTATACATAATCATCTTATATAATTCTTATTTATTAATTGTAACATTAATGATCTCGATATTCTCTCACTCTTTATTAGGGCTTCAACAACATCAATTTTTCTCTTATTTTTTCTTTTCTTCGACACCCACTATTTTAGTACATTGATGCTATATCATAAATTCTTTTTAATGTAGAGACTTTATTATCCTAATAATATATTATGACATCAATTTTTTTATTTCTTTAAATTGATATATATATATATATAATGTAATTATTTTTTTACATACTTCTTTCTTTTTTCTCTAAAAACATTCTTTGTACAACCATAATACAATGTTTTGATTTACAATAATTATCAATAAATCAAGACAATCCTGAATCATTCCAGAGGACTCAGTTATTACTCATTATTTAATGTTAACATAATATTAATCATAATATAGTTTCCATATGTGCATGAGTTCATGAATATATCAGTATATTTATCATCCTTTAGTGGAGAAATAATCCCTACAAATCATCATATTTATGTATTTTGAATATGGATAGATTCACAACATAAAACACGTGCTATTTTGAAACATAATCACAAAAAATAACAATTTTATAATTTAATTTCTAATTATCACTATATATTAATGCCCTAAATAATAGTTTAACAACATTTTAAATGATTTTGGTGTCTTGTGAAATCATTACGAGGTCATACTAGAACGCCAATGAGGTCAAACAAAACATTTACTTTTCCATGTTATAAATATTACTGTAGGAATAAAACTATTTCCTAACACATAATTACTTTATATTCCTCTAATTTACATCCAATGATCTTATAGTGATGTCATCACTAACCTTAGTCCTTTTATATCAACAATCTGAATTCATTTCCACCAAATAAATATTACAAGATTCATGTTTTTATCAGGAATACAATTTTAATTTTAAAATGGTTCTAATATTATTTGTATCTATTGTTGGGATCATGATTATCCAATAGATGAGAAACATATCACTAGGAATTATTGGAAATAAAATCACACCATGTCTAACATTGTAGATTATATATATAATTGTTTGAACATTTAAAAAATTACCCAATCAACACTTTCTCTAAAATATTAAATCGATGATGAACCATAAAATTATTTCATTTAATATTTTAAGAATATATTTATTCCAACTAAAATTAAAAAAATATATTTACTTTTATATGTATCTCACCAATTTAATAATTTAATAATAGTCAAACTAATTTCATTTTTCATCATGAAATTCCTTTTTAATTCAACAACATCCTATATGGTCTCTAAATATAGAATATTTGACGATTATCATAGTTTTATATTAATATAGTATTAATTGGTTTTATCTTTATGGATTTATAGTTATTTTAATTTATATGAACTTATTTTCCCAAAATATGGGATTTTATACATACTATAAAATTAATTCTGATATATCCACTCTAAATATCAATTTAATTAAATGGAAGTGCAAGACATTAATATAATATGATTCGAATTTCCTGAGAATTTTGTGAGGAAGGAAATGCGAAATATGAACATATTTTAAAAAAATTGTCACATGATATTTATGTATTAACTCTAAAAATTTTCCACAATCCCACATAAAAGGATCATTCATCAATCTACTCTTTAATAAACATGATCCTCCCAATAGTGTCTTAGTAAAATATAACTAGTGTAGGTGATCTCCAGAAGTGATCCATGATGACCTATATAGTATTTGATAAGCACCAAAAGTTCCACTAACCCCATGAACATGTACATACCTGTTTTGTTGATCTAAGACATTCCCCTTTCTTTAGGATATAGAGTCCTTGAGTTAAAATGATGGACTTTTTTATAACAATTTTCCTGGGTTTTCTATATTTAAGATGGATAGTTTTTTATAGAAATTATGATATTTGTATTTTTTGGGATTAAAATATTTAATATTATCTATATTATTTATTAAAATCCTTCAATGTTCCATTTTTAGATAAAACAATATTCTAAATACTAATGAATGCACTCCTAGCGTATATTGTTATTTTATTAACATCAATAAAAATTTCATCCAATATATATGGATTTAACATCTTTACAACATTATCAGGTATTATAATTTACATCCAATAACACATCCTTAAATTTAAATCATTATTTACATATTAATATCATATATCATAAATACTTCAAAATAATTACAATAAACCAACGCTCATTAATTGGTAAAAATATTCACCCACTATCAATTTATTTTCAATACCACCAAAATAATTTACCTATATGTGAACTCTATTATAATCCACATTCACTTATAATCACCATTTATTTCACTCCACCACACTCATCAACCTATAATATTTATATTCATTCTACATTATTAACAAGAAATAAAAATTATATTGAGAGATAATGTTATCACTAAATAATAATGAAATATTTCATCATCTATTTCACTCTATGTGTAAATGATCAAAGCATTGTATTGAATACAAGGGTTTTTGTTTCTATTATAATGTTTTCTATTATGATATAGTTTGATAACAATTTGAAATTAAACCACCTAAAAACAACAATGAAAGTATGTCCAACTACTATTCTGGATGATTGTATTAATTGTAAAATTTTATGATAAACCTAAAATATTAATGTATTATCATGAACTTCCTAAAACAAATGAGATTATTATATTAGAGAATCCAAACATATATTGTTATACAAAATCCATGAAAAATAAAAAAAATTGAATTTCAATGTCATTTATTAATTTAATCACTACCTTAATATTATAATCTAATTTTAATTTCCACAGATGGGATATTATGAAAAAAACTTTCATCGACCCAAAATAATGATCATTATTTAATATTAATATATTTATGATAAAAATACTTCAGAGAGATAATTTAAAAAACACCATGTTTCAGAGTAAATAATACACTCCATCTTGTTAATAAAATAGTGGATTTATTCTATCAATAGATTTCAATAGGACACAAGTAGAGGACACACCCAACTAGAATTCTGGTAGTGTCTATATATATTTGAAAACATACATAATAACATCATAAAATATGAAATTTTAAATATATTTACATTAGAATACTAATTAAGGGATGAATCGCATATTTTATGTTATTAATTGTTTGTCCAATTTTTATAACCATTTAATACTTCTCATGACTTGTTCCAAAGAACATTATTCAACTTCATTACACAATATTTGTAAGAACAAAACTACATAATAAAAATAAAATGGAACAAGGTTCATCTTCATTGTCCTCAATGGCTACAATGAAGTTTAGTGTATTTTTTTATCCAATTTGATCAATTTATTCTAACATCCGTTCTTGTATATCTAAATTTAAATTTTATTTTAATTTATTTATATTTGATCTCATTCTTTTGGTAATACCATTATATGTCATGTTTCAAATGTTAAGACCATTTATGATATTTTTATAAATAAGTGAAATTATCATATTCATTATTTATAAATCTAGTGATTTTATTATTGTAAATAAATATCCTAGAATATGTGTAAAAATAGTGAAACTCACAAACAGTTTTTATTTAATAGAATAGTTTCCTTTTGTTATCAAACAATAATTAAATTTTTTATTTTTATGTGGACCCATTTCTTTTCTTTTTTCCCTAAATTTATTTGTTCTTCTTTACATATTTTGGATATCTCAAAAAAAATTAGTCCAAAAAATTATATATTATTTTCAAACAATTGAATCATTTTTAACTCTCTACAGGAATCCTTGATTTGGTTTTTATTCAAAAAATTTAATCTTTATGGAACACTTCTATTATACATATTTGATTTATCACAAATGGATGAACCATCTACTATATTTTTAATTTTTTAGGTGTATTATTATCTAACTTTTTTAATATAACCCGCCAAATAAATATATTAAAAGTGTAAATTTCAGTCTTTAATGATTTTAATTGGTATTTTCGTTCCATATTTAATTTTTCTACTTCAGAATCACTTTTCATGAATATCTAATATAAAAATATTTCAAGCACGTTGATCTTCTTAGAGTTATTATACAATTTTAGATTCATTACATCAATGATATTATTAAATTTTTCATTTAATTCATCAATTTTATTATATAATTTATTAGTGGCCTAAACCTTTATATGGTCTGTTTAGAGTTAATCATTTACATATATGAATTTTTTCTTCTTCTTGATTCATATTTATTGATTAATTTTTATATATTTTTGATTTTATTTATACATGGTAATAAATTACTCATAATTATTCTCCAATATTATCTAAAAAATCATAATTTTGGAGGTCCCTTCGAGATGATGTTCAAAAAATAAAACAAGATATAGACATTTTATTTTGGAATCAAATGTAGAAAATATATTATATAATCAATAGATAAATATGTTTACATGTGATTGCTCTCAATGTACCAAGGTTCATCTATAGTAATATATGATAATGAATGCCATTATACATCATAATTACCTAAAATTTTAAAATAATTTTTTCTTGAAGGATTATTGAACCTCATTTTGTTTAACATATGAACTTCTTATTCCCCATTAAATCAAAAAATTATTATTTCCTATTAATTTAAAGAGAAACTAAATGATCATATTTTAATTAGGGGGTTCCTTCTAATGTATATTATTCATTTAATTTTATTATTAATCTTAAATCTATACGGAAAAATTATTATCCGGAAAATATAACTATTCAACAAAATTATACTTCATTATAAATCATTGGAAAACAAAAAATAATTACACCAGAACATATTAAAAAATTCAGTATCAGTTATAGGTGTGACCTTCGAGGATACCAATTGATGGATTACAATATGGCACGATAAACAATGATTGGGGATGGGAAAATCATAGATGGCATGTTTTTGAAAAAATGAAAAAAAAAATTACACCCTTGCCTATTTCATCGACTAATATCTTTATTATTTCATGATTAGATGCCGCTTAATTTACATATTCATGTAGATGTATGAATTTAAATGATAAAACATGGCAATTTTTTCCAGAATCACTACAAAACATGAGTAGATTATTCTTTCTATGTATGGATGTACGCAAAAAAAAGTACAGCTATAATAATAAAATGGGTAAAGTTGTTTATATAGGGAGTAACATGAATATGATAGTGGTTACAAACACATTAACATGGGTGGATGAAATAATTAATGATCCATTTGGGATGCTCATAGTCTAACTCAATGGTAACACAATCATATATCTTTATACTCCCTACAAAAAATGTACAACTTTTCAAAGTTAATTGATATAATATCTAGGTATATAACTATTGTAGTCTTCACTTTTTCATGTTACTTATTTTTTCTTCATCTTTTAAAGGAACAATAAAATCCAGGTACACCTTCTTCCTATTTTATATCGAGAACAGTACACACTCATTTTCTATATAGAAAATGTATTCTTTTATCATCGTATTCTCAATGAAAAATTGAATGTCTTTTACTTCATCTTCAACCTAGGAAATAAATTAGGAAAATACATTATTATTTCTTATTTAATATACATATTATTATATTTCTATGTAGATTTTACTATGCAACATATCTTTAAATTCCCATAGTCCTTTAATTCTTCTTTATTCAGTGTAACTGGACTACACAAGATATTCTCCTCTTCATATTCTCTATATCATCAATAATGAATATATTTCCCTTCTCTCTTTTCTAGAATTCTAATTGTTTAAGAAAATTTATGTAGTATGAGTTAGCTTTCATTATTTATAAATTATATAATCCTAAAAATAATGTAAACATATATATTTGAATTCGTCCAAATAGGTCTGTGTGTAATTTAATTTTTCCTTATATCCTTCTCTCCTGAATCTCAAAATATATTCATGGTGATATAATAATTATGAATTTTAAAATTATACAATTTTTTTAAAACACCTCTATATGTACCACTCTAAAACATGCTATGTTTTTCATGTTTTTCATCAAAATAATATTATTCATAAACAATTGTGTATATTCACAAGGTCATGCATATTATAATCTATAGATCGACCTTTAGGAGATCAACTGTATTCACAAATCATCATCATTTCCTATATATAACGCCCCGACCCCAAAATCATAGTGCATTTGTATTAAATATTACATTGTCTTGATTAAAATGAATGAAATCTCGATGGGTTGATTAGTTTAGTATACATGAAGCAGTCAGATACATACATGTATCCCATATTAAATTGGAGAAGGTAACATGATACAATATATACCAAAAACTAATCAACTACATCCTAGAGATATCAATATATGATCTCCTCCTCATAAGATGTTGATGGTAAAAAAATTAAAAAGGGTGAGCTAAAATTATATATAAGTTTTACTAATAGTGGAATCATGAATAAAATATAACTGAATAATAATAAATTTCACACAGTCAATATAGCATGGTGAATAAATGAAAAACATGTGCCATTAATAAATTCAGAATGAAACTGAATCCATAGGCTTTTTCATAGTGAAAACCTCATGGATAGTAATAACTGTATTTGAATAAAGAGATATGATTTTTAATTTTAGGTCATGTTTATGGAACATGATAACACTATATAATTTAAACATTTTAAGCCAGTGGGTAGAAATGGTCTGATTTTTAGAACAAAATTCCAAAGGATTGTCAGCAACTGATTTGTCTCCTTAGACCTATCGATGCATTGAGTGGATATAGAGAGCCCTGACCATCACTGCAAGTACAAATAATTCTTTATTCATATATTTAATACAACTACAATCTTCCTTCTCAATATCCATATAGAGTAGAGGATATTTATTCATCAATATTTCCATAGTTAAAACAACATTCCAAATCAACGCAGTGTGTAAAAGGGTATACAGATTAAGACACTAATCATATCCATGAAACCAGAATATGGATATATACTATATTTAAAATTTAAAATAAAAAATTATCTTAAATGGGATTTAGATACACATGATAAGAAATATTATATGCACAATACCATGTAAGTCTCAATGAAATGGAAATTGAGACAAAGTCCATTGCCACATTGTAATCAATCAAGTCATATGAAAAATAATTAATAACCACCAAATTAATCAAATAATAACATGAATATAAATATAATAATTATAATATATTTCAAATTAAAGTATATAGTATACTAAATTCTAGAAATAATTGGCTAATTATTGGAATCTGACAGAATTAAAAGTGAGATAAGAAACCCCTTAACTTATGCCCGAAAGTGTTCATTAACTGATCATAATGTCCTGAATAATATATTATGGACTCTTTAAATAATATGTCCAGAACTTTCTAAACATTTAATTTATTTCTTATTACCTTATTAGGTTCATTCATGACCCTTTTTATGGTTTCAAGAGGTTAAATTTTATTATTTTGGAAGCATTTTTATCATTTGTTTTCATGATCGGTTTACTTGTATTCATGAATGGAAGTTCATTTATAAGGTGGTAAAGAATCCTCAATCATTATTATAATCTATTAGTGACATATATATATATGTATATATATATATATATTCTTACAAGGATTTTTGTTACATACCATTACGATTACTTGTTTGATAAAAGAGAATTATAAATGCCAGATTTACATGTCAGTTTGGTGCATAATTAACTTATTTTGTATTATTATTTTATATAATGAGTGTGTAAGGATTACATTACATTTAATAAGATGAAATAATTATATTATGATGTGGTTCAACCATAGAAATGGTTTCATGGCCAGAATCGTAGATGGTAATAATAATTGAGAACCTGTCGTCCTTGAATGTGATAAATTTACACATCTTAGATGGTGTTTTCCTTTTTAGTATAAGAGGATGAGGAGCAGAGAGATGATGTTGAAATATAACATTACAATAATAAAATTACAGTTCATGTATGGTATTGGAATTATCATATCATTTGGGTTAGGGGATATTAAGAAAGATAATAAAAGAACAGAACTTGAAGAAAAATAAAATTGATAAATCCATCACAAAAAAAATCGGCAACCTAACAGTGTCACTTAAAAAAATCATAAAATAGTTTGATTAGAGAAAAAGGGGTATCTCATCAATCTTACATAATATGTGCATAATTGGTATTACGTAATGAAAAATCCACACATAATATAATTGAAAATAAAAGGGAAAACATAAAATGAATGATTTAAGAAAAGAGAGTGGTGGTAGATTCCCTAACAATGTAGAGTATATCCCAAAACATGAATGTTGGGACCTCGAATGCATCAAAAAACCTTGTCATAAATAATATGGAGGTAAAAATACTAGTGTATTGAGTTTAATGAGTTTGGAATGAAGGAAAACTATTGTATGGGTGGGTATTTATTGTAAATGATAGGGAGTGTTTAATTTATTCAAAGGGACTCCTCATTACTGGTTTTTCAAAAACCATGGGCATGCCCATTGTATTTTCCACATGAAAAAATTCATGCCATATTTTACTATTCACAAGTCGACCAGTCTTTTATATTAATTATTAGATCATTATGATGTTATTAAACTACCAAAAATTCAAAACAATATATTCATTATTCACAAAATATTCAAGTATTTAGGAAAAATCCAAAAAATTCACCACACACATTTTTAAATGAGTATAATTCAAAAATGAAAAACATTTTTAAAAAAAATTCGAAATATTATTAATTTGTTTTTTATATAAAATAATAATTTATTCAAAAATAACAATTTTAAATTTATAACTCATTTTTAATACCTTGAAAAATTAATCAAAATCTCATTACCTTCAAAAAGATGTAGTTGGTTATTCTTCATAACATCCTTAGGTTCCCATGCCACTTACTCCATTTTATGGTTTCTCTAAAGAACCTATACAAGATGAGTTGTATGTTTTCTCAATACCTGCTCCATTTTTTCATGAAACTCGATATTCTCTTCATAGTATGACATATCAGGTTCCTTCTCTATTTCTTCATAAGTGAGTACATGCGTTGTGTATGGCTTTTATTTCTTTAACAATGAATCGTGGAATAAATTGTGAACATTGGAGAGACTTGATGGAATTGAAAAATAGTATGCTATAGATCTGATCCTTTCCAGAATTTTAAACGGCATGATGTTCCAAGGGATCAATTTCAATTTCTTTCTGATCCTTAAGACACCCTTCCATAAAGATTATTTTAGAAAGACATAATCTCTTACATGAAATTACAAAACATTTCACTGGTTTTCCGCATAACTCTTTTTCCTACTTTGGGATTCTTTAATATGGGCCTAAATTTTAATTACCTTTGCAGTTGTCTCTTCGATATGTTCTGGGTCTAAATGATTCCACTCACCAACTTCATCCCAACAAGTTGTAGATTGACACCTCTTACCATATAATGCTTCATATGGCACCATTTGAATTCTTGAATGGAAAATATTATTTAGTAAAATTCCACCGATGGTATGTATTGGTCCCACATAGCCTGAAAGTAAAGAGAACATGATCACAACATGTCTTCTAGTGTTTTAATAGTCATTTGAGACTGTCTGTCAGTATGAGGGGGATATGTAGTTATCTTATGAAGTCCAGTATCCAAATTATTCTTGATACTTTTCTAAAATTCTTATATAAATTGGGGATATCAATCAGACACATTCTATAGAGGTGTACAATGAATTCTTAAAACAACATTAACATAATGACTTTCTATGCGTTCAAGTGGTAAATCCTCTCCTATAGAAATTTTTATACGATCAACAATTACCCATATTTCATCATTCCATCTAGGTGTCATCGGTAGTCCTATGACAAAATCAATCATAATTTTATCCCATTTCCACATAGCAATAGGTTGAGGTTTTGTCCCTCCTCTAGGATGTTGTCACCCTGCCTTCAATTTTTGGAAAACTAGACACCTTGAGATGTAGTCTGGAATTCACCTATTCGTATTATCCTACAAGAAATTTTCTTTTATATCTATATACATCTTATTTCTACTGGGGTGTATAGAAAAATATGATCTATGAGAATCATCTAATAGTTCCCTTTTTAGCCAAGGTACTGATAGTACACATAACCTCTTCCAAAATTCAATAACCCCTTCCCCATACATAAAGTATGCTAGTCTCCCATCCTTAATAACATTACATTTATTTTTTAGATTCTAATAATTAGATTGAGAGTATTTTATCTCCTCTAGTAAAGATGGTTTAAAAATCATTTGAAAGAAGTAGGATGTTTTCCCTTCCTTTACAATTCCCATATCCATATTTTTTAGATCAATGAATATAAGATCTCTTTAAATCCTCATTTGTGTCATAAGACCATGATATTTCTTGCTAAATTCATCTACCACTTTATTTATCTTTCCTGGGTGGTAGTTTATTAAAAAATCATATTCATTGAGTAACTCATGCCATATTCATTGCATCGTGTTGCGTTCTTTCTATATAAAAATGTATTTCAATCACATATGATCTCTATATATCTCACATAATTTACTGTAGATATATTGTCTCTATATTTTCAGAAAAAATATTATGGATGAAAACTCAAGACCAAGAGTTCGGAAATGTTTTAAATAAGTATTCAACTGACTTGATGCATAGGAAATAATCTTTTCATTTTACAAAAGGATTCCACCCAGTCTATTCATTGAGGCATCGCTATATATCATAAATCCATAATTTTCATATAGAAGATTTACTATTGGAGCATTGAAAAATCTTTTTTTCAATTATTCAATGAATTGTTCACATTTTTTCATCCATACAAACATAACCACATTATGTGTGATCTTGGTTTGTAGGTTTTCCAGTTGGGGGAAATTTTGAAATAAACAACAATGGTAATATGCTAATCCAATAAAACAGTATAACTTAGTTATGTTGGTCGGTGTGGGCCATTCACAGATTTCCTTTTTCTTTGAAGGGTCAAATAATATTCCATCCATAGCGATAACATGGCCACAAAATGAAACTGATTGAAGACATAATTAACAGTTGCTAAAATTTTCATAAAATTCTTTTATTCTAAGAGTTTTCAAAATAAACCTCAAGTGATTCTCATGGTATTCATAGATTTTTCAATATATAAGGATATCATCAATAAAGATCACCACAATATCATCATGGTTTTACTTGGAAACTATATTCATTAGATCCATGAACAAAGAGGGATCATAAGTGAGTCCCAATTGCATCCATGTAAACTCATAATTCTCATTCCTCTTTTGAAACATCATCTTTAAAATATCTTTATTCCCCACACAAAGCTGATGATATCCAGATTGAAGGTCAATATTTAAAAAAATATTTGGATCCATGAAATTGATAAAATAAATCATCAATTCATTAGAGAGGATACTTATTATTTATTTTAATATCATTGATTTCCCTATAATCAATACATAGACACATGGATCCATCTGTCTTTTTGATAAAGTGGACAAGGGCTCCCCAAAGAGAAACACTAGGTCGAATAAATCATTTTTCACTCAATTCCTCTATATGTTTCTCTAGATCTAAAATTTCCATTGTAGAAAATCTACAGAGATTCTTTGATAATGGTCTTTCACTTGGAATTAAATCAATAAAGAACTCAGCTTCCCGCTCTGGAGGATGTCTCGGTAAGTCCTCTAGAAATATGCCAATGTATTATTTCACTATATGTATATCTCCAATTTGAAGATTTCATTTCACACCTATAGAAATTGGGTTATTTTTTTCTCCCAGAATAGCATTCAGTAGAGCATCTGGGGTTGGATCTAGATTTGAATCACATAGTGAGGTATCTGCTATAATGATAAGGTATTCTACACAATTTTAAGAAATTGTAACTTAATTCATATTCCAATAGATCATCACTTAATAATTTTACATACAATTAATACATATAATTATATCAATGACATTCAATTTTATGATGATAAGGTTATAAAATAAATAATATTTATATGTCATGAGGGGGACTAATCGATATGCCTTTGTTGCAATGATACATCCCATAAGAGTTTTGGCTAACAACTCCATTATAAAATCAAATTGGACATTTATAATTTTATTGGAAAATTTGTGATATATAAATGAATGTGATGATATAGAATCAAATAATTCATTGGCTATCTTTGAGGAAACATTTAATGTACCTTCTACCACATCATTAGAAACTTCGAAATCCGTTATTATAACCATATAAGGTTTCCCTTGCTCTCATTTTCATAGTGTCCCCTATCACAAAAATTTTATATTTTAATATCATTGACTTGTCTCTTACCCTTTCATTCATTATATCTTTGACCCTTTTATCTAAACTAATAGTATACTCCCATGCCATTCAAGAATTATTAAGGATGATTCCTTCAACAGTTCATGCATAATAAGAATTGCTTGATTCTCTTGTTATTCATTGTTACTTCAAATTATCCTTGGATATCATAGTACAAATTCATATATTGGTTTCAATTGAACAAATTTTATCTAGAAAATTAATTCTTCGTTATGATGGAACTTTTTAAAATTTAATCATATGAAGAAAATTTTCGAGAAGCCAATGCCCTTCAAAGACATTGATTAAGAACATAAAAGAAATGATCAATATGTTTTTTCGGGTCATGTACTTATTCTTTGGAATACCTGGATATTCCAATAATGGTATCTTCATACTCGACAACATAGTTTTCATAACATTTATTTAATCCAATGAATTTCTTCTTCATTTCAGTTCATTGGTCACGAGGGAAATAGTTTTTGAAAATTATTTCCTTAAAATTACTCTATTTAATATCTTCTATTTCTTCTTCCTCTATGGTATTGTGGACCATGGACCACCATAGATCAGCATCACCCTGGATAAAAACACACTACTAACACTACCTTTTTATTTTCATTGCATCTTAATTCCATGAATATTTTTTCAAGGGACTTGATCCATTTATCAGAAATAACTATATTTGTATTACAACTAAAAGATGAGGTATTGTGCCATATGAAATGATATAACATAGGTGTAGCATGGTTATTCATCAAAACTTGAGTATGTTGTCCCTATATGGTAATGATCTGATCCTCTCTGTCATTGAATTTGTTAACTTTCCATGTGTAGAAATCTCGACATTGTGCATGAGTATTGATTCCCATTCCTCCATTAGGTGGCATTTCTAAATAATGACATACACTAGATTAGGTTATGAATTGATATTTACAATCTCAACTATAATTTTACTTATAATAAATTGTAATTCTATGCATAGTTAATCTCGTAAACATATATTCTCTTGAGGAAAAATATACATTCAAATCATTCATAATGGATTTTTATGAAAATGGGAATTATCCTAAGCATATCCCCCAGGTGTGTCAAACCAAGAGTGAAACAAAGTCTGTTGTCATGCACTATGATACCCTGGTTCAAGCTTATAAATTCATGTCTGAGCTTTTACTCCTAGTTACATCTGTTCCAGAGCCACCTCTACTTGTTTATATCCAAACATGGTTTTATTTTCTAGAACGATATTTACAATCTATTACATACCACAATAACAGGATTTTCATGTATATTTATACTCAAAGACTATTTCTTGGGTTTGTTCCCTAATCAATGTTTTATAATTCTAGTTTCCAATTTTTCTAATAAACATTATTTGATACCAAGTGAAATTCCCCGACCCCAGAAGCCCAGAGTTGGTGCATTACATGTTACATTGGGATGAAAAAAAGGAATAAAATCAATACGTAATGATTATTTTAGTAGTATTGAAGGGACTAGATACATATATGTTACCCATATTACATTGGGAAAGTAACACAATGTAATACATACAAAAAACTAATAAATTCCTTCCATGAGAACACAATATATGATATCCTTCACATAACCCTTTGAAGGTAAAAAGAATGAATGGGGTGAGCTCAAATTCTCAGTAACTATTATTAATGGAAGAAGCGTGAATCAATAATAACTAAATAATAATCAATTTTTCATAGTCCTTATGGCATGGGGAATAAACAAAAAGCTTGTTCAATTAATAAATTTATAAGGAAACTACATCAATAGGTTTCTTCATAGTGAAAACATCATGGATAGTAATAAATAAAATTAATAAAGAGATATGATTATTAATTGGACATTAGGTATCTGGAACCTGATACCACTATACAATCAAAATATTATATGTATGTGGGTAGAAACCCATCTGAGTTTTTGAAACAAACTGGAAGGGTTTGTCGCCAACTGGTTTGTCTAATGAGACATGTCGATGCATCGAAGGTATGTAGAGGGTTCCACCAATCACAACATGTCTAATTAATTATTTATAAATATATTTATTACATGTGTAATATGCCTTCTCAATATCTATATATAGTATTGGATACCGATTCATTAATATTTCCATGGTTAAAACAACATTCCAAATAAACACCATCTGTAAAAGGGAATACAGATTAAGGAAATAATCATATCCATGAAACATGAATATGGATATATAATAAACATACAATTTAAAATAAAAAATTATCTCAAATGGGATGTATATACACCCCATATGAACTAATATATGCATAAGTAAGTCTCAATGAAATGGAAATGGAGACAATCTCCCTTGTCACATAGCAATCAATCAAGTAGTATGACAAAAAATTAATAACCAAAAATGAAATAAATAATAAAATGAATATAAATAGAATAATTATAATATATATCCAATGTTAGTACAAAATACTATAAAATATTGAAATAAGTTGTGAACAATGAAAATATAATGGAATTAAAAGTGATATAATAAACCCCTTACCTTATTCCTGATAGTGTTCATTGACTGATCATAATGTCCTAAATAATCAAAATTAGACTCATTAATTAATAATTCAATAACCATACCAACATGTAACATATTTCTAAAAACCATATTAGGTTCATTCCTGGCCATTTTTATGGGTTAAATATGATCAATTTTATTATTATGGAAGTATTTTCATCCGGGGTTTTCATGAGCGGTTTACTTGTATTCATGAATGGATGTTTACTTGTAATGTGGTTAAGCAGCCAAAATAGTTATTATATATTATTTGTGACATTTACAGAGATATAAATGATATTATAATGATTTTGTTTACATACCATGAGAACGAATTGTTGGATAAATGAGAATGATAGACGCTTGGTTTACCTTGCAGTTTGGGGCATAATGAAATAGTTTGGTATTTCTATTTTATTTTCTATGTGAGTAAAGACAATAGAACATTTAATAATATGAAATGATTATATAACTATATGTTTCCATCATAAAAATGGTTTTATGTCCATAATGGGAGATAGTAATAATATTTTAGAACATGTCTCCCTTGAATGTGAGAAATTAACATATCTCTGACGGTGTTTTCTTTTTTATTACAAGTGGAGGAGGATAAGAGTGATGATGATGAAATAGTACATTTTAATAATAAAATTCCAGTTTATTTATGTATTTGAAATTATCAATGAATTTTTATTGGGGTAGACGAAAAAATAAAATAAAATAAATGAACTCGAAATAAATGAAAAATTGGGAAATCCCTCAATAAAAAATCAGAAGCCTAACAGCGTCACTAAAAAATTCATAAAATAGTTGTATGAGAGAAAAGGGGGTCCCTTATCACTCTTACATATTATAGATATAATGGGAATTATGTAATGACATATCCCAACATATTCCAATTGAAAATAAAAGATAAAACCCAAAATAAAATCTTTAAGAAAAGAGAAGGGTGGTAGATTCCCTTACCTTGTAGATTAACTCAAAAACATGATGGTTGGGACCGTGGCGGATTTAGGAAACCATTAGATGACTAATAGGGAAGTAACACTACCAGAGCATCGAGTATTATGTGTTTGTTATGAAAAAAATGATGGGATTAGAGGGTATTTATAGTAAATGAGAGTTTTTTACTAATTTAAAGGGACACTTCATTAGTGGGTTTTCAAAACCATGGGAATGGCCATGGTATTTGAAACATGGTACACATATTTTAATATTTTACTACACAAAAGTCAACCAACCTTTTATATTAATTACAACACAATTATTATGTCATTAAACTACCAAAAACTCAAAAATGTATTTTTATTTTTCACAAAAAAATCACGAATTTAAGAAAAATTCCAAAAATGAACCGTCGCCATTTTTCGACGTGTAGAATTAAAAAATGATCTCTATTTTAAAAAAATAATATTATAATTATTAATAATTTAATTTTAAAATATAATAATAATTTATTCAAACATAAATATTTTAAATCTATAACTCATATTTAATGCCTTGAAAAATTTATCAACATCTCATTACCTTATAACCTCATGAAAATAAAATAATAATATGATTTATTATTTATAAGGGTCATATTACCATTCATAAGGGTTTTTTTTAAAATTCATCAAAAAACAGGTTGGTTCTATCAGAATCCAAATAACTTATGGATCACTACCATAGAAGACTGGGTTTTTAAATTCAAAAATAAGATGTGGAATATTACGTTTAAAGGTAGGTTATGACAATATCTTATAAATAAACAAGTGTTGTTTCACAAAGAAAACGAGCTTACATCAATATTGGAAATATAATGAATTAAATGTATTTAAGAGAAACATACCATAAAATGAAATGTTTTGTTATACAATATTTATTATAACTAGAATCATATACGAAGAAACACGATATTTAAGAAAATAAGAAAATTTCAACAGTCATTAAAAGATTATTTCCATAATTATTTGACTATTAATATTCAATGAGATAGTTAAACCAATTATTCTATATCTTCTAATGCCATATAAAATCATTTTTATGAATTTGAAAGATTCGAAGCTATACAAATATATTAGTTCCCAAAATTTGTAAAAGGTGACAAGTCATATAAAAATTTTATCAGTATTATCCAGTTTAAATTCCTCATCCTAAATTTTGGTTTAGTATTATTGAACTAAAAACTAATAAAAAACATTAAATTATAATATGTATTTATGATCAGATGGGGGAGTTTTGTAATTTTCAATAGATGATCATAAATGTCATTATGATACCTTTATGGTTCTCTTCATCTTCCCATCTACTGTTTTATTAACAATTAAACAAATTGTTTTACTTCAAACAATGATTGACATGTCATATGGAATTTAATGATTCTAAATCATACCATTATTTGCTTTAGGTCATGGAAGTGACCATTTAGTGCTTCAAACAACTACAAAATCAATTAATTTTATCAAAATAGTCATCATAGAGGAAACATTCTATGGTGTTATTATATTTCATGTAGTTATATATTTTGGCCAAAACGTCCACAAAATACATACCAAATTATATATGTCTCATATTTTTACATCTGTAAAGATTCTAGCTAATTTTGTATTTCATCGACAAATGGATCGATATTTTGATGGTCACCAAATGAACCTCGGAATATAGATTGGGACATTAAAATTTTAATTTAATAATTATGAAATATGATGACTTTATACTCTTTAAATTACTATTCATTATTTTTCTAAATAATTTATTATTGACACCTTGTGGTGGTCTTATTAGAACAATTGTATTACTCATGAAATATCACTTTAGGGTTTATAATGCTTTTAAATATAGTATAAGACATAGAAATAATATATCGGGAATGTAATCAATATTGTTTGTGGAAGAAAACATGGTACATAAAACTGATCTAAACCTACTATCATGTGGTATTTATGTATGATCTGCAGACCATTTCAACAATCTCACAAAATAAATTCCATCATCATTTGTTATTTTAATAACTCATAGTGCCCTAACAATGTTTAAATGGAATTCAACTAGAGCATTCTCTCCCCAATAGTGAATCAGAAAATCCTACATGGTGTAGAAAAATCAACACATCATCCTCTATCCCTATTATCGAACACTGATCCACATACGGGCTCTTCCTCATTTTTCTGCTTTAGATTAGCAATCTTTTAAAAATAGAAGATAGATTTTATGAAAAAAAGTAAAACTTGACTTGGGATCCATTAATCTAGAATATTTTTATCATAAAATCCATAAATATACCGTTATCATATATAAAAAAAATACCAATTACTAATATAAAAAATCATGTATGTTTTTTTATTCATTACATTGTTGTAAAATTAATCGAATACATATATATGTATATTTTAAAAAGTAATGATGTCTTATTGAATTTAATTTCATGATATTATCTATAAATATAATATTTATTTTATAAATTTGAATTAAAAATCATAATTAAATTAAATTAATTTATATTAAACATAAAACCCATACATTTGTTACAAAAAATATATACTTTTATTCAACAACCATTTCATTAACATTACTTTTCGAAGATTAATTTAGAAAATATTATTCATCAAAGTTCAACAAGGCATTTATTATTTTCACAGTAAACTTATCTTACTATGGTTTTATGGTTTTTTATTCTCATGCCTATTTTTAATTTTTTTATATATGATTCAAAATCATTTTTGCAATACTCTCTCCCATTATCAGTTACTAATCATCCCAAAAAAACATAGTTGTATTATTGTTAATAACTCTTCTAAATATGTTGAACATCCCTATAACATTAGATTTTTGCATAATGACCATAAAAATAATCATCATGAATTAATAATTAATTAATGAAATAAAATAATGATTAATTATTATTCAATTATGTAGTAGTGGTTTGCGTAAATTAAAAATAATTATTTATTGTGGTTGTGTAGACAATGTTTCTACTATCTTCTGACTTTCATTCAACATTTCAACTTTCTAACATGTCCCAAAAATGTTGTAAACATCTATTATTTAGGTTCTATAGATATATCAATGATTTTTATTGAGATATACTCACATAAAAATTTAGATAACATAGGGAATTCTTATATTCCACTGTTTTATTTCATCTGGGGAAAAAATTGCATTGATTAAATGATTTCTAATATGAATTATAATACAATTGAGTGATATTACCAAAATAATAACTCTTCTATTCTTCATTATTATATTATAAATAATTTTATCCTAAAAATGACATCATCCTCCATCATCACTTTATTGAATAATAGACATATTATTATGTTTTCAGACATAAAAAATGGTTTCAATTATATTGATTTAGTATCTATAGAGTCAAATACCATTGTTTTTGATAAAAATAATTTCAAAAGAATAAGGATCATTTATAATTACTCTACATATTGTTTGAGATTATTTTATCTACATTCATGCGTGAATAAAAAATATTATTATGTATCTAGGGAATATCTATCATTTTTGAATTCAAAGAAACCTCTATAATATTCTTTAATAGATTTTATTCTTATTAATTTAATGTAATTTATACCATCATGTTACTACCTTTTTACATTTATGTATAGTAAACAATTTATTAGAAAATTGAATGTATTGGTCACATCTTTCACATAACTATTCTATAAATTCATGTATATTTTTAGTAATCGTGGTTGAATTTATTTATTATATTGCTTTTCTGTATTCAGTTTTCTTTTTCATATTTCATAATGAAATCCATATAATTATTGAATTCAATTAAAAAATTTGTAATGATATATTTATTTAAAAATATTTTTTTATTATAACAGTCACAGAAAATTTGAAAAATTTGATGTACCAACATACCTTGTCTATGAATTTAATCATATGATCACATTGGTCACTTTTAATAATTTATCTTCCTTTCCAGAACACCGCATGAAATTATCCTCAGGATACACAAAAAAAAACTATGTGTTGTTACTATAAGATGAAACATTTCGTTTTAGTATGATATACCTCACAGACATTCAATTTTTGGAGATATCAATGAGGGAACAAATCATGTTACTATACTAGTCTACACAGTCGTGAATTATGAGATCTAATTAGGTCATAAATCAAGAATGAAATATAAACAATTTTACATTATTTATGATAATAATTAGTTATATGTCTAAATTTTCCATTGGGTTTACATTATACTACAACATTAAATAAGAATACAATTTTTTTAGAAATGAAAACTTAATCAAAATCAGTGTTACATCACTTCCTTTTAGGTATTGTCTCAAATAAAAAATTACTATACTAAAACTCTTAGGGATATGAATATATGCCCAAGACTTCTCGGGTCTCAAGTAACACATTTGATTCATTCTTGAAACACCATATAATATCAACTATAGAGGTCACATTTCAAAATAATAACAATCCCCCAAAGTAAAATCTTGATCTATAAATGTGTTTTTTTCATTACACACACAAACTATGGGATCCTTCCATGGACTGGAACCATCATGTAATTACACTAATATAATAACACATGACTATGTATTTATAATCATAAATAATCTTGAAAAAACATGTCACATAATTGAAAAGTATTTCGGATCATAGATGAGGTAGAAAAATGGGTTTTTTCATATTTATCATATAGTTCAAGGAATGTTTCACTATGAGTTATTATTATTTTTATGATAAATTATTTTTCATATAATAAGTCATTTTAGCAATTCTATTGAATAATTAATGTGTTTCATATATTGATGTGTATTAGGAGTGTATCAAACCATATTAGCTTATGGTTTGGTGTTGTTGGGATATTTGATGAGATTATCTTGGTTTATACTATTACAAGACCATAGTTTTATATTACAATTTTTTTTATTTTATGGAAAAGGATTAGTACAATAATAACCATGGATAATTTTATGGGATGTTGGATTAGGTCATAAGAACTGTGAAAAACTATTTAAATTTAATGCCTTATGTGCTTGGATATTTTCAATATGTACTTTGAACTTATCCATCAGAAATGATATATTTTATACTAAGACAACATTGTTACATTGAATGTGAATAGTTTTCTTTAATAAAATTGTTTTAAAATGGTTTTTTTAAATTATTAATATAAGATAATAATTATATTTTAGAATTTAGTTTTACAAATGATTGGTGTGATTGTATTTTTTAAATTTTTTCTTTTTATTTATTGAGTTTTTCATATTTTTTTTGTATTTTCATGATACATATAAATAAATATGGTTAGAAAGTGTTTTATGGAAGTATGAAATGTTTAAAAATGATTTATCAAATATTGATTCATGATTTGGGGTCTCAATATGTAAAATTATATTTTATTTTTCTAAAATGTGGTAATAAAAGTTAATTTTTTTATTTAATTAAATTGTATTCTTGCTATTATTTCATTGATTAAATCACTCGCTTAGTTATTTGATTGTAGAATACATGAATGATATTATTATATTGACTAATTCCCTTACTCTAAATAAGAAATTTAATACTTATATTATATTCTCATTAATAATGGGGTTTCTTCCTCGAATGGTCTTTGGATTTGAGGGAGTATTATTATTTAGGATTATAATATGTTCTATATGTGTATATCTATCTATATAAATTAGTGAGATTTGATATTTATTATTTCATTACTATTATTAGTCAAAATTATTGGTTAGGCATGGGGATTCTAGTTATATAATAATAAACTCTAGTATAAGTAAATACTATGTGTTTTTATATCACTCTATCATTTAACTAAACCATACTTACTAATAATGATTCATACATTATTAAAATTATGATATATTTATATGGATTTTTTATTTCAGATATAAAACAATTCGGTTGTTGTTTATGTTTTTAGGGATATTAATTCCTCCCCTCTTGTTATGTTTCTAGTTATATCATATTTGTTAGATCACTGAGACAATATATGAATCCTTTGGAGACTTAACATATATCTAGTGGGGAATTACCATTATGGAATTTATTATTTAATTTCTCTGATTAGCTTTTTCTAAATTATATTTTTATTTAGTTATTTTTATTTTCCCTAATCAAATGTGATAAATTTTACATTTACCATTTTAGTATTCATTATCGTGTGTTATTCTCATCATTTTAAAGAAATTATTTTTTTGGAAATCCACAAATTATTTCAAATATATAATTTAATGTTTGTATTTACAAGGCTTATCTAAATAAAAAATTTACTAAAAATTCCATAAACTATTATAATAGATAAATAATATTTTTTCTTAAAATGAATATTTTTTTTAACTCATACGAAATAATATTTAGATGTTGATTTAAGATGACATATAATTAGTTAAAATTTAAAGATTAAATTTCTCAGTCTATCATTAGGATATAATTATTGGGACATATATTTAATAGTTATAGATGAAGGTTCTATATTATATCTACTGGGATTTATGTTACCACCTGTTATCATTTAATGTTTATTCCATGTTCCGGTTGTTAGTGATTTATCTTTTGTTCCAGGTTTTACTATGGGGACGATGATAAGGAAAATAAAATTTTTCTGTTACATATATTTTTTTGATTAGAGTCTACAATTTTTTTTACTTATATAAGGTATTATTACATATTATAATTCTGATCTAGTTTCCATATGTTAATATATAATCTTTCATAGATAAGGATTTTTTATATTTATATTTTTTTCTCATGGTCCATTTGGTTTTACTTTATCCATAAAACATCTTTTCTTATGTGTGTGATCATCCGACATATTGAGTATTTAATCTATAATGGATGGTAGGTTTCCCCTATTATTTTTTATAGGGAGAAATTGTTCCCAGAAAAAGGATATTATCATCAACATATTCATATCATGAATTTTCCCCAAGGAATGTTGTCAGTCATCTCATTGATCCAGAGTAGGGGTAGTATAAGTTATTACATAAATTAAAGGAATCAAGTCTTTATTTTATTTTATTTTATTTAGAGGCTCATGGTAGTAATGATATAGGATTATCACAATGAAAATTTAACACCCCTGGTTTCACCGTACGCTTCTCTTTGAATAATATAGTAGTGTGTGTTGTACGCAACTTCGGGTTCTAACACACACCACAACCAATCAAAGTAGCAGTTATGAATAGTAATACCCAATTTTTGAAATTTTATACATTTTATCTTCAAAATGGACTTCATTTTTAGATTAGGAATATCAAAATTAACCTAGGATGAAATTTTGGTACTTTTCAGATAACTTTTATATTTTGATGAATAGTGAAAATTACTAAATTTTTATTAAAAACACCTTTTTTAATTGAAATAATTAATAGTGATAAATTATGAATTTGAGTAGTTTTAATGTATACATATAATATATTTTTACCATTTAATACAATTTTTGTCATTAGACATAATTCCACATTTAAACTGGACATAAACAAGTGTCAATCTTTTGATAGTTATTATCTCTTAAAAACACGCTTTTTGTTTTGTCAGCGGGAATTAATTTTAAATTAATTTCTGCCACTTCTGTGTTTTGAATTTGGAAATATGAAATCCATATTTTGAATCAGGATGTCCAAATTGTGTAAATAGGTAATTTTTATTTTTAGAAATTCTGAATAATTACTTAGGTAAATATTTTATTCACCATGGTTAAAGGGTAAATCCGGTAAATAAGGGTAAACAAATAATATTATAATAATAATAAATTAACCTAAAACATGTCTTAACCCTATTTTTTGATACATGTTTGAACATTGGAATCCTTAGGTTGATTTTGGGATGCCATGGATCCACTTGTAAGTTATAATGACACATTATATTAATTAAGTTAAAGTAAATATAAAGATAACATAAGCCTATATCTTTTAGCAAAACAATTTTTACATAGGGTTATATATGCTATATTCTCGACTATAAATATTAATTAAAAAGATACAATTATTTCCTACATAATGGTATTTTATTTATAATTTTATACATTAAATAATTTAATTTATATATGAAACAATGATGATGCAGTAATTACCTTATTAGTGAAATATTAAACTAATTGATATTATAAATACCCAAATAAGTATAATTTGAAACTTTTAATGAATTAAACTAATTTTATAATTTAATATGAAATGTTAGGACTGATTTAATTAACATTGTATGATGTTATCATGCTGTTATGATTTTCAAAAAAAATCAAATAACAAATAGTGATAAAATTATCATAAAAGAGTTTTTAAAACAAATTTTATATTATTAATTGATATTAAATTCCTAAAAATCTAAGTTTTGGCCAAAGGACTTGTATCCTGATATGTGTATCATTAATGGACCACTTGGTGGTCTCATAGAGGTATATATTATATTTATTAACTATATAATATAAAAATACAAAGTTACATGGTAAGTGTCAAACTTAATAACTAAGAGTTAAAACTAAAAGTTAATGTTAATATACTGACACAAAACTGTACAAAATCTATTGTTTGAAAGTATTTCGACCCATACCCACCTTAGGATTTAAATAATCCACTTTTGAGCCATTATAAACCGAATATGAATTTATTATATAATAATACTTTATGTTTTTCTTAAATATCCCCTCCTCCCCCTTATAAAAGGACACCATTTATAACCAATTCTTCACACCTTAAAATCCTTTTGGCTCAGCCAAAATCTTCCCAAATATCCTACCAACTTCCCTCACTTCAAACTAGTGACCTTAGTTTGATCATAAAGCCATCCTATGGAGCCCTTTTGATCAATTCAAAATGAAGAACCCGAAGAAGAGGTAATGTTTTCACCACCCTTATTCATGTTCTTTTCTTCTTCAACTTCTTATTTCATTCTTATTTCTATTCTAAAATATTATCTCCAGTATCTTCTATATACTGTGATGTTATTATAAATATGGAACAAACAAATTCATTATTCTATCCATCCCTTGAATGACATGTCACCATACGTGCGTACGTATGGCCTACCGTCTCCACGTTGTGGTGTAATTGTTATTCAATATATTATTATTTAGATGGGTATAATTGTCAAGACCCGTCCTCGGGGCCCGTGCCGTGACTACCCCAAGCCCGCCTCCCATAGGCCAGGGGCTGGCGACTAGCACCAAGGCGTAAAATCCCAGTAAACAGGGAAGGCATTGCCTTTATAAGTAACAACCACACAGAGTCAGCAAGCGGAAAGTAAAGTGCAGAAAGTAAGGGGGCCGGAAATACAATCCCAACTGTAAAGTACAACTGAAAAGTAAAGTACAGCAACTGAAGAAAAGACGGCGGCCTCGTGTCGTCCACTGGCAATCCCACCTGAAGGGTGGGTACAGATAGCCTCCAGGCTCCTCGGGTCCCACGTCCGCTCCGAGTACGTCCCGACCAGTGGTCCACCTCCAGGTACCGTCCTGCTCCACGCCCCAACCGTGATCAGCGCTGTCCGTCGTCTGCAACCAACACAACAAGGTGCGGGCATAGCCCGTGCAGGGGTGAGTACGACTACTCAGTAAGGACCCCGAGACCCCCGAAGGTCTCCCGAAATCCACAAAGGATATAGCACAAAAGAAAGATGCAATCACGAAGTAACATCTGACTCGACTTAGGTATATGCCCATACATATACCTAAGTCCCCAATTCTAGCTCTGCTCACGAGCTCAAGAACAACTCAATCCACAAAGGAAAGCAAGACTCAAATCCACAAGGAGAGTAAACAGTAAATCCACAAAGGATGGTTCAACACAATCCACAAGGAGAGTAACATAAGATTCAGCTCAACCAGGTATACTTTTTCAGATGACGTCAAAGACGATCACTGATCTATCTAAGTCGTCGGACCCACGAAGGATCGATAGGTACTAACCCCCGCAAAAAGACCCACGTAGGATCGGGCTCACACAGAACCTGTAGGCAGTGGCTCACACAGAACCTGTAGGCAGTGGCTCACACAGAACCGGTAGTAAGGACCCACGGAGGATCGGGCTCACACAGAACCTGTAGGCACTGATCCACACGGGATCGCTGAGTGCAGTAGTCGACGCAGTCCACTGAGGATCTCTGCACAGTCGTCGCCGCAGTCCACGAAGGATCTCTGCTCTGCCGTCGTCGCAGTCCATGGAGGATCTCTGCTCTGCCGTCGTCGCAGTCCACGGAGGATCTCTGCTCTGCCGTCGTCGCAGTCCACGGAGGATCTCTGCTCTGTCGTCGAGGTCACAGCCAGCGCTAGGGTTCCCGCACAAAGCGAGCTCGTTTAGGAGGGTCCGCTTCACGAGCCGAGAGGCTGATACATCAACTGACACGTAGTCCGAAGTTGATGTATCCAAAAGTTCCGTATCGACAACAGGATCTCAACGCGACAGACGGCGCGTCAATCGGACGCCCGGTCTGAGAGTTATTGGCATTTTCGTCCCAGGGGCCCGGTTGGTTTTTAGGACAAAACCAACCCGACCGTACTCCGCCTGTATCCGATCCTCGGGCGGTGTATGCCAAAAGTTCCGTCTCACTTAGAGGAAACTACCACAGCTGACGGTACGTCGTTCGGACGTCCGTAGCTCAAGTTATGAGCGTTTCCGCTCCGAGGGCCCGGTTGGTTTCGTGTACGAACCAACCCGGCCGAACCCAAAGTCTTCCGAAACCTTGAGTATAATATACCGAAACGACCGTCTCGATCCAAGGATCGCGTAGCCGCTGACGGTTCGTCAATCGGAGGTCCCAGGCCCAAGATATGGGCGAGAGACCGAAGAGGGCCCGAAACGGGGGTTCTGGGCCCGGGGCGACCCGGCCCGAACCCCCCCTGGGGTCGGCCGAACCGGGTCGGCCCGACCCGGCCCGAACCGGCTCGGCCGGGTCCGGTCCGGCCTGGGCGCGGCCCGGCCGACCGGACCGGCCGGCTCGGCCGCGGCCGAGCGGCCGAGGGAGCCGCCGCCGCCGCGGGTTGAACCCGCGGCTTGAGGGAACCGCGGCCCCGCGGGGGGGCCGCCTGTCACGCGGACGCGGCCGGGCCGCCGCGTCCGTTCCCGGTTCCGCGCGGCCGCGGAACCGACCGCCGCTGCCGCCGCGGCTTCAGCCGCGGCGGGCTTCCTCCACGGCGGCGCGCCGTGCGCCGCCGCCTCCGGTCGCCGGCGCCGCCGCGCCGGCGACCCGCGCCGCCGCCGCCTTCCGCGGGCCGCCGGGGATGCTCCGGTGGCCCGATTTCTTTTCCGTCTGCGCCGTTGCTCCTCCCGGGGGGCGATCTTCACTGCGGAAACCACGAATGGCCCTTGCGTCGTGCTTTTGCCGTCGCCTGCCAAATCCGCAAAAAAGGAAGATCGGCGGAGGGTTGCCGGGTCTTGTTCGTTAGACCCGCACCCTCCGCGTTAGTCACAAAACCATCGGGAGGAAAAGGATTAACCAAATCAACAATTTTAAATAGATTAAAATTGTTCCGATCGGGTTCTTTATTTGAAAAGAATAAACACGGGAAAGAAATAAAATAATCCAATCAACCATTACCTTGTCATCGTCGTCGGACGAGGGGTCGTCGCGGAATCGCTCGTCGCGGAGGAAGGAGATCGTCGCGTTGTCGCGGTATCCGGCGTCTCGTCGCCAATCTCCGGATCAAGAACAAACAGATTTAATTAATTAAATCCGTTGTTATTGAAATTTAAAAAAGGGAGAAATAAAAGATCCGATTCTCACCTTTGTTGCCGAACGAGGGTCGGCCGCGGAAGAAGAGGCGTCGCCGAAGAATGTCGCGGGTAGATCTCGTCGACGTCGCAGATCTTGGTGTGCGTCGTCGAATTCCGGTCGCCGGCGTTCTTCGCGTTCTTCGCGTTCTTCGCGTTCTTCGCGTTCTTCGCGGAGAGGGTGGAGGCTCAGAGGAATAGCAATCCTCCAAAATAGACAAGTTTGTCTATTTTATTATTTTGCCAACAAACGTAAGACGCATAAGTAACGACCCAATTAATTCACGAAGAAACAGTCCATTTAATTCACGAAATAAACCGCCCAATTAAATGGTCTGTTAAGAATTAAAGAAAACGCGTCGGTTGACTTTTCAGTTACTTTGACGGGTTTTCGCGGGTGCGTTACTTAGCGAAAGAAACGGCGGGGCTCGTGCGGGTCCCACCGCACAAATATCCTACCAAGGGGTAGGATATTTCTGGGTAGCATCCTATCCAGTTCAACTCAGTTCAAGCCGCCTTTAAGTGACTTTAAGTGGCTTCCAAGCAGTTTAAGTGAAATAAAATAAAGTTGTCGCACAAACTTTATTTTATTTCTGACTTAAAGCCGCAAAATTTAAAAACCACGTCTGAGCAAACGCAACTCCGGAAGAGGCGTTTCTAAGCAAATACCGGCACTGCGATTTCATCGGTGCCCTCAGAATTTGATTCCGGGCACCGGTTCAAAAGATAGAAAAACCCGCTCGTCCGTTCACTGAACGTACCCGAGCCAAACTTCGGAAATTGATTCCGGGCACACCGGGCCTCGGAATCAGGTGCCGTCTGAAGCTGCGCTCTTGTAAAATTCCATAGAAAATTAAGAAAAAAATTTCCTTGAAATTTGCGGGTCTTTACATTACTCCCACCTCAGGGCTTTACGTCCCCGTAAAGATACATCAAAAACTAGGGGAACAAATGGGGGTACTGAGCACGCATCTGAGCCTCCCGCTCCCAAGTGCTCTCCTGGAGGTTCCCGTGCTGCCATCTGACGCGCACAAGAGGAATCGACCGCCCACGTAGGACCCGCTCCTGTCGATCCTCGATCTCCACTGGGACCTCCGCAAAAGTTGCCCCATCGTCCACGTCCAGCTCCCCAAAGTCGATGATGTGCGTCGGGTCGTGCACGTATCTCCTCAGCTGAGACACGTGGAAGACGTCGTGCACCCGGTGCAACTGAGGTGGTAGAGCCAGGCGATAAGCCACCTCTCCTATCCTGCTGAGGACCTGGAAAGGCCCGATGAAGCGTGGAGACAACTTGCCGCCTCGGCCAAATCTCCGAAAACCACGTCGAGGTGAGACACGCAAAAAGACGTGGTCGCCATCCTCGAACTCTAGTGGCCTCCGCCTCCTGTCAGCATATGACTTCTGCCGGCTCTGAGCTGTCCTCATCCTCTCCTGGATGATCTGGACCTTCTCTGTCGTGGCTCGGACCATCTCTGGTCCCACGAGTGCTGACTCCCCAGGGTCTGTCCAGCACAACGGTGATCTGCAGGGTCTGCCGTACAACGCCTCGTATGGTGCCATCCCGATGGTGGAGTGGTAGCTGTTGTTGTACGCGAACTCCACCAAGGGTAGGTGGTCCTCCCAGCTGCGACCAAAGTCGAGAACACATGCACGGAGCATGTCCTCGAGTGTCTGTATGGTCCTCTCCGTCTGACCATCCGTCTGAGGGTGGAAGGCTGTGCTCAGATGGAGCCGTGTCCCGAACGCCTCCTACAACCCCTTCCAGAGCCGGGAAGTGAAACGAGCATCTCGATCGGAGACGATAGATGATGGCACACCGTGAAGCCGTACGATCTCCTGGACGTAAAGACGTCCCAAGCTCTCCACTGAGCCCTGCTCTCTGATGGGTAAGAAGTGTGCCGACTTGGTGAGTCGGTCGACAATCACCCAAATGGAGTCGTGACCTCTGGAAGTACGTGGAAGTCCAGTCACGAAGTCCATAGATATGCCATCCCACTTCCACTCCGGGACCTCCAAGGGCTGTACCAAACCTGCTGGTACCTGATGCTCTGCCTTCACCTGCTGGCAGGTGAGGCATCGTGAAACGAACTCTGCCACAGCTTTCTTCATGCCCGGCCACCAGTGCTGTCGTCTGAGATCCTGGTACATCTTCGCCACTCCGGGATGTACCGCCAAGGGAGAAGTGTGAAACTCTCTCAGCACCTCCTCTCGTAAAGAAACTGGTACGAAGGTACGCCCTCTGAAAAGGATGTCGTGCTCTGCTCCAAGGGAGAAGCCATCAGGCGCCTGACCTGAGGATATCAGTGCACGCCGGGTCTCACAGTCGGCGTCCTCACGCTGAGCCTCTCTGACTCGTTGTAGAAGTGGAGGAGAGACTGTGAGAGACTGAAGAAAGGCTGCTCCGTCTCTATCCACGAAGGATATCTGTAAGGAGGCTAGCTGCTCCGTCGCCTCCTCAAGTAGCTGAATGCCCGTCCTCCTGCTGAGGGCATCGGCTACCATGTTCCCCTTCCCAGGAGTATAGACTATCTCAAAGTCATAGTCCTGGAGGAACTCAAGCCATCTCCGCTGTCTCAGGTTCAGGTCCTTCTGAGAGAAGATATACCTGAGACTCTGGTGGTCAGAAAAGACTGTGAAGCGCTCGCCCATCAGATAGTGCCGCCAAGTCTTCAGAGCGAAGACCACTGCTGCTAACTCCAGGTCATGAGTGGCGTAGTTCTGCTCATGCGGCCTCAACTGACGTGATCCGTAGGCGATCACGGCCCGCTCCTGCATCAGGACGCACCCGAGTCCAGTCCCTGATGCATCGCAGTAAACTACGTACCCAACTCCCTCCTCAGGCAACCTCAAGATAGGTGCGCTGGTCAATCTCTGTCTCAGCTCCTGGAAGCTCTGCTGACATCTGTCTGACCACACAAAGGGTTTCCCCTTCTTCGTCAAGGCTGAGAGTGGTGCTGCAACTCTGGAGAAGTCTGGCACGAATCTCCGATAATATCCCGCTAGGCCCAAGAAGCTCCGCACCTCTGTCACGCTCCTGGGTGGCTCCCAAGCTAGCACTGCCTCGATCCTCGCGGGATCCACTGCAACTCCCGCCTCAGAGATGACGTGTCCCAAGAAATGGACCTCACGTAACCAGAACTGGCACTTTGAGAACTTGCCATAAAGCTGGTGCTCTCGGAGTGCGTCTAGCACAACTCGTAGGTGGTAGGCATGCTCCTCCTCAGTCGTCGAGTATACCAAAATGTCGTCAATGAAGACCACGACAAATCGGTCGAGGTATGGCTGGAAGATCCTGTTCATGAGGCTCATGAACACTGCTGGAGCATTGGTTACGCCGAATGGCATAACCAAGAACTCATAATGGCCATACCGACACCTGAAGGCCGTCTTCTGCACGTCCTCGTCTCGAACTCTGAGCTGATGATAGCCTGACCGGAGGTCTATCTTCGAGAACCACCGCGCTCCCTTGAGCTGATCGAAGAGGTCATCAATCCGTGGCAGCGGATACTTGTTCCTCACTGTCACCTGGTTCAGGCGACGATAGTCGACACATAGTCGCAAGCTCCCGTCCGCCTTCTTGGCGAACAAAATCGGGGAAGCCCAGGGTGAAACACTGGGTCGGATAAGCCCCTTGCTCTGCAAGTCCTCCAACTGTACCCGCAGCTCTCGAAGCTCGGCGGGGGCCATCCGATATGCTGGAGTAGATATCGGGGCTGTCCCGGGGTACAAGTCGATGTAAAAGTCTACCTCTCTACGAGGAGGTAGCCCTGGAACGTCGTCGGGAAAGACGTCCACGTACTGGTCCACCACTGCAGGAAAAGCCGGACTCCGCACGTCCACTGCTCCTAGGATGAGGCTAGCCAACTGATGAGAGATAGACTGCACTCTCCTCCGCGGAAGTCCATCCTGTGCTGCAAAGGTTCCCTTCTCGCCGGTGAAGGTAAACCTGCTTCCGTCGGTACGAACACATCGCACCTTGCGCCTAAAACAGTCGATCTGGGCATGAACCGTGGATAGCCAACCCATGCCCAAGATGACGTCGTAAGGCCTCGACGCCGCTACAAGGAGATCCCAGCCGAAGCTCTCGCCTCCTAGAGTAAGCTCACACTGCCGGCACCAGTGCGTAATCGTCGAGTCTGCTCCCGTAGGAGTCTCTAGCCGTAAGGATCGAGCCAACGGCTCAGTCGGAATCTCCGAGCTCCGAACAAGGGCAGAGGCTATGAAAGAGTGACTCGCTCCTGTGTCTATAAGTACTGCAGCAAGGGTGGAATAGACACAGATCGTACCTCGAATCATCTCTGGCATGTCGGGGTCGTAGGCCTCCACTGCCTGGAGCTGGGCCTGTCCCTGCCCGCCAGCTCCCTGTGGTCGAGGTGGCCCTCCTGGTGGTAGTGGGGGTAGAGCCTGGAAGCGTCGCCCACCACCCGCTGCTCGGCCAGCTCCTCTGCCTCGTCCGCCTCCTCCCTGCGGACCGCCACGGTCGACTCTCTGCCTCTGCCTGGGTGGCCCCTCCACCGTCTGCTGCTCCTCTGGTCGGCGAGTCGGGCAGTCACGAGCCATGTGACCCTGCCCGCCGCAAGAGTAGCACAACCTGCCTCTCGAAAGGCTGGCACTCCGCTGTGTGCCTCGTACTGCTGAGCCGGTGTCCTGAGGCCGTCTGCGTGGGGGTCTGGTCTGCCTGGACCCGTGAGTCATCCGTCGGCTACCTGCTGCCGAAGACTCAGCTACCTGCCGCCCTGCGCTAGGTCTCGCCGCTGAAGAAGGCTCTGCCAGGAAGCTCTCGATCAGGAGGGCTCGCTCCAGCACTCCCGCCTGGGTCGGAATGCTGAGGGAGATCAGCGACGCCCGAATCTCCTGTCCCAAGCCCTGCTCGAAGGTCCGAGCCCGGAAGAAGGGGTCTCGTACCATATCGGTCGAGTAGCGAGATAGGTCCTTGAACCTCGCCGCGTACTGAGCGACTGTCATGCTGCCCTGGCGCAGCTGGAGAAGCTCCTGGATGCGCACCGCTCGGAGGGTGGCCGGGACGAACTCAGAGCGGAAGAGGCTCTCGAAGTCCGTCCAGAGCAAGGATGCCTCATCGTGAACCTGGAGCATCAGGCTCCACCATCGTCCTGCCGCCGCCTGTAGGAGGCTCGCTGCGAGAATCACCATGAGATCCGCTGGTGTCCTCACTAGCCGAAAGATCCGTACCACCGCCTCTAGCCAGTCCTCGGCGGCCTGGGGGTCCGCCTCACCGCGAAACCTGGGCGGTTGCTGGCTCTGAAACTTATGCAGTGCCCTGAGGCGACGTGCATCGTCAGCGTCTGGTACTGGTAGCATCGGTGGCTCGGTGGGTAAAGCTACCGCCGGTGCCACAGCTGGCAAAGGGCCCTGCACCGAGGCCTCGTCGCTCGGTGGGCTGCCGTCGTGCCCTACACTTGGAACCCTAGCTGGCAGTCGTCGCGGGGCCATCCTGAAAAGGAGAACAAGAGCACCACAGTCAGAACAGTATACCTGGTGAGCTGGCACAAGTAATCACAAGGAAAACTTGAGACTTTCATAAAGCAGATCAGTATACCCGGTGAGCTGACACAAGTAATCACAAAGAAAACTCGAGACACACACGCAATCAATGTTTTCATGCATTAAGTCGGAAATCAGGAGTCAGGGTCCTGGTGTACGGATACGTCGGCCGCCGCACCAACACTGGGCTCCCTGAACTGATAACCACACTCAATACACTAAACACTATTGCTTCATATAGAAAGAAAGGACGATCAGAGTCTGCGGTAGAACCGACCACCTCTGATACCAATTTGTCACGACCCGTCCTCGGGGCCCGTGCCGTGACTACCCCAAGCCCGCCTCCCATAGGCCAGGGGCTGGCGACTAGCACCAAGGCGTAAAATCCCAGTAAACAGGGAAGGCATTGCCTTTATAAGTAACAACCACACAGAGTCAGCAAGCGGAAAGTAAAGTGCAGAAAGTAAGGGGGCCGGAAATACAAGCCCAACTGTAAAGTACAACTGAAAAGTAAAGTACAGCAACTGAAGAAAAGACGGCGGCCTCGTGTCGTCCACTGGCAATCCCACCTGAAGGGTGGGTACAGATAGCCTCCAGGCTCCTCGGGTCCCACGTCCGCTCCGAGTACGTCCCGACCAGTGGTCCACCTCCAGGTACCGTCCTGCTCCACGCCCCAACCGTGATCAGCGCTGTCCGTCGTCTGCAACCAACACAACAAGGTGCGGGCATAGCCCGTGCAGGGGTGAGTACGACTACTCAGTAAGGACCCTGAGACCCCCGAAGGTCTCCCGAAATCCACAAAGGATATAGCACAAAAGAAAGATGCAATCACGAAGTAACATCTGACTCGACTTAGGTATATGCCCATACATATACCTAAGTCCCCAATTCTAGCTCTGCTCACGAGCTCAAGAACAACTCAATCCACAAAGGAAAGCAAGACTCAAATCCACAAGGAGAGTAAACAGTAAATCCACAAAGGATGGTTCAACACAATCCACAAGGAGAGTAACATAAGATTCAGCTCAACCAGGTATACTTTTTCAGATGACGTCAAAGACGATCACTGATCCGTCTAAGTCGTCGGACCCACGAAGGATCGATAGGTTCTAACCCCCGCAAAAAGACCCACGTAGGATCGGGCTCACACAGAACCTGTAGGCAGTGGCTCACACAGAACCTGTAGGAAGTGGCTCACACAGAACCGGTAGTAAGGACCCACGGAGGATCGGGCTCACACAGGACCTGTAGGCACTGATCCACACGGGATCGCTGAGTGCAGTAGTCGACGCAGTCCACTGAGGATCTCTGCACAGTCGTCGCCGCAGTCCACGAAGGATCTCTGCTCTGCCGTCGTCGCAGTCCACGGAGGATCTCTGCTCTGCCGTCGTCGCAGTCCACGGAGGATCTCTGCTCTGCCGTCGTCGCAGTCCACGGAGGATCTCTGCTCTGTCGTCGAGGTCACAGCCAGCGCTAGGGTTCCCGCACAAAGCGAGCTCGTTTAGGAGGGTCCGCTTCACGAGCCGAGAGGCTGATACATCAACTGACACGTAGTCCGAAGTTGATGTATCCAAAAGTTCCGTATCGACAACAGGATCTCAACGCGACAGACGGCGCGTCAATCGGACGCCCGGTCTGAGAGTTATTGGCATTTTCGTCCCAGGGGCCCGGTTGGTTTTTAGGGCAAAACCAACCCGACCGTACTCCGCCTGTATCCGATCCTCGGGCGGAGTATGCCAAAAGTTCCGTCTCACTTAGAGGAAACTACCACAGCTGACGGTACGTCGTTCGGACGTCCGTAGCTCAAGTTATGAGCGTTTCCGCTCCGAGGGCCCGGTTGGTTTCGTGTACGAACCAACCCGGCCGAACCCAAAGTCTTCCGAAACCTTGAGTATAATATACCGAAACGACCGTCTCGATCCAAGGATCGCGTAGCCGCTGACGGTTCGTCAATCGGAGGTCCCAGGCCCAAGATATGGGCGAGAGACCGAAGAGGGCCCGAAACGGGGGTTCTGGGCCCGGGGCGACCCGGCCCGAACCCCCCCTGGGGTCGGCCGAACCGGGTCGGCCCGAACCGGGTCAGCCCGACCCGGCCCGAACCGGCTCGGCCGGGTCCGGTCCGGCCTGGGCGCGGCCCGGCCGACCGGACCGGCCGGCTCGGCCTCGGCCGAGCGGCCGAGGGAGCCGCCGCCGCCGCGGGTTGAACTCGCGGCTTGAGGGAACCGCGGCCCCGCGGGGGGGCCGCCTGTCACGCGGACGCGGCCGGGCCGCCGCGTCCGTTCCCGGTTCCGCGCGGCCGCGGAACCGGACGCCGCTTCCACCGCGGCTTCAGCCGCGGTGGGCTTCCTCCACGGCGGCGCGCCGGGCGCCGCCGCCTCCAGTCGCCGGCGCCGCCGCGGCGGCGACCCGCGCCGCCGCCGCCTTCCGCGGGCCGCCGGAGATGCTCCGGTGGCCCGATTTCTTTTCCGTCTGCGCCGTTGCTCCTCCCGGGGGGCGATCTTCACTGCGGAAACCACGAATGGCCCTTGCGTCGTGCTTTTGCCGTCGCCCGCCAAATCCGCAAAAAAGGAAGATCGGCGGAGGGTTGCCGGGTCTTGTTCGTTAGACCCGCACCCTCCGCGTTAGTCACAAAACCATCGGGAGGAAAACGATTAACCAAATCAACAATTTTAAATAGATTAAAATTGTTCCGATCGGGTTCTTTATTTGAAAAGAATAAACACGGGAAAGAAATAAAATAATCCAATCAACCATTACCTTGTCGTCGTCGTCGGACGAGGGGTCGTCGCGGAGGAAGGAGATCGTCGCGTCGTCGCGGTATCCGGCGTCGCGTCGCCAATCTCCGGATCAAGAACAAACGGATTTAATTAATTAAATCCGTTGTTATTGAAATTTAAAAAAGGGAGAAATAAAAGATCCGATTCTCACCTTTGTTGCCGAACGAGCGTCGGCCGCGGAAGAAGAGGCGTCGCCGAAGAATGTCGCGGGTAGATCTCGTCGACGTCGCAGATCTTGGTGTGCGTCGTCGAATTCCGGTCGCCGGCGTTCTTCGCGTTCTTCGCGTTCTTCGCGTTCTTCGCGTTCTTCGCGGAGAGGGTGGAGGCTCAGAGGAATAGCAATCCTCCAAAATAGACAAGTTTGTCTATTTTATTATTTTGCCAACAAACGTAAGACGCATAAGTAACGACCCAATTAATTCACGAAGAAACAGTCCATTTAATTCACGAAATAAACCGCCCAATTAAATGGTCTGTTAAGAATTAAAGAAAACGCGTCGGTTGACTTTTCAGTTACTTTGACGGGTTTTCGCGGGTGCGTTACTTAGCGAAAGAAACGGCGGGGCTCGTGCGGGTCCCACCGCACAAATATCCTACCAAGGGGTAGGATATTTCTGGGTAGCATCCTATCCAGTTCAACTCAGTTCAAGCCGCCTTTAAGTGACTTTAAGTGGCTTCCAAGCAGTTTAAGTGAAATAAAATAAAGTTGTCGCACAAACTTTATTTTATTTCTGACTTAAAGCCGCAAAATTTAAAAACCACGTCTGAGCAAACGCAACTCCGGAAGAGGCGTTTCTAAGCAAATACCGGCGCTGCGATTTCATCGGTGCCCTCAGAATTTGATTCCGGGCACCGGTTCAAAAGATAGAAAAACCCGCTCGTCCGTTCACTGAACGTACCCGAGCCAAACTTCGGAAATTGATTCCGGGCACACCGGGCCTTGGAATCAGGTGCCGTCTGAAGCTGCGCTCTTGTAAAATTCCAAAGAAAATTAAGAAAAAAATTTCCTTGAAATTTGCGGGTCTTTACAATAATAATGATGTATAATTAATGTAAATAATAAATATATCATGATAATTATTCTGTATAAATTATACACCATCCAATTATATATTATATTAACATCAAAAGAATGATATTTTCGGTCGTGCGTATGTACGGATTACCGTCTCCACGATGCGATTAGAATCATTTCCAAGTTCACCATTCATCGATGATTATAAAATATATATTAATAATAAGTTTGTAATATATGGAATAATAATGATACTAGAGTTTTATATATTTATATATATAAGTATTTATGTACTTAAATATATCTTATTCACTTACTTCAGTTCAATACTATATGAAAACGGAAACATCGTTTATGCGTACGTACGGACTATCATCTCCATAAACGTTGTTTTCCATTTCATATATACATCTATTATAAATTTTTATATTCTACATATATATGATAAATAAATCATGTTATATATTCTGGAAGTATTTAAATCATGATCTATGTGATACAATCAAGAGTAACATGTTAAAACACGTATGATAAAGAAGGCGATTATTACCCGAAATATTAATATAACATGGTAATTATTAATAAATGCGTTGTATAAACTCATAAATGAATAATGTATGATATAATAAATATTAATATGGTTCTGGTATAATTTAATAACATAATATAGTCTTTATACAGAAGGTTAAACGTACCCTCGACTAAAGGAATGTGCAAGATAAGGGGTTTTCATCTCACTCCTTAATCCCGTGAGATTCATGCCATATTGCCACTATTACCTTTTGTGTGGTGTATTTATTTTCCATAATTGTATTCATTGTGTTATACACTTTAATTTATGTGTATTTAAATATTCATTACTTGATACCTCTTTCTTGGGATGACTGTTTCGTAAGTTACCAAATTGGTAAGGGTTAATTTCAAAATCTCTTTATTATCTGAGGTTGTTTTTATGTAAGTATCTACTGGGACATATTTATTATCCATGTCCATATTTTATGAAAGAGTTTTCATAAGGGATTCTTTTAAGTGACTTTCTACTAAAACATAATTTTAAATGTTTTAAATATTTATTCTTGTAAATCATACTCATTAATGTCAATGTCTTCAAAATGGGTTTTAAGGATTTATTTATATGGAAATGAATGTTTTTAAAATTTTAATTCCTTTCATAAGTTTCAAAGTGGTATGGGACACTTTGATTCAAAAAATTTTCTCTAAATGAATTCTTTTCCAAATTGTGTGACTTTTTAATTTCTTAATTAAAATGGGGTATTTCTCTCAAAGAGTTTTTCAAATCATTTTCTTCAATGTCAAAATCCATTAATTAATTTTAAACTAGTTTTGAAGTTGATTTATCATGATACAAATCATAGATATTTTGTTGAAGGTTTTGTGATATGTTTGACTGTGGGTGTGTTAATTTTATACCATTAATGGTTTCTGTGTAAATTATTGACAATTCGTATGCTAGTTTTAATACGAATGTTTATGTTATGTTTAGACCTTTTCATATGAGGAATGCATTGGACTTAATAAGTGATGGGTGGAGCCGCAATAGCTCCGCGATGCATCGGTAGGTCCCATGAGACAAAATAGTTTCTTGGAACAAGGCCTTGGACAAATATTATTTTTAGTCTTGGCATGAGTCCTTGGCTACGTAGTTATGATAGTCTGGAATTATGTAGTCCATCGTTATGGAAGTGGTTATTGATATTTAATTTGATTATTCGATTGGTAGAATATCCATGTGAATAAGTAAATGGAATTAATTCATTTTATTCTTTCCATATTATGCTGATGTTCATGTTTAAAAGGATTTTGTTTTTGTTTTATACATCGTCTTAAATGTTAACGCTTATTTTTGAAAGTTTCCACTATATTTCTTACCCTTACTGAGCGTTTCAGCTCACCCCTTTCTATGTTTTATTTTCCCATGATTCTAAGAGTTGTATTTTGATTGATATGAAGGGTTATTCCAAGGGAATAATGGTGTTCATAAAGGATTATTTATGTTGTTTTTTATGTTATAAAGTGTAATATAACATTCATGTATGTAATCTATTTTTCAAGACTGCTAAACCGATATGTCCTTCGGGACATGATTCCTTATAATCATGCCAATGTATTAAAATAATGCACCGACTCTGCGTAAATGGGGTCGGGGCGTTACAGTTGGTATTAGAAGAAGTTTATCAATAACCATGGAAACTAAATTTAGATAAACTCTAATTAGAGCACATCGCCCTAAGATAGACTTTGAGGATCAGTATAGAAAAACTTCTTAGAATTTTGGTATTGTAGAGATTTTGTGAGTTTTCCATGTAATACATCCCTTTCTGGATACGAGCAGGTAGAGGCAGCTCTATCAGAGATATGCCTAGGGGTAAAACATGAAAACACCGCTTTGAGCTAGACTCGAATGAGAACTGGTGCACGACAACGGTCCTTGCTGCACTCTTGGTTACGACACTCCCAGGGGATATGCTTAGGATAATTATCATTTTCATTATAATCCATTATGAAGGTCATATTAATATATATTTACTCAATGAATAAATTGTTATGATTATGGATTATATCCATAAACTGTTTAATTTATCTTAAGTGTTTTACAAATTTGGGATTAGGTATTGCTATTCATAAACTAATCTAGTGTATGCCATTGTATAGAAATGGCGCCCAATAGAAGGAATGATAACTCCAGTAAAACACATGATCAAAAGAGTAAGAAGGATCATATCTTTCATAGTCCTAAGACATAATTTAGAGGTAAACAGTCTCCAACGTATTATCATCATATGAAAAAATAGTATCATGTGTTGATAAGATAAGTAAAGAATTTTCGGAGTCCTATGGCTTTGAAGGGAAGCCAGAGAAGGAAAGGTTGGTAGAGAGAAGAAAAAATAAAGGGAATAAGGTAAAGAAGTATTTTCCCATATTTGATAATAGTGGAAATAATCACCTTGGGAAATGCTTTAAGGGAATGTGACTATGTTATAAGTGTGGAGAAAAAGGACACCAAGTACGTGACTGCAAGTGTAAGAAAAATGTTTCAAATGTATAATGCTTCATCTACATGGAGCTTGAACACTATGCAAGCCAATGTCGTAGTCATCAGACTATGCCGCAAATGATGCTATTGGATAATAATCAAGTTATGATACTACCATAGATGAATAGGAATGACTCGTGTTATTATGTTTCTATTTTAGAATTATTTCATTTAAGTGTTGTATCAATGATGTTCAGGAAATAAATAATGATTGTACTGCAGTACTATTTCATTGAGGATTTGAGATTTTATGGTACTAAGAAAAGTGACTCTACAATGAGTAAAAAGTTTTTTGAAATTACATGGTTGAAGGAAAGATAAAACATAATATGGTCCTAATATTGAGGTACTGATTTTGGAATAAGATATGGTTGATTTGGGAAAATTATATTGGATATTCTTGAATGCCTTGAAACCGATTAATGATTTGTATATTCGATCATTGTTGGAGTTTACAACATTTTTTTATGGATTATATAAGAAATTAGGGACCATGAATGTAATCAATATGGTTTATAGTAATTTAGGATGTTTCTGTGTTTTAAAAGAATACATGATGAAGGTATTCACATGCTATTACGGGGTAAAAAGGATCTACAATATGTTTACCTTTCATATAAATTTTGGACTGAGAGTTTAAAAAATTATTTTTAATAAGTCTAATGTTTGGAATGGATTAGGTTTGAAAGGTTATTTTGGTATTTTTATAAAAGGACAACACGCAGACCGTGTGACGACCCGTCGCATCGGACAAAGCTGCGGGAATCGAACCCACAACCATAGTTCAATTGGGATTTATCGCCTAACACTAGACTACGTGATGTTCCTGGATGGTATAATGTAGTTTCTTTTTTAAAGGTTCTAATATGTGAATTATAAATTTATTGTATTTGGAAACCTATACGATTAGGATAAATAGATTATTTTTGAGTTATTTTATGTTTTGGGGTGAAAGATATGTTTGTGGTAGAAATTTATTAATGGATAAAAATTTAATTATAAAGTAAGTATATCTCCTTATTATTTTATCCAATCTTATAAATAAATTCCTCAACATTATGAAAAAGAACTTAAATCAAAAACATTGTCCTAGATAGTACCTTAGATCATCACAATTTTTTTTCTTTGTGATTGTTGGCCTTTTCATAGCCATTTTCTCTACCACTCTGCATCATATATTGATGTTTATATTTCTCTTCAATATCCATATTTTCCTACATGGAACCCTGGTATGTCTTATTTTTGGTAACCTTTATACTTACCACTCTTTAATTTAAATAAAGGCCTCATTAATCCATTTTTCGATGTGGGATTTCAACTAAGATGTTTTGAAATGTCAACCGCAAGTTTCCAATACCAAGCATAAATTCCGAGGACACAATTTATTTAAGGAGGGGAGAATGTAACACCCCACACTTCCATGGTACGCTTATCTTTGAATAATATAGTAGCATGTGTTGTATGCAACTTTGAGTTCTAACACACACCACAAACAATCAAAGTAGCCATTATGAATAGTAATACCCATTTTTTGAAATTTTATACATTTTATCTTTCAAAATGGACTTCATTTTTGGATTCAGAATATTGAAATTAGCCTAGGATGAAATTTTTTCACTTTTTGGAGAAATTTTATATTTTGATGAATAGTGAAAATTACTAATTTTTTATTAAAATAAACTTCTTTAATTGAAATAATTAATAGTGATAAATTGTGAATTTTAGAGGTTTTAATGTATATTTAGAATATAGTTTTACCATTTAAAACAATTTTGGTCATTGGACATAATTTCTCATTTAAACCGGACATAAACAAGTGTCAATCTTTTGATAGTTATTATCTCTTAAAAACGTGTTTTTTGTTTTGACAGTGGGAACTAATTTTAAATTAATTTCTGCCACTTCGGTGTTTTGAATTTGGAAATATGGACTCAATAATTGGAATCAGTATGTCCAAATTGTGTGAATAGATAACTTTTAGTTTTAGACATTTTGAATAAATACTTCGGTAAATATTTTATTTACCATGGTTAAATGGTAAATCCAGTAAATAAGGTTAAAAAATAATATTATAATAAAAATAAATTACCCTAAAACGTGTCGTAACCATATTTTTTGATAAATGTTCGACCAGGTGCATCTTTGGGCTGATTTTGGGACCCCATAGAACCACTTGTAAGTGATAATGACACTTTATATTAATTAAGTTAAAGTAAATACAAAAATGACATAAGCCTATATTTTTTAGAAAAACAATTTTTACATAGGGTTATATATGTTATATGTTCAACTATATATATTAATTATAAATCTAAAAAGATTTCATACATAATGGTATTTTATTTATAATATTTAGACATTAAATAATTTAATTTATTTATGACACAATGAGGATGCAGTAATTACTTTATTAGTTAAATATTAAAATAATTGATATTATAAATACCCAATTAAAAATAATTTGATACTTTTAATGAATTAAACTAATTTTATAGGTTAATATGACATGTTAGGACTTATTTAATTAACTTTTATCGAAATAATCATGCTGTTATTAGTTTCAAAAAAATAAAATACCAAATAGTGTCAAAATTGTCAAAAAAGGTTTTTAAAACAAATATTATATTATTAATTGATATTAAATTCCTAAAAATATTAGGGTCGGCCAAAAGAATTTTAGAATGATAGATGTAACATTAATGGACCACTTTGGGGTCTCTTGGAGGTATATAGTAAGTTTATAAACTATATTATATAAAAATACAAAGTGACATGGTAAGTGTCAAACTAATTAACCAAGAGTTACAACTAAAATATAAGGTTAATATAATAACCCAAACCTGCCTAAAATATATTGGTTGAAAGTATTTAGACCCAACCCCACCTTAGACTTTGAATAATACACTTTTTAGCCATTAGAAAGCGAATATGAATTTATTATAAAATAATACTTTATGTTTTTCATAAAGACCCCTTCACGCCCTTATAAAAGGACTCCACTTCTAACAAATTATTCACACATTCATTGTTTTTTGGCTCAGCCAAACACTGCCCTAATATCCTAAAAACTTCCCTCACATCAACCTAGAGGACTTAGTGAGATCATAACGCCAACCTATGGAGCTATTTTGATCAAATCAAAAGGAAGAACCTGAAGAAGAGGTAATGTTTTCACCACCCTCTTTCAAGTTCCTTTCTTCTTCAATTTATACTATCTTTGTTATTTATAATAAAAAATAATAACTCCATTATCTTCTAGATAGTGTGATGTTATTATAAATATGTAAAAAACAAATTCATTATTCTATCCATCCATTGAATGACATGTCACCATACGTGCGTACGTACGGCCTACCATATCCACGTTGTGGGGTAATTTTTATTCATTATATTATTATTTAGATGGGTATAATAATGATGTATAATTAATGTAAATAATAAATATAACATGTTAAGGATTATTTATATATTATATACCATCCAATTATATATTATATTAATATTAAAAGAATGATATTTTCGCTCGTGCGTACGTACGGATTACCGTCTCCACGACATGATGAGATTAATTTCCATGTTCACTATTCATCAACGATTATTATAATATATATTACTAATATGTATGTAATATATGAAATAATAATGACACTGTAGTTATATATATTCATATGTATAAGTATATATTTACTTACATATATCTTATTCACTTACTTTCGTTCAATACTATATGAAAACATAAACAACGTTTAAGCGTACGTACAGACTACCATTTCCATAAACAGTGTTTTCTATATCATATATACGTCTATTATAAATTATTATATTCTAAATAATATGATAAATAAATCATGTTTTATATTTTGGATGTATTTAAATCATGATCTAAGTGATACAATCAAGAGTAACAAGTTAAACCCCCGTACGATAAAGAAAGTGATTATTACCTGAAATATTAATATAACATGGAAATTATTATTAAATGGGTAGTATAAACTCATAAATGAATAATGTATGATATCATAAATATTATTATGGTTCTATTATAATTTAATAACATACTATAGTCTTCATACAAGAGGATAAATGTACCCTCTACAAATGGAAAGTGCAAGGTAAGGGGTTTTCCTCTCACTCCTTATTCTCGTGAGATTCATGCCATATTGCCACTATTACCTTTTGTGTGGTGTATTTATTTCCCATAATTGTATTATTTGTGTAATAAACATTAATTTATGTGCATTTACATAATCATTGTATGATACCTCTTTCATGGGTTGTATGTTTCGAAAGTTACAAAATTTGTAATGGTTAATTTCACAATCTATTTATTATATGAGGTTGTTTTTATGTATTTATATACTGTGACATATTTATTATCCATGTCCATGTTTTATGAAAGAGTTTTGAAAGGAATTATTTTAAGTTACTTATTACTAAAACATAATTTGAAGTGTTTTACATAAATATTCTTCTAAATCTTTCTCATTAATGTACATGTCTTCAAAATTGGTTTTAAAGATTTATTTATATGGACTTGAATGTTTTTATAATGTTAATTCCTTTCAAAAGTTTCAAAGTGGTATGTGACACTTTTATTCAAAAAAAATGTTTTAAAATGAATTCTTTTCCAAATTGTGTGACTTTTAAATTTCTTCATAAAAAGGGGTATTTCTATCAATGAGTTTTACAAATCATTTTCATCAACGTCAAAATCCTTAAATGGATTTTAAACTTGTTTTGAAGTTGATTTATCATGATACAAATAATCCATATTTTGTTGAAGTTTTTGTGATATGATTGACTATGGATGTGTTAATTTAATAACATTCATGGTTTATGGGTAAATTATTGACAATTCATAAGCTAGTTTTAGTACGAATGTTTATGTTATGTTTATACCATTTTACATGGGGAGTGCATTGGACTTAATAAGTGACGGGTGGAGCCGCAATTACTCCTCGATGCATCGGTTGGTCTCATGAGACAAACTAGTGTCTTAGTACGAGGCCCTGGCAAAATTTTAATTGTTTTCATGGCACAAAACCTTGGCTACGTGGTTATGATAGTCTGGCATTATGCATTCCATCATTATGAAAGTGGTTATTAATATTGAATGTGATTATTAGATTAGTATAATATCCATGTGAATAATTAAATGTAATTGTTTCATTTTATTTCTACCATATTATAATGAAGTTCATGTTTAAAAGTCTTGTGTTTTAGTTTTATACATTACCTTAAATGTTTAAACTTATTTTTGAATGTTTCTTCTATATTGCTTACCCTTTCTAAGCATTTGAGATCAACCCTTTCTATGTTTTATTTTCCCATAATTCCAAGAAGTGTATTGTGATTGATATGTAGGGTTAAGACAAGGGAATAAAGGTGTTCATAAAAGATTATTAATGTTGTTTTTTATGTTATAATGTGTAATGTAACATTCATTTATCTATTCTATTATCCAAGACTGATAAACCAATCGATCATTCGGGACTTGATTCTTTGTAATCAAGACAATATATTAAAATAATGCACAGACTCTTGGTAACTGGGGTCCGGGCGATAAAGAAAAAGTAAAGTCTTGATTTCCTTCCCAATCACTATATTTTATACCGAACATGATCATATTGAAGAAGTAGGGAATGTGTAATTATATTTTTTTATTTTTATTTATCCTTATGTACTATTAAAATTCAATATTTTGAAGATGTTGGAAGAGGAACCAATTAGTTTCAATTTCATGATACGAGGTTGGAATATTCTATACAAGTGACATGTAACATGGAAGGGTGTGGTTTTTTTGTCCATTTATAATCGAAATGATGATTAGATTTTTTGTTGAAATCATTGGTGGATTTATGTTAATGTTGGTGATATTTATATGATAATGAGTCAATTTATTCTTCTCTTACATAATGACATAGAATGGAAGTGATGATTTCTATCTACTATTGTTATTGATTTGTTGTGTTTATTTTCTCTCATTATGTGGAGAACTTCTGAAAATTATTTTAAAGGTGTAATTGTGTAGAAGTCATTTTGAATCATTTATTAGAATTTTTCCAACGATGTTTAATATAAATTTTATGCCATTATGGTAATAAAATAGGTTTTCCTTAATAATAAATTTATATAAAATTATGTTCGTTTGTAACATTATATTGAGTTTTTTTTTAAAAATTATCTTTAATTTAATGGTATAAAATATAATATAAATTTTAATGCGGAATTATAATTTGGAATAGTAAAAAAAGGTAAAAATAAAATATTTTAATTTATTTGATGGGTTATTTTTCAAATAAAATAGTTTATAAGAAAAATTATTTTTTTAATTATTTTATAAATATAAAAAATTATTACATAAAATTAATTATTATTTGTGATGGGTTTGGAAATTCAAAATTATATGTCTATAGTGAGAGGACATGATACAAAGTTATAATTATATATATTTAATCAACAACAAATTTTTTTTACAACTCTTGAAATATGACACATATTCAATGAAACCAAATTAGTAATGAGTTATCATTTCATTTTATGGGCTTCTGTATTCTTAATCATAGTTCATTTTTACATTTTATAATTTTTGTAAGGATATAGTTGGTTTGATTTTTTCTCATTATACTTAATTTTTAGAAATATATAAAAAAACCATGTATTAAATTGTGATTATAAATAGTATTGAAGTAAATAATTTGGGAAAATGGTTTTTTTGGAAAGATGTTAATAAAAACCCATGTTAATTGAAATTAATGATTTATTGTTCAATTTATAATAAAAAATAATATGAGTATTTGAAGGAGTTTTTCTACCTTTAGGTATATATATTTGGGACATGATAGCTAAATAATTCATATTTTCAATTTTATTTTTTTATATATAGGTTATGCCCTGTTGGGATTTAAAATGTGGAACCTATCAATTATTCTGGATTTCATTATTATTCTATAGTATTTCTCAAATCATCTGTGTGGAGATTATTTTAAATGTTAAGAAAACTTTATGCTTAGAAGGGTATGATGGTTTTGATATAAAGAGATGAATATAATTCAGTTCCATTAATTGATTATTTATATTTTATTTATTCTTTATTGATGATTATTCATTTGTTTGTTTATCAAATCAATGTATTTAGTGTGAATATGTCATTTTTTCGTTATCATTTAAATTTTTATTGTATTTAATTTAAGGGATGTTATTTTATGTTTAGATGAACCCCTCTGTTAAATGAAATATTTTGATAATTTGTTTTATGTTTTTATATGGATCATAATATCTTTTTGGTTTTTACTATGGTCACATATGTGGATTCTATTAAAATAATATTACAAGAAAATGTGGGGAAATAATGTTTTTTTTGTGGTTGTAAAATACTGGGTCGTTATAGGTTGGTGAAAATATGAGTGACCATTAATATTTGAATTGAGATAATGAATATGTAGTCTTGAATTTATCTTTATTGGTTTTTGGAATGTTTTGACTGTGGTTGTTTAGTGTAATTTCTCTTATATATTTCATGGGATTGTTGGTGCTGTACTTCTACAGCATGTGGGAATAACAACATGAAAATTAGGGCCACACAATGAAAGAACTCCAATTGTTATATAGGAAGATTGATTTTATAGAGTAATTTAATCACGGTTAAAAGACCATGTTATAATGTGGAATTTGAGAAATTTATTTTACTATGGCCTAAAAGGTCCATGTAGATGGGTATTTTCTATGGGGAAGTTATACAAAGCCTTTTCATGGAACTTGATATCTGGAAATAGGACCACTCTATAAATCTATTAGCTATGAATGTCCCATTGTGTGACCATTATCAATCATCTCTTGCAACGGCCCGGACCCTCTTGGTCCAGTACTCTTCCAAAACACGGTTCCATCAAACGGTCCCATCAAAACGGTGGCACCGGTAACGGTCTTATACCGAAATGGTGGCTCCGGGAGGGAGACACTGTGACAGTGTCACTGTGAGGGTGACACCGTGATAGTGGCCCCGTGTGGGAGACAACGTGATGGCAGTACCGTGTGGGTGACACGGTGACGATGTCACCATGAAGGTGGAACCGTGAGGGAGACACCGTGACGGTGGCACCATGATGGTGGAACTGTGTGGGTGACATCATGATGGTGGAACCATAATGTTGGCACCGTAATGGTGACACCGTGACAGTGGCACCGTGTCCTCACCGAGCGGTCTTCGTTCTTTTTCCAGTTTTCGACTTCATCCACTCCCACAACGTATATTTTGATGTAAAAATGATTTAATATCCCCCTTTTAAATCTACTTAAAGTATATAAATAATATCTAAAATCCCCCAAGATCCGGGTGACCCTTAACTTACCAAAACACATGGCATTTCCTCGATGTCACACCCTTTCCCCATACATCCAGTTCTACCCTTGTTGTGCGATTTAATGGAAACCATTTAAACACACAACTATTATGGCCACCTCTCCGATGAGAATTATTAAATTAAAATTTAATAGATAGTTTGTAACTGCCCCACCGCGTGGAAAACCATGATCCTACATTAATGTCGTTATAAATTCTATATCCCATAAAAAAAGGATCTCATCTTTTTATCATGCTACAATTTCTTCCTTTTTCTTCTTTGCTGGTCTCATTTTTTCTTCCTTGTACGTTTGAAGTTCACCCCCTTCCCAAGGCAAGTGGTGTGCCTATGCTGGAGTTTCCCTACTCATCCTTGGAGTCCCCAGAGTTCATCCACTACTAGTCGTGCTTCCCCAGTTCTTGGAGCATAGATTTAAAATGTTGATCCTTGATCTATCCTAGTAGGGGTTTTCCTTCGTATCCCTTTACTGTGTATCATGTGGGGTAGGTATGCTATTGTTTCAATGGGGATGATTGAAACCAAACCATAATGAAGATCAGAAAGGGACCTTTAATGAATGAGTGGGGGGTTGTGTTCAGTTTCTACGGTACACTTTATCCTTTATTATGTGTTGTGAACTGTATGGGATTATGTTCATTGATAATCAGGGCTGTTGGGTGTCTTTTCATGCACACTAATGAACCTATGTTTTTCTATATATTCATGTGATTGGATGACTGTAACATGAAATTTAGTTACTCACTTAATCTTTTCCGATTAAATAGATGCACAATGAACAACAAACCTTGTGTGATCATCCCAGTTAACCAAACAGATAGAAGAAACTCAATGAAGGATGTACTTGAGTCTGGAAACTTCCTTGCTCTATCTTGGTGGTATGTCTATTTGTTCTGCTTGATACTTATGGGGTGATATAGATGGGGATGAGATCCTCTATTGTTGTACTATTGTTGGATGTGGATCTGGGGCCTTCTGTGGCTATATCTTGTGGCATGGTTTGGTTCCAGTACTTTGAGGGATCTCACAAATCCCATTATTGTATCATTACAAGAGTAACAGTTGTGAATGCTTAAAAGTGTTGTTCGACTATTTTTCCTTTCTAAAACTTGTGATTATGCCTATTAGTTACCCAGTAGTGCAGAATTTTCGTAAATGGAATCACATGAACATGAAACCAAGAATGGGTTCAATGGGGAATTGGTTCTCGGAATGAGTTGTGACTTGGATGTGAGTGGTGTGGCTTTTTTATGAATGAAAATTAATGAGGGTTTATGTTCATATGATGGTTTTTGAACCCCTAGTTTGGGATGAGTTCTTGTTACTTATACATATAATTGTAGTTCTTATGTTTCTTATTCACGCCCCACCCATGTTGAGAACTTTGTGTCGAACACCCCCTTTTAATGGGGGAGGGTGTTTCCCCCAACACTCCTATGAGTGGCTGGGTATTATCCCCTTTTATGCTCCCTTTCCCAAATAGCCCAAGACTCTTTGAGAAGGCTGTGATGGCCTGAGGCCCATTATAGCCCAAGATTCTTTGGGCAGGGTTGTTGTGGTTGTTGGCCATGGTCTGTGAGGGCATGTTGTTTCCCAAGTGTCTTTGAGATGAGGCCCATGTGTCTTTGGGCATGGTCGTGGTTGTTCTGGCCTAGGTGTTTACATCCATGGTTACATGGGGTTGATATAGCCTGGGTGTTTGCGGGCCGGATGTGGGGTGATGGCCCAGGTGTGTACGGGATGGGAATGGTAGTGGGACTACAGTGAGAATGGCAGGAGAGGATTTATGAGTAGGATGTTATCAATAACTAGTGGGAATGTGGCGAGGGGTACCCAATCTTCGATGTGGTATTACTATTAGATTACTCAACTTGGGTTATTTGGGGAGTGTGCCTTGGTGAGGCGAGGATGGGCAGTTTTCCTTGCTAGGTGTTTTAGTTATCTCCTTTCTCACGGGGCGTTAGAATTCCTCCCCAAATGTGCACGAGAGATTTTGGTTTCCCTACATAGTATACCTGTATGCTCACCCTATGTATATAAAATTGCTTTTAGGTTTCTAGGACGACTTCAGGGATCATGCAGGATCGTACTAGTTCGTACGTTGGGACGTTTGTTGTTGTTGTTTTCTTTTCTTTGGAACTTTCTTTTGGGGTTTTCTTGTACTTTTTTAGCATTACTATTGGAACATGAATATGAAAATGGTTTGTTATGGAATTACTTGTACTCCCACCTTTGTTGTTCTTGGTAATTACTATCTTATGTCATGATACTATTAAATAAAAAGGGTAATTCCTTCATTTTTATGTGTGATTCTATACCCTTGTTGATAGTCTCCGCTGCATAACCTATTGAAGGAGGGTCTCAGGCATCATTATATCTCCTTAGACTTGAAGAAGGAAGGGTCTAGCAACCTACTGTCTCATCTCTCATCTTGGTGAAGGTGGGTCATGATAGAATGGTATTAGAGGTAGGAGGTTGAGAGATAGGATGGAGTTTGGAGTATGGAACAGTGAGGAATGCATGGGATGGTAGGGAAATAGTGTTGTACAATCTTGGTTCATGAAATAGGCAAGGGAAGACTGGCTAGTACGAGGGATTTTAGGGCCCCCCGTGATCCGATGCAATGAATCTGAGCCTACCAGATGACCAAGAGAGGCTACACTGATTGCAGTGTTGAAACCCTTGGAAATGTGCTTGCATCATAATGACTTCTGTTCTAGGGTATCTTGTGTATTTTATGGATTTAAAAGGAATAAGAAGTCTATGAAAATTTAAAATTTATTTTCTACACTACTCGGGATTAGGCATTCCTTGTTTACTAGGCAGCTATGGCACCCGGATGGCGACCAAGGGTAGTTCGGGCATTCGAGGCCTAAGCGGTTGATTTGGATGATCGACCGAGGGATGACAAAGAGGAGGAGGATGATCAGTGGTAAAGAACGCTTCATGGCTTTCAGCGGAAGACCCTATGGAAGTATGAGGGAAACATCTTTGACATGGAGACAGAGAGCTAGCTAGAGGAGTTGGTGATAGATTTCAGCTTCATCTAGGCACTGACGATCAGTGGCAGAGAATGATTCAAGCCTTTCAATGGTGGACGTTGTATCTTGGGGAGAAGAAGGAGGATGAGGTGATGTGGACTGACTTTGAGATGGTTTTCTGGGAGGAATTCCTCTCTTCTATGATGAAGTCTGAGAAAAGACAGGAACTAATCTCCTTCCAAAAGGGGGGTATGTCAGTGTGGGAGTTGGGGATCATGTTCAAGGATCTCTTTCACTTTTCTCCGAATCTCTTTCCGGCTGAGGAGTCTCAAGTGAGATGATTAGAGGAGGTACTCTGACGTTCCCTTTAGTATGCAGTTACCCCCATCACCTTACCAATGTACGTGGAGGACCAAAAGAAGACCAATGTGGGGGAAATGATGCACACGCTGGGAGGTGTATCACGAGAGGGAATCCAGTTGGGCTCGTTGAAGGGGAATATCGTCAGCATCAGGCATCCAGCATCAGGGACCTCTTGGTTTCGACTAGTAGGGAGCATTACTCATCAATTCCAGTTCTGATTTCCCAGTCCTCATCCTTTCCTTTCAATACCTGGACATAGATGCTTCATATGTGGCAGCCGTGGGCACCATTGGAACCACTGCCCAGACCGACTGTAGTACAGTGGGAGTGGGCCGGTGCAGCACCCACCTTAGTAGCACCAGGGACAGCGAGCATCTGCTCATCTGAGGGAAGACATTGCAGGAGGAGGAAAACCTCAGGGCACTCCTCAGGGACCTCAAACAGGTCTTGGTTGGGGAGGCGGCCGACAACTGGGGGAAGGGGAGCTGGGCGTGGGAAGTTACACGTCGCGGAGGCAGCAGTTCCAGTAGGTCCGGAAGTCGTTTGAGGTACGATCATCTTATTTTTTACTCTTGTCCATGCCTTATTTGATACATGAGCTTCACACTCCTTTTTTGTGCCCAGTCAAGCCCATGCTCTAGGTCTAGACATTGAGATAATTCCAGTGCCCCTGGTGTGGAGTACACCATTCGGAGGTCAGACAATTTTTTTTTATGTTTTCTAAGGGTATAGACTGAAGATTGTGCCACAATAGTCAATCATGGATTATACTATTACAGACACATCCACATGATTTTATCCTAGTCATTGAATATTTGTTCTCTATATGTGACGTTATTGAATTCTTCTGAGGAAGGATTGTGTTTTCAGACATGGGTGGCCGGTGTGTGACTTTCATAGATGAGCGGGGTTACTAGGAAGGTAACCAGTGTGTGGGGCCACTCCATTCCTTGATAGCTTAACTGTTAGTGGAGTCATCGAATACAGAGATGGTGGATGTCCCAGGAATCATCAATGAGTTCATGGATGTCTTCCCTGAAGAGGTGGTGACTCTACCCCCTCGACGTGATGTTGAGTTCGGGATGGAATTGCTACTTGGTGCCCATCCAATTTCAATGGCTCCTGACCGGATGGCGCCTTCTGAGTTGCGGGAGATGCAGATTAAGATTGAAGATCTGTTGAAGAAGGGTTTTTTTCGATAAAGTGCATCACCATGGGGTGCCTCAGTCTTATTTGAAATGAATGAAGATGGTGGTCTCAGACAGTGCATAGACTACCAGATACTGAATGAGGTAACAGTTAAGAACCGTTACCCTCTCCTAAGAATAGACGGCCTTTTGGACATGTTAAAAGGGGAAGGGTGGTTCTGCAAAATGGACCAGTGGTCAGGATATCACTAGGTGAGGGATAATGAGGATGACATCCCCAAGACTGCCTTCATGTGCAGATATGGTGACTTTAAGTTTGTGGACATGTCGTTCGGTGTTATGAATGCTCCAGCTGTGTTCATTGGGCTCATGAACTCCATTTTCCTTGAATACCTAGACCGGTTCATAGTCGAGTTTATTGACGACATCATGATCCACTAAAGATCAGAAAAGGATCATGCTGAGTATTTAGGAATGGTTATAGAGGTCCTCCGACAAAACTAACTCTATGGTAAATTGTCCAAGTGCATGTTCTGGATGTGAGAAATGCCCTTCTTTGGACTCATTGGGTCTGAGTAGGGAATAGAGGTGGACCCATCGAAGGTCGGGGCAGTTTTTTCTTAGGCAGCACCCAAGAAAATGGTAGAAGTTAGTAGTTTCCTTGGTCTGGCAGGTTTCTACCGAAGGTTTGAGAACAACTTCTCCTGCGTTGTAGCACCTTTGACAGCCTTGACCAAGAAGGATCGAGCTTTCGTGTGGAATGGGTAGTGTGAGGCAGCCTTCAGCTATCTAAAGTGGAAGTTGGTTAGTACCCCAGTACTATGGTTTCCATAAGAAGGGGTAGCATATGAGGTGTTCTTTGATGCTTCAGGTAAAGGCCTCGAGTGTGTTTTGATGCAACAGTTATGGGTGATATCTTATGGGTCTAGGTAGTTACATCCACATGAGCGTAACTATTCATCCCTTGATCTAGATCTAGTGGATGTCATGTTCGCACTAATGTTTTGGCGACCATACCTCGTCGGGGAGCACTTCATGGTCTTCACGGATCACAAGAGCTTGAATTATATCTTCTCCCAACAGGACCTGAATTTGAGACAATGAATGTGGGTGGAGTTCCTCTAAGACAACAACTTCAAAATCTCCTACACCTCAGGAATGGGGAACGTGGTGGCCGATTCCTTGAATAGGATATCGCAGAATGATGTGGTTCAAGAGTCGACAGATGCTTGGAAGGTGATGAAAGAGTTGGCTACCCTACACTGGGATGCATGGATGGATGGTGGTAGAGGTTTCTTTTTTCAGATGATAATGCAATCCTCTCTGTCGCGGTAGGTAGAGGAGTCTCAGTGGGGAGACTCAGAGACTTAAGTGATGCATGATTGGGTTAACCAAAGCGATGCTCCTGAAGGGTGGTCGGAAGACATGAAGAATCAAATGGTGTTTCGTTGAATGCGGTTCATCCCCGTGGGAATGCACGAGAGAGTTCATGGTGAGTTCCACAACTCACCCCTAGCGGTGCACCCGGGAGTTTCCAAGATGTATCGGGGTTTGAAGAGTCAGTTTTGATGGCCTAGGGTGAAGAGGGTGGTGGAATAGATCACAACAAAGTGCCTCTTATGTTAGAAGGTGAAGTCTGATGTAACACCCCAAGCTTCTATGGTACGCTTCTCTTTGAATAATACAGTAGCGTGTGTTGTACGCAACTTCGAGTTCTAACACACACCACGACCAATCAAAGTAGCCGCTATGAATAGTAATACCCAATTTTTGAAATGTTAAAAATTTTACCTCTCAAAATGGACTTCATTTTTGGATTAAGAATATTGAAATTATCCTAGGGTGAAATTTTTGAACTTTTCGGATAACTCTCATATTTTGATGAATAGTAAAAATTACTACATTTTAATTAAAAACATCTTTTTTAATCAAAATAATTAATATTGATAAATTATGAATTTGAGTGGTTATAAATTATATTTTGAATATATTTTTACCATTTAATCTAATATTGGTCATTGAACATAATTTCACATTTAAACCGAACATAAAAAGTATCAATCTTTTGATAGTTATTATATCTTAAAAACACGCTTTTTATTTTGACAGTGGGAATTAATTTTAAATTAATATCTGCCACTTCTATATTTTGAATTTGGAAAAATCGATTCCATATTTGGAATCAATATGTACAAATTGTGTAAATAGGTATCCATTATTTTTAGACATTTTGAATAATTATATCGGAAAATATTTTATTTACCATGGTTAAAGGGTAAATCCGGTAAATAAGGGTTAAAAAATAATATTATAATATTACTAATTTACCCTAAAAAGTGTCGTAACCTTATTGGTGGATACATGTCCGACCATGGTCATATTTGGGTCGATTTCGGGACCCATGGAGCCTCTTGTAGGTGATAGGGACACATTACATTAATTAAGTTAAAGTGAATACAAAAATGACATAAGCTTATATCTTTTAGAAAAACAATTTTAACATAGAGTTATATATGTTATATTTCCGATTATAAATAATCATTATAAAGTTAAAAATATTTCCTATATAATGGTATTTTATTTATAATTTTTAGACATTGAAAAAGAAAAAATATATATGACACAATAATGATCCAGTATATTCCTTATTAATGAACGAATCAAATAATTGATATTATAAATGTCAAAATAAATCTAATTTGAATGTTTTGATGACATAAACGAATGTTATTAGTTAATATGACATGTTAGGATTGCTTAAATAAATTTGGTTCGAATTAATAGATATTTTAAGACTTTAACAAAAATAAATTATTTAGTACTGTCAAAATTGAGATAAATGAGATTTTAAAACAAATATTATATTATTAATTTATATTCTATTCCTAAAAATCTAAGGTCCGGCCAAAAGACTTATATCATGATATGTGTATAATTAATGGACAACTTGGGGGTCTCTTGGTGGTATATAGTATGTTTATTACCTATATAATATAAAAATATAAAGTGACATGGTAAGTTTCAAACTAATTAACTAAGAGTTAAAACTAAAAGATAAGGTTAATATAATGACCCAAACCTGTCTAAATTCTATTGGTTGAGTGGTTTTGACCCATCCCACCTTATCCTTTAAATAATCCACTTTGTATCCATTAGAAACCGAATATAAATTTATTATAAAATAATATTTCTAGATTTTCATAAAGAACCCCTCCTCCCCCTTATAAAAGGACACCACTTATAACCAATTCCTCACACCTGTCAAGCCATTTGGCTCATCCAACCTCTACCCAATTAAGCTACGTACATCTCTATCCTCCTTTTAGAAGCCATACCATAGGTAGAAGGAACTTCAAGAGTCCTTTTTGGTTCAAACCAAAGGTAGTTACCGAAATTAAAGTTAACAATTTCTCTTAGCTTATTTTCTTTTATTTTACTTCTCCAACCCCTAAACTCTTATTATTATTTTATTTTGTAACTAAAAAAGTATCCTAAATATACTAGTATTTTGTTATTAGAATTATTATAACTACACTTACACACACATCCATTTAATGGGTGAAGAACATAATGTTTCTGTGGATGGAAACCAAATGCCTCACGAAGCGATGATTGTTCAATTATCTCCCACCACCTCTCATCGTGGCCATTATGATGAAAATATAATTAAATATGATATTAATGATATTTATTTTATATATAAGCTTCCTTAATTCCATTTAATATCATACCATTATTCGTATCATGTTGTACATATATATGATAATTTCATTTGAGGAAGTGCGGACTACCACCCCATCAAAGTGATATGGCTCGTTCATACCATACATGGAACATATAAAGGATGGTGTTAATGAACTTATGTAAAAAATATAATCTATTATATTATACTAGAATAATTATATACTTATGTATCATTTGGTTTTTATTCCTTTTAAAATGAAAAATAAAATGGAAGTAGCGTTCGTGCGTACGTACGGATTACCGTCTCTACGAACATGATGAGATTCATTTCCCCATCATATCCATTCAAGAATAATTATCATTTGATGATTAAAAGTAATTTTTAATGACTTTATATCATTCTGGATATTAATAAGATACAACCTATTCATAACAAACATGGCTTACGTAATGAACCATATAAAAGAAAATGAATAAGTTAGCACCCGAAACGACGATAATACTAAAATATTATTAACAAAGCAATATTAAAAGAAAATATATGACATCATATTTATGTATATGATTCTTTCATAATTTAATAACAATGATTTAACTATTATACATGATGTTAACCTACCGTGACAAAGGAAAAGTACAAGGTAAGGGGTTTATTATCTCACTTTTAATTCTGTGAGATTTCCATTTTCACCACTAATTTATTGCATGTGGTGTGTGTACTACGCATGATTGTATTAATTGTGTAGTATAATTTAATTCATGGATATTTACATCATAATTGTATGATCCTTTTTTCATGGATGAATGTTTCATATGTTACCAAATTGGTAAGGGCTTTTCATCTCACTCCTTATTTTTGTGAGATTCATGCCATATTGCCACTATTACCTTTTGTGTGGTTTATGTACTGCCCATAATTGTATTATTTTGGTAATACACTTTAATTTATGTGTATTTACATATTCATTGTATGGTAACTCTTTCATGTGTTGTATGTTTCATAAGTAACAAATTGGTAAGGGTTAATTTCACATCCTCTTTATTATCCGAGGTTGTTTTTACGAAAGTATCTACTGGGACATATTTATTATCCATATCCATGTATTATGAAATAGCTTTCAAAGGGATTATTTTAAGGGACTTTTTACTAAAACATCATTTCAAATGATTTAAATATATTTTCTTCTATATATTTCTCATTATTAACTATGTCTTCAAAATGGGTTTTAAGGATTTTTTTATATGGACATGAATGTTTTTAAAATGTTAATTCCTTCCAAAAGTTTCAAAGTGGTATGGGAAACTTTGATTCAAAATGTCATTAAATGAATTATTCTCCAAATTGTGTGACATTTAAATGTTTTCATGAAATAGAGATATTTCTCTCAAATAGTTTTGATTTCATCTATGTCAACATACATTGATAAATTTTACACTTGTTTGAAGTTGATTTGTTATGATACAAATCTTCCATATTTTATTTAAGGTTTGTGATATGTTTGACTATGGATGAGTTATCTTTATTCCATTAATGGTTTATGAATAATGTTTTGAAATTTCTTATGCTAGTTTTAATACAAATGTTTATGTTACATTTCATCCTCTTTTTTACAATGAACGTGTTGGACGCATATGTTACGGGTTGGGGACCGGTAAAAGGAAGCCCTTCGGGTTGGGGTCCGGTTACAGCAGACCCTCCGGGTTGGTGTCCAGTTTTTAGAGGCACTCTGGGTTGGTGTCCGGTTATTAGAGGCACTCCGGGTTGGTGTCCGGTTATTAGAGGCACTCCAGGTTGGTGTCTGGTTTTTAGAGGCACTCTAGGTTGGTGTCCGGTTATTAGAGGCACTCCAGGTTGGTGTTCAGTTATTAGAGGCACTCCGGGTTGGAGTCCGGTTAGAGAAGCTTTCCGGGTTGGGTTCCTGTTACAGTTATACCTCAGGTCTTGGCAAAAGGCCTTGAAACTGAAATTAAAGTTCAGCATTATGCATTCTGTCATTATGAATGTGGTTATTGATATTTCATGTGATTATTCGACTAGTAGAATATACACGAGAGTAAGTAGATAGCATTATTTGATTTTTTTATCCTTGCCATATTACGATGATGTTCATGTTTAAAAGGCTTTTGTTCTAGTTATACATTTCCTTAAATGATTCTGGATATTTATGAATGTTTTCTCTGTATTTCTTACCCTTACTAAGCATTTGAGCTCACCCCTTTATATGTTTTATTTTTCCCAGGATTCCAAGAAGTGTATTGTGATTGATATGTAGGGTTAAGACAAAGGAATAATGGCGTTCATAAATATTATTTATGCTGTTTTGTATGTCTTAAAGTGCAATGTAACATTCATGTATTAATCTATTTTACAAGACTAGTAAACTGATCGGTCCTTCGGGACATGATTCCTTGTAATCATGCCAATGTATTAAAATAATGCACCGACTCTGGGTAATTGGGGTCGGGGCCTTACAATTTATATCAGGGGAAGTTTAGCAATAACCTTGGAAACTAGATTAAGATAAACTTTGGTTAGAGCACGTAGACCTAAGATGAACTTTGAGGATTAGTGTAGAAGAACTTCCTAAAATTTGGTATTGTAGAGATTTTGTTAGTTTTCCGAGAAATACATCCATGTCTGGATACGAGCAGGTAGAGACGACTCTGGCACAGATGTACCTAGAGGTAAAACCCAAAGACACCGCTTTGAGCTAGACTCGAACGAGAAATGGTGCATGACAATGGGTATTGCTGCACTCCTGGTTACGACAGTCCTGAGGGATATGCTTAGGATAATTATCATTTTCTTTATGAACCAATATGAATGGTTTATGAGTATATACTTCCTAAAAGAAAACATTTTTATGATTATGGATTATATCCATAAACTGTTCAATTTGGATTAGGTATTTTACAAGTTTGGAATAATTCATTGGAATTTATAAACTGACCTAGTTTATGCTATTGTATAGAAAGGACGCCCAGTAGAAGGAATGTGAACTCCAGTAATACGTATGATCCATATACTAAGAAGGATCATATCTTTCATGGTCCTGAGCCAGAATTTAGAAGGGAAATAGTCTCCCATGTATTATAATCATATGAAGAAATAGTATCATGTGTTGATAAGATAAGTAAAGAATTCTTGGAGTCCTATGGCCTTGATGGGATGCCAGAGAAGGAAAGGATGGTAGAGAGAAGAACAAATAAAGGGAATAAGGTAAAGAAGTATTTTCCCATATTTGATAACTATAGAAAGAATCACCTTGGGAAATTCTTGAAGGGAATGTGAGTATGTTATAAGTGTGGAGAAAAATGACACCAAGTACGTGACTGCAAGGGTAAGAAAAAGGTTTCAAATGTACAATGCTTCATCTGCAAGGAGTTTGGACACTACGCAAACCAATGTCCCAGTCATCATACTATTCCACAAATGATGCTATTGGATAATAATCAAGTTATGATACTACCACAAATGATGAGGAATAACTAGCGTTCTTATGTTGTTATTTTGGAATAATTTCATTCTAGTTGTGTATCAATGTTGTTCTGGAAATAAATAAGTATTGAACTACAATACTATTTCATTGAGGATTTGAGATTTTATTGTACTACGAAAAGTTACTGTAATGGGAGTTAAACTTTTTGGAAATTACATGGAAAAAATGATCTTCATTGTGTTTAACTTCCTTATTAATTGTGGACTATGATTTTTGATATTATTATTTTGGATAAGTCTATAGGTTGGAATGGATTAAGTTTGAAAGGTTATTTTTGGATTTTTTTAAATGGACAACACGCATACCGTGTTACAACCTGTCGAGTCGGACAAAGCTGTGGGAATTGAATCCACAACTATACTGTGATTGGGATTTATCGCATACCACTGGACTATGTGAATTACCTAGATTTTATAAGTCATTTTCATTTTTAGTGGATCTGATATGTGAATTATACATTCGTTATATTTTGGAACCCTATACGATTCGGATAAATAGAGTATTTTTGAGTTGTCTTATGTTTTGTAGTGAAAGATGAGTTTGTGGTAGAAATTTATTAATGGATAAAACTCTAATTATAAAGTTAGTATATCTCCTTATGATCATATTCAATCACATAAATAAATTAATCAACCTTATGAAAAGGAAATTAGAACAAAAATGTTCTCCAAGATGGTACCTTAGATAATCACAAATCTATGGCTTTGGGATTATTGGCCTTTTCATAGCCATGTTCTCTACCACTCTCCATCAGATATTAATGGTTGTATTTCTCTTCCATATCCATATATTCCTACATGAAAACCAATTATGTGTTATTTTTGGTAACCTTCATACTTACCACTCTTTATTTTCAATATAGGCCTCATTAATCCATTTTTCGATGTGGGATTTCAAATAAGATATTTTTAAATGTCAACCCCATGTATCCAATACTGAGTATAAATTGCAAGGATGAAATTTATTGAAGGATGGGATAATGTAACACCCCAAGATTTTATGGTACGCTTCTCTTTGAATAATACAGTAGTGTGTGATGTACACAACTTCGAGTTCTAACACACACCACGACCAATCAAAGTAGCCGTTATGAATAATAATACCCACTTTTTGAAATTTTATAAATATTATCTCTCAAAATTGACCTCATTTTTGGATTCGGAATATCGAAATTTTCCTAGGGTGAAATTTTGGTACTTTTCGGATAACTCTCATATTTTGATGAATAGTGAAAAATAATACATTTTAATTAAAAACGACTTTTTTAATCGAAATAATTAATAGTGATAAATTATGAATTTGAGTGGTTTTAAATTATATTTATAATATATTTTTACCATTTAATACAATGTTGTTCATTGGACATAATTTCACATTTAAACCGAACATAAAAAAAGTATCAATCTTTTGATAGTTATTATATCTTAAAAACACGCTTTTTGTTTTAATAGCAGGAATTAATTTTAAATTAATTTCTGCTATTTCTGTGTTTTGAAATTGGAAAAATGGATTCCATATTTTTAATCAGGATGTCCAAATTCTGTAAATAGGTAACTTTTATTTTTAGACATTTTGAATAATTATATCGGTGAATATTTTATTTACCATGGTTAAAGGGTAAATCTGGTAAATAAGGGTTAAAAAATAATATTTTAATAATACTAAAGTACCCTGAAACGTGTCCTAACCTTATTGGTGGATTCATGTCTAACCATTGGCATATTGGGGTAGATTTTGGGTCACTATGGAGCCACTTGTAGGTGATAGGGACACTTTATATTAATTAAGTTAAAGTGAATACAAAAATGACATAAGCTTATATCTTTTAGAAAAATAATTTTTACATAGAGTTATATATGTTATAATTGCGATTATCAATATTCATTAGAAATCTAAAACGATTTAATACATAATGGTATTTTATTTATAATTTTTAGACATTGAAAAAGTAAAAATATATATGACACAATAATGATGCAGTATTTTCCTTATTAATGAATGAATCAAATAATTGATATTATAAATGTTATAATAAATATAATTTGAAATTTTAGATGACAAAAATGAATATTATTAGTTAATATGAAAATTTATGATTGCTTAATTGAATTTGGATAGAATTAATAATGTTGTTAAGACTTTAACAAAAATCAATTATTGAGTAGTGTCAAAATTCACATAAATGAGTTTTTAAAAATATATTATATTATTAATTTATATTCTAGTCATAAAAATATAAATTTTGGAAAAACGACTTATATAATGATATGTGTATCATTAATGGACCACTTGGGGGTCGTTTGGAAGTATATAGTATGTTTATTAACTATATAATATAAAAATACAATGTGACATGGTATGTGTCAAACTAATTAACTAATTGTTAAAACTAAAAGATAAGGTTAATATAATGACCCAAAACTGACTAAATTATATTGGTTGAGTGGTTTTCAACCCATCCCCACCTTAATTTTTAAATAATCTACTTTGGATGCATTAGAAACCGAATTTTAATTTATTATAAAGTAATATTTCTAGATTTTCCTAAAGAGCCCCTACCCCCCCTTATAAAAGGAAATCACTTCTAACAAATTCTTCACACCTCTCAAGCATTTTGGCTCGTCCAACCAATGCCCAATTAAGCTCCATACATACCTATCCTCCTTTTACAAGCCTTACCTTATGCATAAGGCACTTCTAGAGTCCTTTTTGGTTCAAACCAAAGGGAGTTACCCAAATTAATGGTAACGATTTCTCTTAGCTTCATTTCTTTTATTTTACTTCTCCAACCCCTAAAATCTTCTTATTATTTTCATTTGTAACAAAACAAGTATCCTAAATATACTAGGATATTTTTATTAGAATTATTATCACTACAATTACACACACTTCCATATAATGGGTGAAGAACATAATGTTTCTGTGGATGACAACCAAACGCCTCACGAAGCGATGATTGTTCAATTATCTCCTACCACCTCTCATGGTGGCCATTATTATGGCAATATATTTAAATATGATATTAATGATATTTATATTATATATAAGCTTCTGTAATTCCATTTTATATCATTCCATTATTCATTTCATGTTGTATATATATACGATAATTTCATTTGAGGAAGTGTGGACTACCGCCCCCTCAAAGTTATATGACTCGTTCATACCATAAATGTAACGTATAAAAGATGGTGTTAATGAACATAAGTAGAACATATAAGATATTATATTATACTGGAATAATTATATACCTTTGTATCATTTGGTTTTAATTCCTTTTAAAATGAAAAATGAAATGGAAGTAGCGTTCGTGCGTACGTACAGATTACCGTCTCCGCGAACACGATAGGATTCATTTCCCCATCATATCCATTCAAAAATAATTATCATGTGATGATTAAAAGTAATGTTTAAGGACTTGATATCGTTCTGTATATGAATAAGATACAACCTATATATAACAAACACGGCTTACGTAACGAAGCATATAAAGCAAAACGAATCAGTTAACACCCGAAACGACAATAATACTAAAATATTATTAACAAAGCAATATTAAATGATCATATATGATATCATATTTATGTATATGATTATTGTATAATTTAATAACAATGATTTAACTATTATACATGATGTTAACCTACCCTCGACCATGGAAATGTACAAGGTAAGGGGTTTCTTATCTCACCATTAATTTCGTGAGATTTCCATTGTTCACCACTTATTTATTGCATGTGGTGTGTGTAATACCCATGAATGTATTAATTGTGTAATATAATTTAATTCAGGGATATTTACATTATCATTGTATGATCCTTCTTTCATGGGTGTATGTTTCAAATGTTACCAAATTGGTAAGGGGTTTTCATCTCACTCCTTATTTCCATGAGATTCATGCCATATTTCCACTATTACATTTTGTGTGGTGTATGTACTGCCCATAATTGTATTATTTTTTTAATACACTTTAATTTATCTGTATTTACATATTCATTGTATGGTACCTCTTTCATGGGTTTTATGTTTCGTAAGTTACCAAATTGGTAACGGTTAATTTCACAACCTCTTTATTATCTGAGGTTGTTTTTACATAAGTATCTAATGGGAAATATTTACTATCCATATCCATGTATTATCAATGAGTTTTCAAAGGGATTATTTTAAGGGACTGTTTACTAAAACATCATTTCAAACGTTTTAAATAGTTATTCTTTTAAATATTTCTCATTAATGGTCATGTCTTCAAAATGGTTTTTAAGGATTTATTTATATAGACATGAATGTTTTTAAAATATTAATTCATTTCAAAAGATTCAATGTGGTATGGGACACTTTGATTCAAAAATGTCTTTAAATGAATTCTTTTCCAAATTTTGTGACATTTCAATGTTTTTATGAAATAGAGATATTTCTCTCAAATATTTTTGATTTCATATATGTCAACATCATTTGATAAATTTTACACTTGTTTGAAGTTGATTTATTATGATAAAAATCTTCCATATTGTATTTAAGGATTTGTGATATGTTTGACTATGGATGAATTATGTTAATTCCATTAATGATTTATGATTAATGTTTTGGAATTTCTTATGCTAGTTTTAATAAGAATGTTTATGTTATATTTCATCCTATTTTTAAGATAAATGTGTTGGACTAGTATGTTCTGGGTTGGGGACCTGTAAAAGTAAGCCCTTCGGGTTGGGGTCCGGTTACAGCAGACCCTCTGGGTTGGTTTCTGGTTATTAGAGGAACTCCGGGTTGGTGTCCGGTTATTAGAGGCACTCCAGGTTGGAGTTCGGTTATTAGAGGCACTTCGGGTTCGTGTTCAGTTATTAGAGGAACTCCGGGTTGCAGTCCGGTTACAGAAGCTTTTCGGGTTGGGTTCCTGTTATAGTTATACCTTAGGTCTTGGCACGAGGCCTTAACATAGAAATTAAAGTTCGAAATTATGCACTCCATCATTATGAAAGTGGTTATTGATATTGCATTTGATTATTCGACTAGTAGAATATACATGCGAGTAAGTAAATGACATTGTTTGATTTTTTTTTATCTTTTCCATATTATGATGACGTTCATGTTTAAAAGTCTTTTGTTCTAGTTATAAATTGCCTTAAATGTTTATGTTTATTTATGAATGTTTCCGCTGTATTACTTACCCTTACTGAGCATTTGATCTCACCCCTTTCTATGTTTTATTTTTCCTAGGATTCCAAGAAGAGTATTTGTATTGATATGCAGGGTTAGACCAAGGGAAAAATGGAGTTCATAAATATTACTTATGTTATTTTGTATGTCTTAAAGTGCAATGTAAAATTCATGTATGTAATCTATTTTCCAAGACTACTAAACTGATCGGTCCTTCGGGACTTGATTCCTTGTAATCATGCCAATGTATTAAAATAATGCATCGACTCTGGGTAACTAGGGTCAGGGCGTTACAGCTGAACAACGCATCCCAGGATGTCTGTTACAACCTTAAAATGTCCCCGAGTGGAAGTGGGATGACATATCGATGGATTTCATCACCGGGCTACCCAGAGATCAAAGGGATTGTGATGCTATCTGGGTAGTGGGGGACCGAGTGATGAAATCAGATCACTTCCTGGTAATCAATGAGTCGGGTAAGGTGGATGCCCTAGAATTGAGGTTTTTCGATGAGGTGGTGCGGTTGCACGGGGTTTGGAGGTCTATAGTCTCAAATCGGGATACCCAGTTTACCTCACGGGTCTAGAAAAAACTACAACATGCTTTTGGAACCCAGCTATGCCTCAGCACTACTTTCCACCCCTAAAAGGATGGGAAAATAGAACGCGCCATTCAGAAGATAGAGGAAATGATACAGGCATGTGAGTTGGACTTTGGGTGATCTTGGGTGAAAAACATTCCTTTGGTAGATTTTCCTACAATAATATCTATCACTCTACCATTGGCATGGATCTGTTCAAAGAATTGTATGGGAGGCCGTGTCGCTCACCCGTGTGTTGGACAGAGGATGGGAAGACAGGTGTTCTTGGCCTGAAGGTGGTGGAGAGCACGACAGAGAAGGTTCAACTTATATGGGAGAAGATGAAGGAGGCCCCGGACCGGAAAAATTCATATGCTGATAATAGGAGGAGACCCTTGGAGTTAGAGGTTGGGGAACATTTGATCTGGAAGGTCTCCCCTCAGTGTGGGAAACAAAGGTTCTGCAGGGGGAGTATGAATTCTCCCAGGTTCGTTGGACCGTTTGATGTGTTGCAGCAGGTTGGTGAAGTGGCTTATCAACTAGAGCTACCACCACCGCTACTGAGACTGCATGACGTCTACCATGTGTCTCTGCTCTGACGGTATCTACATAAGGATTCACGCATCCTTGACTGGGGAAAGCTGGATATCGAGACCGATGTAACGATTATATAATTACTGGTGAGGATCAATGATCACGAGAAGAAGGTGCTCTGTGGACGAAACATCCCATTGGTTTGTGTGTTATGGAGGCATGGTGGGCTCTAAGAGAGTACCTGGGAGCGGGAGGCACATATGTGGGCCCAATACCTAGAGCTATTTTGAGTTCTTTTCTATTTTATTTTATATACTTGTCCGTGATGAATCAATTTTACCTTGTTAACTATGGAATGTGTTGTTTTCCGTGTCCTCTGAATTTGTGTGAAGAGTTCTGACTCTGGGGTGGGGAGGACCTGATCCCTAATCAAGACGCATTTAGATGGATGCGATTAAAGCAATGTGGTAGAGTTAGTGCCACCCAAAGCGGATAGTATATTGACATGGAGGAAGAAAACTCCCAAATCCGTATGACTGGATAGTTTGACCCTTTAATGTTTGTTTTCTTACACGGGGGGAGAGGAGCAGTAGTGTATCCATAGTAATTCAAATGATGGGTGAGGTTTACTCCGACGAGGTATCTTTCAAGGTGGTTGTTTCGACCCACCTCTTTTATTCATGTCTAGTTTCAATTCTGAAGGACGAGAATTGTTTGAGAGGTATCTGATGTAACGGCCCAGACCCCCTGGTCTAGTACATTGCCAAAACATAGTTCCATCAACCAGCCCTAGAAAAAATGTATCACCAGTCACGGTCTTACATAGAAACGGTGGCACCATGAGGGAGACACTGAGAAAGTGGCACCGTGATGGAGGCACCCTGACGGAGACACCGTGACGGCAGCACCATGTGGGAGACACCGTGACGGTGGCACCGTGTGGGTGTCACCATGACAATGGCACTGTGAAGGTGGCACCATGAGGGTGACACCGTGATGGTGGCACCGTGACCGCGGCCTCGTGTGGGTGCCATCATGATGATGGTACCATAATGTTGGATCCAAAAGGGTGACACTGTGATAGTGGCACCGTGTCCTCATCAAGCGTTCTTTTTTCTTTTTCCAGTTTCCGACCTTTTCCAATCTAGCAACGTATCTTGTGACGTAAAAATTATTTAACAGCCCATTTTAATGCTATTTAAATCCCATAAATAATATCTAAAATCTCCAAAGAGTCGAGCAACCCTTAACATTCCAAAATATGTGGCTCTTCCTCTGTGTCACACCCTTTCCCCATTCTTCTAGTTCGGACCCTGTAGTGTGATTTATGGGAAAACATTTAAACACACAACTTTTATGGCCACCTCTCTGATGAGAATTATTAAATTACAATTTATTCCATCGTGTGTAACCACCCAATAGCGTGTAAAACCATTATCCGACTTTAACGCCATTCAAAATTCTATATCCCATAAAAATAGGGTCTCATCTTTATATCATGCTAGAATTTCTTCCTTCTTCTTCTTGGTTGGTCTCTTTTTTCCTTCCATGTACATTTGGAGTTCACCCCCTTCTCGAGGAAAGTGGTGTGCATGAGCTAGAGTTTCCCTACTCATCGTTGGAGTGCCCAGAGTTCCTCCCATACCAGTTGTGCATCCCCAGTTCTTGGTGTGCATAGTTAAAATGTCGATTCTTGATCTATCAAAGTAGGGTTTTTCCTTTGTCTCTATTTACTGAGTATCATGTGAGGTGGGTATGCTTTTGTTTCTCTGGGTATGGATGAAGCCAAACCATAATGAAGATAATAAAGGGGCCTTAATAGAATGAATGAGGGGTGTGCTTGGTTTCTACTGTACTCTTTATCCATGACTATGTGTTGTGAATTGTACGGGCTTATGTCTGTTGAAAGTCATGTTTGTTGGGGGTCTTTTCTAGCGCACTAATGATCCTCTGTTTTTTGTAATATTCATGTGATTGAATGACTATAACATGATAATTAGTTGCTGACATAAACTCAGCCTATTAAATGGTTTCACAATGAACAAAAATCCTTCTGTGATCATCCCGGTTAACTAAACAGAATGAAGATACTCAATGAAGGATGTACATGAGTCTGGAAACATCCTTGCTCTGTCAAGACGGTATGTATGTTTGTTCTTCTTGATGCTTCTGGGGTGATATGAATGGAGATGGGATCCTATATTGTTGTACTATTGTTGGTTGTGGATTTGTGGTAGTGTGGGGCTGTATCATGAGGCTTGGTTTGGTTACAGTACTTTGAGGTATCTCACAGATCCCAATGATGTAACATTACAAGGGTACTGGGTGTGAATGCTTAAAAGTGATGTTCGACTGTTTTTCCTTTCCACTGTATGTGGTTATGCCTGTTTTTTATCAGAAGTGTAGAATTTGATTAAATGGAATCACTTGATCTTTAAACCAAGAATGGGTACAATGGGAATTGGTTCTAGGAATGAGTTGTGACTTGGCTGTGAGTGGTGTTCCTTTTTATGAATGAACAGTAACGAATATGATTGTTCATAGGTAGGTTTTGGAACCCCTAGGTTGGAATTAGTGCTTCTTACCTATACATATAATTATAGTTCTTATGTTTCTTATTTTCACCCCACCCATGTTTATCACTTCTTGTCGAACACCCCCATTTCATGGGAGAGGATGTTTTTTCCAACACTCCTATGAGTGGATGGTTATTAGCTCCTTTTTTTCTCCCATTCCTGAATATCCCAAGACTCATTGGGTAGGCTGTGATGGACTAAGTTCCATTAGATCCCATGATTCTTCAAGCATGGTAGTTGTGGTGGTTGGCCCAGGTGTGTGCGGGAAGGTTTCATACCAAGTGTCTTCAGGATGGTTCCCATGTTTCTTCAAGCGTGGAATTGGTTGTTCTGGCCCTAGTGTTTATGGGTGTGGTTATGTGTGGTAGATATAGCCCAGGTGTTTGTGGGAGGGATGTGTGGGGATGGCCCAGGTGTGTGCTGGCAGGGTATCATAGTGGGACTACAGTGAGAATGGAAGGTGAGTTTAGATGTATAGGATTTCTTCAATAACCAGTGGGATAGTGGCGCTAGGTACCCAAACGTCGATGTGTAATTGCTATTAGATTACTTGACTTGCATTATTTGGGGAGTGTGCCTTGGTGAGTCATGTGTGGGAAGTTTTCCTTGCCAGGTGTCTCTATTTTCTCTTTTTCCATGGGGAATTATAATTCCTCCACACTTGTGCATGAGAGCTTTCAGTTTCCCTACTGAGTATACTTGTATGCTCACCCTACGTATATAAAAATTCATTCAGGTTTCCTGGAGGACGTCAGGGATCGTGCATGATCATAATAGTTCGTACATTGCGATGATTGTTGTTGCTATTTTATTTTCTTTTCTACTTTATTTTGGGGTTTTCTTGTACATATGTAGCATTACTTTTGGAACATACATATGAAAATGGTTTGTTTTGGCTTTACTTTTACTTCATCCTTTGGTGTTATTGGGAATTACTATCTTATCTCCCGATCCTATTAAATAAAAGGGAAATTCCTTCCATCTTATGTGTGATTATATACCCTTGGTGCTAGTCACCACTCTAGGACCTATTGAGGGTGGGTCTCTGTGGTCATTATCTCTCCTTCAACATGACGAAAGATGGGATCTGAAACCTACTATCCCTTTACTCATCTTGGTTAAGGTGGGTCGTGACATATCATCTCCAATAACATTGATGATTTTATGTCCCTTTTTCCAATTTTACAAGGGGATAAAATAAAAAAACCCATGTTGGGTTCCTCCCCAACAGTTGTTTGAGAATGGTGATATAACCTATTTATATCTCCTTTCCCTATATGATGGTCTCACTTTGATCTAGATATTTCTTAGTGGTTTGGTTGTATCAATCATTCATGAACCTTTCTTATATAATTATAATTCTCTAACCATTATTCCATCATAATTTTTATTGAATTTTTTTATTTTGGATACATGATTCCTCAATTTTATTTTATAATATTCCCAAATTTTTTAAATTTTTTTTGGATCATATAGGAGGACTCATTAAGGGATGATAATATAATCATTAATAATTCTCATCAATGTCTGTCACCCTAATTATTTCAAGTTTTTAATAAAATTTATTTTACATTTTTCATTGATTAATACTATTTATTTTTGGTTTTTTTATTCCACAGATCTGAGTGTGTGTGGAGAGTGGACAACAATGAAATTTCTTGTGGTTCATCACCATTAAGTCATTTGGTAGTATTAGGATTAGTTTATTCCATTGTGATAATTTTTCTTTAAACTAATGGTTTAAACATTTAGTGGTGTTTATGGTTGAGATATGTGATCATATGACTTGAAGTGACTACTCAGATCATGGGATATAATTTGAAGTCATCAATTGATATAGTTAGCCCCAAAATAACTATATAAATTTCAATAATTAATTACTTTACCATTTTTACTATTTTCAGAACCAATTAAAAGAAAAAGGATACATGTTATAACATTTTTTAATTTTTCAAATTCCTCTAAGTACTTCCATAATATATAATTTTTAATAAAAAGGTATAATTGGATTAACTGATTTTTTAGAAAAAAAATTATTTTTTCCAGGAAAAGATTTTACAAATGAATGGTGTGTTTGGATTTTTAATAGAAGAAAGATGCTCTAGTGAACTCTATAATAGATTTTATTTTTAATTATTTGATAATTGAAAATAAATATGGTTGAATATTGTAGTATAATTGCATGAAGTATTTGGAAATGTTTTATAAAATATTAATCCATGGTTTGGTTGTTCAAGAGGTATAATTATAATTCTTTTTTCTATGAGGAGGTTATAAAGTTTTGTTGTTCATCTTATTAAAAAAATTATTGATATAAAAATTCATAGATGAAATCCCCATTTTAGTAATTCATTTCAAGATTAAAATTATATTAGATTCATGTGGAAAAGAAATGTTATTCTATATAGGGTATATCATGATAATATCTAATTCCTGATGAGAATGGGGATGTATTTTTGTGAAGGATATTAATAGGCCTGAGAGTGTTATGATAAATTATTTCTATTTTCTTTATTAGTATATATATATATATAACTGAGAAATGATATTTTATGTTTCATTTATATTTTTTCATGTCTCCATTGATCATTCATGGATATAATGGGCTCTTAGGTACAATTATAAGAGAAATAAAACACAAGGAATTTATTACACTAACTATATCATTGGATTATGCTAAAATAACTAAATATCCATACTTTGACAATGTACATTATAAAATATTTCCATAATTTTTATATTTTTGATAGTAGTAAATTAAGAAATTCTCTCTGTTTTTTGGGACAATGAAAACATCAGTAATGACCTTTTGGTGAAAATGGAGAACTTGTTTAATAACTGGGAAAGTACAAGGATGTTTTTGTTCCATGGCTTCAGTCCCCTATGTAATTTATATTATCATATATATTATAATTTTTTAAATGATTTGGGAGATTATGTTTCTTTATACATTTACCTATTTTAGTTTTATTCATTTCAACATTATTATACTTTAGATTTTCCTTGTTCATATTCAGTATCTTAGGGAACTATTTTCACAATAGAACATATATCTATCATATTTTATTCATCCCATGATATAAAATAGTGAATTTTAATGGTTTATTTCAAAATAATAATTTTTACTATATATTTTACTATAATCTCCACCTATTTTATTGAATGAATCATAGTTATTTGTCTTGAAAATAGTGACTTTCTTATAATGTTTTAAATGGAATTTATTTTAGGATCTCATGTGAATTATTTTAAAATAAAATGGATAAGATCATTTTTTATGTGTTAAATCTAAACTACCATTAGTGATTTTATTTTAAATGATATTATTCTGATGTGTGTATGATTTATAATATTCTTTTTGATAATTCCATTAAAAAATTTAGGTTTCATCATGGCTATAACTAATATGGGGTTTTTGTTTAATGTGTGTTAGGGAAACAATGAGAAAGATAATATGCTCAACAATTATAGGTGTATGATTATATTATTTTTATTATTTTAGTAATTTACTTATATCATTAACCATTCTGTATTATAATTATAATAATGTAAAATTTTATATTGAATCATTTGTTCATATGGATTTTTTTTAATTTTGAAAAATTTATCTTATGCAATTTTTTAATTTAATTATTATTATTTTGTTTTGTGAATGATATTGATACATAGTATTTTTAACTCTCACACAATTAAAATATAGAAATAATTAATCAAGTACAAAATAAGTTTTCTAAATGGTTTCCCCTATTGTTGTTGAATATTTCCATGATATATTCGTAGAAATATAAGAAAACTGATCTAAATTAATGTTATTAATAGATATCATGGTAGGATTTCATCATCCATACCCTCATTTATATTTTATAATATAAAATAATCTACATTAATTTTTTTAAACATCTCTCAGGTACTTAAAATAATTCCAGACTAGGAGAAAATTCCCTCAATGAGCTCTTATATACTTCAGTATTAGTATTAAATTAATCTAAAAGACTTTAATAAATATACAGTAGTCATAAGCTCCATTTTAGTAATGAAAAATGAACTTCTAGAAATATATATCATTATAATATTTATGATTTACATTCTTTATAAAAAATATTATTCACATCTTTTAAACACTTCACTATCAAATGAATATGAAATTAAACCTATAAAACATTAGATATTTTTACAAATGACACATGTTCTTATTTGAATGTTCATCATTAATAAATAATAATATTCTATAGATATTTTCCAATGTTATGATATTTAAATTTCCACTATATTTAGTAATATTTTGATCATTTACTTCCAATCAATATATTTAGATAAAATTACAAATATGTTCATAAAAATAATGAAACTAAATCATCTATTTTAAATCATGACAATGTCTAATTAAAATTTCCTATAAAATTTTATTTTTTCTTATTAATTTAACTAAATCACAATAAAAAATATTCACAATGATACTTTTGTTAATATAACAGGTGAGTAACATGAATCAGTAAGATACAATAAGGATTTCACATGTAGACAAAATAAATGATACAAAATTAATCGAGAAATTAACTTCTCTTTGATCAAATTCCCTAACACATAAAATTTTATAAAATATAAAAAAAAATATAAAAAAAAATATTTTTCACCATGAGAAATATCCCGAATTGAACACATTATCTATTGATTCAATATAAATCAAAGTTGGTAGTTAACTCATGTAAATTATTCTGTTAACAAATAATAATGGGACACTATGGCCATATGTTCAACTGATTGGTAACTCGTACAGTTTAGTTCATTGACTACCCAAAAACCCACAGTTATATTTGTAAAAAATTTATAAAAAACAATATTGGAATACATAAAAGGGATTTTTTTTGTTATAGATGAGGGTTATAGAGAATATCAGAAACATTTGGGCTTATTCTTATCAATTTTAATTAATGATTTGGTTAAATCCTCAGAATTCAAAAACAAAACCCATGAATACATGATGATAAGAAGTATTAACATAAAATTTAAATTTCATTTATAAATAAAATATCCTTATCTTGATATTTATTTAAATGTCAATGGATATTATTGGACATGTTATTCTATATTATTTTTGATAATGAACCCAATGTATAATTTCTATAGTGTAGTCAATATCTAATGGATGAATTATAAAAATATCATGGTTGTACACCTAGGTGAGAGCATAGAAAATTTTATTATCTTTCATAATTAGTTATTGATTGAAACAAGAATGACCTCATCATGTAATTATTATATCTTTTTCTCACTCGTTATAGTAAGGTGGGAGGGTGTAATAACCTCTAATTCACAACTGTTCATGTTGGGTTATCTATATATCATTAAAATTATCAACATATTATATCGTTGTGCACAAAAAATTTGTATCCTCTCAAATTGATACAGTTGTGTTAATATACATTGGGCTAGACATAAAACAATTTTTAATAATACCTTATGTAATAGTTAAATAAGGATAAAAAAATATAAAAGATTATTATTATTATTATTATTATTGAATTATAAGACATAATATAGCTCATATATATTTAAATATAATTTATTAAGTATATATATATTAACATTTAATTAAATTAAAGTATATAAAATATAAGATTTCATCTAGAATCTTATATTATATTGTTAATCCTCCTTGTATTGTATATAACAATGAATAGTAAATAAATATCACTATATTATTAATTAAGTAAATAAATAAATTTACATCCAAATTTGTGAGTAAATTATTTATATTTTATTATTTTAACAGTGAATTATTATTTACCTTTAAAAAATAGGATATAAATAAATAATACATTTTTTTGACACAAAAATAATATTTATTAAATATAAAACTCACACATATTAATTAAAATAAATTTCCTTCAATTTATGTGATCAATGCTACCTAATATTTTTAATTCATCATTATAGGGAATAAAATTATTGTAATATTAACTTAAAATATACTTTTACTCTGATTATGGATACAGATAAATTGTTACTCTTTGGGTATATTTCATAGTGGTATTAGGTCAGATGGACTAATGTATAAAATTAATGTGTAACAATAATATAATGTACCCAAGGAGAAATATATTAATTTAATCATGATAATAACCCCATACATAATCTATCTATTAAAAAACCCATATATATCAATTTAACATCCACAATGTTTCATAATTAATTTTACAACCTATATGGTTGAAATATCAGGCATTTAATTCCTGAAATACATTCATCATTGAACTACTATTTTCATGGATTTATCATGAAATTTCATTTCAATTAAGGATCCAGAGATATATACTTCTATAAAATGATAGGTAAAAATAGTTTCATAACTCATTCATTTATATATATCGCTTATGACTTGCCCAATGTATCATACCACATATCGATCATATGTTTTAAGGATTTCAAACAATACATCGATGCACAAATAATATTTTATAATATAAAAATATTTGTAAGTTTATAGACCAACACACAAATCTAATTATAGAAATATACAGTGACACATATATCATACGGAATTGTAATTCATTGTTTTTTCATAAGATTCTCCCTTATATATTACATTGTGAAAACTTTAGTGGAAAAACCCTCAATTTATCATGATCCCTCTACACGAGATAGTAAGGCACCATCTTTGTACCTTCATACCAAATTATCTAACCATTGAACAAAGTATCCATTATATTGGAATATCATTTCATGTTTCACTTTATATAAAATATTTTTTTTCCTTTTTATGTAAAAAATACTCATTATACATTATCAAATTAATATTTCATTCAGCAAAACAATCATAAGAAAATATATTTATTAATATTTTATTATGATAATAATATAGTTATGTAATCTACAATGTATATTAGTAATAGGGAACTAAATGAAATAGTTTCCTAGTTAAATTCGAACTAATTACCAAAAAATGGGTTAACCTCACTTGATATACATGCTTCCTATGAGGTATATTGTATTTTTTGGAAACAATTGGTTCCTTTATTCTAATGACTATATCGAAAACCCCATGAAAAATTATATTATCTGTCGATATCATTGAGTATTTAATTTATATCCAATAAAAAATAAGAAATATTGGTAAAAATTATACTATTGAAAAAAAAAATCCTACAAACACTACACCAAAATCAGTGTTTAGTGGGAGATTATTAAATTGCAAAGAATTTTTTTACATAATTTAGCAGGAGTTTGTTAAATACTACCACTAAAAAGTTCATATTTTTCAAAAAACTGACTTAATAATACTTAACCCCCCCACTTCCCTAACCCCTATGACCCTGACCCCTCATAGCCCTACCCTCAATGAACCTCTATTCCTTGCCTTGCCACCGGTCCCAAGCCTTTCCAACCCATTAAGTGCATCTCCATTGGTCTTGAGCCTCATTTCCCCTCTCTACTATTCACATCCTGTCATGAGCCTCGTCGCCCCTTTGTTGTGTCTTATAAACTATTGTATCATCAAAAAACATATACCCATTTATTAAGGTAACTTCATATGCTTATTTTCTCTATTATATTGATTATGTATTTGGTGTCAATCCAATTTATGTGTTATCATGAGATTTTTAATTGTTATTTAAGATTTTGTTATCCTTACCAAAATAATTTATTAATTTTCTCATTCTATAATTATGTAATAGTTATTAAGCATGAGAAAATATTTTATCTATTTATTTTTACATACCATGAAATATTTCCACATAGGTTTTCAATTTAGTGATAAGCAACTTATAACTGGGATACACTATTGAAATAATTAAAAAATTTCAAGTTGATTTATTCTATTAAACTACAAGTAAGTAACTCATGTTTATGATTATATGGATGGGTTTATTAATAAAATGTCTTCCTTGTTATGTTATATATATAGGGGAGTTTATTTGTTATGCTATGTTGTTACTTGGATATAGTATAATAAATTTTTTATTTATTTATTTAGGTTAGGATAGAAATATATGATGATTTATTTATGTTATGAAATCAGTAAATAATTATATAAGAATGAATTATTATTTTTAATAAAAAACAACAATATTTATATTAGTTTCATTTACTTAGAAAAATTATTGAGAATAGAATTGGGGTTTGAACAAAAATTAAATTTTATAAACACTAGTTGTGTTTATATACGAAATTTGTTATATATGATTTTTTAGAACCCAGACTGTAAATTGAATATTCACTTTGTTCACTCTATTTATAAAAGTGTTCAGGAATGGGTTAGTTCACGAACCACAAATTAATTAAATATGGTATTCTAAATTGAAATCATATCACTTTGGAATTTTAGTTACTTTTGAAATTCAATCAAATTTATCAATTTTTATCGGTACTTGATTAATATGGTATGACGTAATATGAAAATATATTTTGTATAAATGGAAAACTTATTATATTCAAAGGGTTCAATGTGTAAAAAACTTTTTCCTATGAATACTACCTATATTTATTAATAGTTTTTTTCACAAAATTATGTTTTAAAAAATTGAAAACTTATTTTGATGAAGTACATATATTTTTTCTTTTAGAATTTATTTCTTGTATCAAAATCCAAGCCTTGTTATTTTATTTGAATGTTGCTATTATATATTATTTGTTTCTTATTCCATGTCTTATACAATGTTTATCTCACTAGAAGTATGAATCATTTATTTCATATTCAATTTATTATGGTTTATTTGGATAGATATTCGCATGATTTATTGAATTTCAAATTAAAATAGGTATTTATATTATTTTATTGGATTTGTTCTTTAGATTTGTGATATTTTATTATTTAATGCCGATATTATAAATGTTTTCACTGATAATATTTTTATAAAAGATATTTGTTTCATGTAGTGTTGAAGAATTTTATTTATTTATAAATGTTTTCCATGACCAAATCATGTGTATTTAGTTTTTTAATTAATTTTTTGTTCTAAAATTTATTCAAAATATTCATTTTTGATGATTTTTTATTATAATTTATAATTTAAATTATTTTAAAAAAAATTAATCACAATATATTGAATCTTTATAAATGATAATGATTTGATATCAATCGAATTTTAAATTATGAATGTTTCTTAATTTTGTATTTAATAATTCTGAAAATTGATGAATTATGAACATCACATATTATAGATGCATCGGAATACCTTGGTTAATTATTAATAATGTGAGTCACCATATAAATATGTTTTTTTCCTGATAGAGAATTATGTTTGGTATTAAAATTGAGAAAAATAAGTCTCAATATATTCATCATTAAAATGAAATGAGTGGAATGAAAAATTCGATATTTGACTGGTTTCCATTTATGTATCCTCACGAGAAAGAAAATTTAACATATAAATAAGACAATGGGAGGATTTTATATGACACAACTGATGAAAATAATGATGTTGAAAGATTAAAGAAATGATGGATGATCTAAGGAATATTATATATCAAGCATGTGTTAAAATAAAGTAGTTAAAATTTTTAATGTTACTATATCATAGGAAAAGCATGTTTGTAATATCTATTATTGGAATCAATTATATTCATACCATTAAGAAAGTGATTCTTACTATTAAAAAGTGTTTCATACCTTTACCCAAGTAATTTATATCCCTTTACAAGTGCTAAGAAACCCTTAAGCTGCATGAAAAAATGTAAGTTACCCTTGTGTAGTGAACTCTTTACCATTTAAAAGTGTTATGGGATTTATGTTAATCTATTTTGCATGATTTATTAAATTATTATTACATGTATGTAAATTATAAGTTCCTTTAGAGAACTTTTATAATTATCTTTATATGACCAGTTTAAGTAAACGGTATCCATTACAAAACTTTACTACTTACCATTATGCAATGCTTATAATTTTTTCTTAACCATACAAAAATATATAATTTACTTATGTAATGAATGTGTAAAATGAAACATATCTTTATGCATACTATATATTTTAAATGTATCCTTTACCAAAATTATAAAAAATATGAGGTACCCTTATGCACCCTGTGCAAAAATTACTTTACCCTTATGTGGAATATATATGAATAAAATTTCTTTGTTATATTAAAGTATTTGGGTATCTCATCTTTTTGAATAGTAGAAACACTCTACCACTGGAAAACAGTAGCTGGACTAAAATACATTGAGTATTTTTGAATTTGAGCCTGGTACATTAATGATTAATATCGTTCTATATTATTTTATAACTTTTGATATTTAAATATACAATGAAGAATTAGTAAATTCCCATGTGTAAAAGATTAAATAGATTTAAAAATCATGTTATAGAGTTTTGTTTTCTCTATAAATAGAATCTAAGATAATAATTGGATAATGAATAAGAAATATAGTTATAACTTCGTGTATTCATTATACTAATTTTTTGAGGCATTTCTAGTTTCCCTATATTTTTTTCTTCTCTGTCAATTAAATATTGTCTGATGTTCTTTACTCTATAGAAGTTTCTTCATCAATATATCACAATAGTCCAAATAGTTTTATTATTTTTCCGAAGTGTCTATAATTCTTATTTAAAATACGGTTATAATAACATTTAAAAGGTAATGTATAGTTATTTAACATATTCATATTTTTTCAAACTAGTATATATGCTTATCTTTTCTTATTTTATAATAGTAATGTGTTTTAATTTTTTTCATAATGTGTAGAAACATTGTGATATATATAGATAAAATCTAGATCACATTACTGAGGAACACACCTGAGTATGCTAAGGGTTTGGAGGAGTTTTTATATTTCTAATTTTCTAATCAAACTCTTGAAGGGATAATAATATTTCCATGTATGAAATATATATTTAGAATATGGTTGAAGAGAGATGATGTTTATGAATAGTTGATATTGAATCTATTCCCAACTCATTATTTGTGATGGAGTTGGAATAGTGAATCGAATGTGAAGAAATGTTGATCTCTAATTTCAATCCAAATAATTAACTCCCAATTTCGTCGACAATGGAAAATGAAATGAAAAACCTTATAAATGATTCATTCGACATTTCATGACCCCAATATCAAAATCAAAACATATCAAAACAACCAGTTGAGGTTTCTATAAATAGAAACATGATAAGTGGTGTTATTGAGACTGTAGGACAACCAGATCAATATTGTAACATAACATTGGATCCTCCTTTAAATTATGTGGAGACTAATGTAAGAGTAAACTTCACTGAGCAGACAATATAATTTTAGGGTTTATTATACTATGTCAATAAATAGTTGTATAGTGGATGTCTTAAATATTTAAAACATTGTTTTCTACCGATGATGTATAATATCTAATTCCTATGTTGAATTTAAAATAACTTGATGTCCATGATATTCGAATTATTGTGTGATTCATTTCCTAAAGCAAAGATCCTTGATTATTTTTATGATCTAATTTTTTTTTAAGAATAGTGGTCTAAATTATATAGAAAACATATGTGTCCCAATGATTTTATGATTATTTGGGGAGAATATTCAAGAAGATAGGATTTCAAGAAATCTTCTTCCTCTAGATGGCAGTCTATTGGTGATGTTGGAAGTCTGAATCAACATAATACCATGATGAAAAATAAAATGGACATACCTACAATGTATTTGAATTACATTTCCTTAAATCCCCGATTAAAAAGACTATTCATGTCATGAAAAATAGCCAAACACATAAAGTGGAATTCTATAGACAATAACAATGATTGGTTAATGCGACATCCAAGAGATTCAAAATTGTTGAAGAAATTTGATACATTACATCCAATTCTCATCAGAACCATGGAATGTAAATTTGGGAATTCCTACTGATGGATTCAACCCATTAGGGACTTTGAAAACCAGTTATAACATTTTGCTGGTTGTTTTTATCCCATACAATTTTCTTATATGGATGTATATGCAACAATATTATTTTAATATTATGATGATTATTCCTGGAAAAAATTATAGGAAATGATATTGATGTATACTTATAGCCTTGAAATTCATAATTACTTGAGTTAGGGAGAAACGGTGTTGAGACATATGATTCAACTTCTAGAACAATGTTCTAAATGCATGTTATTCTAATGTGGACCATTAGTGAGTTACCTTGAATTGGGAATTTATCAGGTTGGAATACATACACGAGTTTGGCTTGTCTTATTAGTAACATTGATTTTGAGCCTCATCAGTCACCCAAAGAAGACAATGGTGATTCTTGTGTCATCAAAGATTTCTTGATGTATATCATATATTTTGGATACACAAGTTAAAATTTGACGGTTTCATTGATTGTAGACCACATCCAAAGTTCATAATAGGTTCTGTAATAATGAAAAAACATGGAAATGAAGAAATAGAATTGGGGAAAGTATATCATTTGAATTATAGTGGTAAATGAGTTCGAAGTGTATTGTTAAATGAAATCAGAATGCAACAATTGAATAAAAAAGGATATTATTACAACATCCATGTTAAGAATTTAACTTTTTGCGGTATAATCATTATTTTATGCATATTGATAAAAATTATTTTGAAATTTTTATCTTCAGATTTTTCAATAATCATGTAATGTCTAAGGATCATCTACAAGCTCATAAATACTTACATGAAATAAAACTAAAGCATGATCTCTAGACCAATGTGAATGGAATGTATGCTCTAGAAATTTTTACAATGAAAATTTGGGGTAAAAATATATTCCATTGAATTTTGAAACATGTGACATAATTTTATGGGTATTCAAGTAACATATCAAGGTGTGTTGGCCTAATTAATTTTAGGTTACATAGGCTGAAAAACAACGATTTAAATATTTTTTTACAAAAGTTACATACATTGGAATTGTATACATTATTACAATAAAATGTTACTGCTATTGTACTCTAATTATTCATATTTTTCAGACAACTATGTGTGAAAATAATACATCCATTTCAAATTTAAAACCTTCAAGAGAGATTTTCATTAACACATTTTCAATTGAGATGATCTTCCCTCTGCAGTTTTTACTATTATGATTCATTTATCCAACCATTTGGTTGAGGAAGATAAATTAAGAGGCCATATACACTATTGATCAATGTATCCAATTAAGAGGTACTTCATCTATATGTTTTTAGTTTCAATAAACAATTATATGAACTTCATTAAATACATAATTATGTTTTTTATTTTATTTCACATATATCCCAGTCATTTGAAATCATAGTTCAAAAATAATTCTCAACATGAAGGATCTATTTTTGAAGGATATTTGGATTATGAGTGTCTTAGATTTTGTTCTAGAACATGGATTATATTTAGGAAATACCCAATTTAGTTGGAAAAGTTGATGAAACATTGACTCAAACTGAAATAAATCGGGAAAAAATCCTTCATGCCATTGGTCGGTCAGTTGGGAGGACCCCAAATGTTAAACTAATAGAAATGTAATTATTAAAAGCACATAGATATATCCTAATAATTATTGAAATTATAGATCCATTTATTTATGGGTAAAGGATACAAACAAAGAGACTAATGAGAGGACGTATATTAAATGTGAAATATATAACAAAATATGTTAATAATGAATTTCTAGAATGGATTGTAAGATATGTAATTTCCTAAATATAGAAATCAATAATGATATTAGGTTGATAGATATATATTATAAATATAATAATATATATATATATATATTTAGATCATGAATAACGATTCTCGAGTAGATTTGTAGAAGATTTCATGTTTTTTGCTTGAGGTTATCTAAAACAAGATAGAAAGTTTGACACTTACAATGTAAATTACTTTTAATTCAATAAAGTTGATCAGGAAGAGGGCTTGAAAACACAAAATAGTTTCATGATTACATTTTCAGAAGAAGAATACTATATAAAATTGACTGATATTATCGAATTAAACTACAATAGGCAATTACTAGTGGTTTTTTTCTAATGAAATTGCATATGTAATATCACAGGTGTTAGAAGGGATTCGTTGAAATTTACTAATGTGAACATATCTCACATGATGGATATTGGTGACAGTGAACTACATGATCTGTATATCTTATCATTACAAGTGTAAATGGAATATTATGTGAAAGATGTCATGGATGAAGGGTGGATTATAGTTTCTCATGTAAAACAAAGAGACTCGTATGATATGGGTGATGAAGTGGAATATTTGACCTCTGACATTGAATCCCATCAACCGAAAGAAGCAGATTTATTTTTCCACCATGATATTAAAAATAATAGTCTTAAAATATAGGTTGTTGTAGATTAAGTAATGATGGAAAAGGAAACCGAGATGATTGGAGGAGAAAAAGACTGTTTGTGCAGTTATCCATTCAATTAACAAACACTTATGTTATTTGTGCAGTCATTCATTATTATTTTTATGTATATTTTTTTAGTACTGTAAATAAGTTATCATTTCTATTTTTCCTGTATAAATTATTTGAAATAAATGTTCAGATTTTAATTTTTTTATTAAATGATAATAATTTCAAGGAAGCATTATTCTCACACTATGGGGTCAATGAGTTTTTTGAGAAGCTGATCATCTCTGGTAATTTTTTCATTAGTTTAATATTTATTATATAATGTTATCTATTTAATATATTTAATTATTGTTTTATCTTTTTTTAATGTATTCAATGAGTTTAGGCCACCAAGCATCCTGAAAAAAAGTGTGGTTGAATGTTCATAAAAAATCGTATGGGATTTTTGTTAATGAGATTTCCAAAAATGTTGGGGTATGGATTAATATTTCATTATAATTACTTATTTTTAGTTTTCACTATGTTAATATATATTTCTTCTAATATGAATGATATTTTATTTATAAGTAAAAATTAAAGAACTATGGGATGCCAATCCTGCATAGTCCCATCCAGTATCCCATGACGACCTAGTTCATAATTTCCTTGGAAAGGATCATTTTGGTCGAGTGCACGGATGGGTTTGGGACTATTACCATCAAAGGTACTTGGTAGACAAATAGAGATTTAATTTGATGAAAAGTGGTGAGAAGGTAAACCAAACAACATCAAAATCATTTATCTCACAAACATTAATAGATTTTATGTCTAAATATAAATTTACAACATTGATTAACTTTCAATACAATTAACTTACAAGTGATAGGATCTAGAAGTAGATATGGAGATGGATAGGGTGACGAACAAAGTTCATCATTGTGAAATTATTAGAGGATAGTTTTTGTTCATGTATCAGTATATACAATGTGGGTATTTTTTTATATTTTTATTACATTTTAGATGGGATCAGAACAACAGGTGTAACATCCTAGGTAAATAATGAATAAAACATTTTCTTATTTATTAATATTTACGAATTAAATATTAATTTTACTTTAAAAGGGTTGCTATGTTCGATAGCATACCAGATATGCAATAAAGAGTTTCATTGAAATCTTATGTTGCACACTAGTAATAAAATAATATTATTTTAAATGGCAGTTAACACATAGCCGTTGTATTGGCGGGAAAGGATAGAAATAACTAAAATATGATTATATATGTTTTTAAATGTTTTTACTTTTATCTAATAAAAGATAAAGGTTTAAATACGGAAAGAGTTCAATTTTAGGCATATATGCCCTAGTTTTCGCAAAAGGTTCACTTATCGCCTATTGAGGGTGAACCGTCATTAAATATAGTTTTGTTCACTCTTATAAATTCTATTGGACCAAATAAAACTCTGCATTATAATTGGGACCTCAAAATTTACTTTGTGTTAATTTTTGGTATTTTTCCGCTAAAGTTCATTTTTTAATGAATAGTGTAAAAAGTTGTATTTTAATTCAAAACCTATTTTTAATCTAATTTATTTATATGATTAGATTATCATTTGAATTGGTTTTAAAGTGAAATTAGAATATATTTTTACCATTAAATCCAATAGTGGTCATTGGAATTAATTTCACTTTGAAATCGGACTTAAACTAGTGTCAATCTTTTGATACTTATTGTTTCATAAAAACCCGTTATTTGCTCTGACAACGGGAATTAATTGTTAAATTAATTAATGCAACTTATAGTTTTGGAAATTTGTAAAATGGACTTTATTTTTGAATTCGGAATATCAAATATAGCTTAGGGTGAAGTTTTGGTATTTATCTGAAAAACATCAATTTTTGTTGAATAGTGAAACCACTAAGTGGTACTTATAAAAACTAATTTTCCGTTTAAATGTAATTTTGCCAACTCTGTGTTTTGAATTTCAAAATTCCGACATACATGGTTGTCATTAAGAAGTAAAATGTGGTTCAATCGGATTAAAATAATTTTTTGGTGAATAGTAACTTATTAAGTTTTTAATCGCGATTAGAGGTAATTAGTGTAGTTTATGGTAAAAATAATGTTTTAATAATATGACATGATCATGACACATGTCCTACCCTAATTTGATATGTCATGTCCGACCAAGACAATCCATGGGTCAACTTGGGGACCCCATTGAGCCACTTTGGTTGGGAAATGACATAAATAACTTCTTATTTAATGTTAAAGTAAAAATGACACAAAAATGAGATGTTTTACTAAAAAAAAATTTTACATGGGGTTATACAAGTTATATTTTTGACTATAAATAATCATTAGAAAGATAAAAATAGTTCCTACATCATGATATTTTTGTATAATTTTTATACGTTAAATATATTAAATTATTTATGACATCATGATGATGCAGTGATTACCTCATTAATAAAGGATTTGAATAAAATGAAAAGATAATGTAAAATCTATGACCTACACATGTACAAAACCTATTGGATGGGTATATTCAGAACCCTTTTCACCATACCATTTAATTATATCAATGTGGGACCTTTTGAATCCGAAACTCATTTTACAATAAGGTAACATTTCTTTACATTCCAAGAGTGCTCCTCCTCTCCTCTTATAAATGTCCCCCACCTCTACCTCCTTACCCTCACTTACAAGGCCTTTGGCTCGGCCAAGCACTGCCCGTTTTGTCTCTCCACTTCCCTCTATTACTATTTGAAGCCTCACTTTGGGCATAATTCTTGCCAAGGAAGCCTTTGAGCACAAATCTAAGAGAGTTAGCTGATTTTAAGGTAATGTGTTCACTTGTGTTGTATTGTTTTATTTTGCTTCTCCAACCCCATAAACTCTTTTTATTCATTTATTTTGTAACAAATATAGTATCTTAAATATACTAGGATGTTGTTATAATATTCTTTCGAGCTACACTTAAACACATCTACATCTAATGGTTAAAGAACATACTATTTCTGTGGTTGGTGAATTTCTGCATCACGAAACGATGATTGTTCAATCTTATTTTAAACACATTTAATGGTGGCCATTAAGATTTCACTATATTTATATATGATATATATTATGTTTATGTTTTCCTTATGCTTCTGTATTTTTTATTTTTGGTTTAACTTTATGGTTTCAATTGTGGGTAAACACGATAATTTCATTTTAGGAAGTGCGGACTACCGCTCCCTCAAAGTGATTTGATTCGTTAATGCCATATGTGGGATGTATAAAGGATTGATTTAAAGTTATTATAAATGATGTTATACTGAAATTATAATATACCTCTATATCATTATTTTTTTTCTTTCCATTAATGTATGAGATTGAAATGAAAGTAGCGTTCATGCGTACGTACGGCTTACCGTCTCCATGAACGGTGCATTTTATTTCTTATCCCCAAATGTAATGTACTATTATAAGTACATATATATAATGGATATATGTGATGTATGTTACATATAAATGATAAATATAATTCTGTAATTAAAATATACATACCTCTCATTTAGTTTTAATTCCATTAATATGACATAGAAATGAATGTAGCGTTCATGCGTACGTACGGCTTACCGTCTCCACGAACGGTGCATTTCATTTCTTACCTCTAAATGATTATGTGATATTATAAATACATGTATATGCTGGATTTATATGATATATATGATATCCCAATCATGAATATCATTATGGATATAATGAACCTTTGACCACACGAACAACATGTAATTGTAAGAATTCCACTTTCGACTTAAGAACAAAGTATCGACAAAACAAACATTATTATCTTAAATTATTACATAATGTTTATAACATGGTAATAAGTGATATAAAATTAATAATTTACATGAAAAGGTTCTTAATAAAGTATAAATTTACTCAAGTTTATTATTCAGGACGTTACAGAACGATCGAGTCAAGTCGGTTCCAATGTAAGGGAACTTCTTAACCCAATTATCGTTCTTTGGGTTAATCTCCTAGTTTCAAATTATGTCATGATATTATTATGTCCTATCTTGTATTTTTTACTTTCATTATTTTTAATTATAGTGAATATTCATAATAGATCCAATTTATTTAAAAATGATCTTTGTAAGGGACTTCGTCTCAATCTCCTTTCATTGAGGAATATTTCGTTTTATACACAACTATCTTTTATACAGTGTTTAAACCCCATTGAATTTTACTTTTATACAAAAGGAATATTTTTCTACGAAGCATTTTACTAAATGACAAAAAGGTATGTTTCTTTTAAAGTACGCGGTGACAACAACCTTTTCTGCCACGGCGAGTATTATTTGGTCTTTGGCTTCCTCAACAAGCCGTAATGTTTTTTTTAAATGAAATAAATACCATATACTCTTTTAAGTATTTTGGTATTGAAAATGGTTTTTATAATGGATTTGTTATCTCAATATATTTAAGTAATATATTGTCATCAAAGTGTGGAAATGTTTTCATTCCATTATATTTTTTTATGTCTTATGATTTTTATAATGGTACTTGGACATTTGATGGGTGGTTATGTGATAAACCATATGACGGGTGGTGCCGTGAATACCAGGACGGGTGGTTATGTTATAACCTCCAATGCATTGGGTATGGAAGTCGGCTGTATGGATATTCCATTAAGTATGTATGGAATTTGGCCGTCTGGCTATTCCATTAAGTGATATGTGTCGAAGTCGACCGTATGGTTATTCCACTTAAGTATGTTTATGTCCCAAGTTACCTCTATATGTTATGTGTTCTTTATATGGGTTGTATGGTAATCCTTTGGTTACAAAAGGGTAAGTAATGATATTTTATTCAGTGAAGAGTTTTTACTACTTCATGAAGGTGAAGGTATTACTTTGATAAAGTATACATGGTTTACTTGATGTTTGAAAAACTAACAGTTTTCATTATTTTTGTATCCCTTACTGTGCTTTTTATGCTCACCCCAAGTTTTTTTTGAAATGTTTTTCACAGGACATAATGTGGAATAGGTTCAAGGATGGGATTAAGGGAATGTCATGATATATAAAACATGTAAGTAGACATGTTTCTTTTTAATAGTTTTTTATTCTATGGAAACTTAGTAGAAGTGTCTAATTTGTAATCTTTTGAGATGTAATAGTTATTTTCTAATTCTCTAAAACTCTAAACCTGAAAAGATCCTCAATGTGAATTATTTATTTAATTCAATATTATGTATGGTTTAAGGCCTGGGCCTTAAGTTGGTATCAAAGGTCGGTTTAGACAACATTAGGAGTTAGAAAATTGTTAAATTATAAATTAATTTATGGTATGACTGAAATGTTATAGCATTTAATTATTACCATGTTGCTTCACCTAAGATATTTCTGTGATAAAAATGGTTTTTCATAGAGGAAACAGAACAACTTTTCTGGGAAGGCATACAAGGGGAAATGACCTTTCAAATCAGTACCCGGAGATGGTCAGAATGAAGACTAAAAAGTTTGTTGCAGTGATGGCTCAGTTGACTCAGGTGAAAAATGTTGGTTGTGTTTATTGATGATATTTTAGTGCTTTTTAAAAGTAAAGAGGATCATAAAAGTCATTTATGGGTTATTTTGCAAACCTTGAAAGAAAAGAAACTATATGTAAAATTCCGCAAGTGTGAGTTTTGGTTACAACAAATTTCTTTCTTGGGTCACATTTTTTCAAAAGATGGCATAACTGTTGATCCTGCTAAAACAAATATTCTTGAAGAATGGCCAAGACCCACAAATGTAACCGAGATTCGTAGTTTTCTTGGTTTGGTAGGTTACTATCGAAGGTATGTTGAAAATTTTTCACGGTTATCTAGTCCAATGACTAAGCTAACTCGTAAGGGTGTTAAGTTAATCTGGACAAAAGAATGTGATGATTGTTTTCAGGAGTTGAAAAGAAGATTGGTGAATGCTCCAGTTTTGGCACTACCTTCCAGGAATGGTGAGTTTTTTATATACAGTGATGCTTCGTTGAAGGGACGTGGATGTGTCCTTATGAAGAATTATTAGGTAATTGCTTATGCTTCACATCAGTTGAAAACTCATGAGGTAAATTACCCTACACATGATTTGGAATTAGCTGCTGTTGTTTTTTCTCTAAAAATTTGGAGGAATTATTTGTATGGAGTAAAGTGTGAAATATATTCTAATCACAAAAGTTTAAAGTATATATTCACTCAGAAAGAATTGAGCATGAGACAGAGGAGATGGCTGGAATTAATCAAATATTGTGATTGTACAATTCATTACCATCCGGGAAAAGCAAATAAAGTGGCCGATGCTTTGAGTCAAAAAAGTAATGCTTCATTAACCATGCTATGTTTGGAACGAGATCCTTTTGTTTTTGATTTGATGAACTTTTTCATAGAAGTTGTTGGTGCAGGAAGTTCTTCTGTTTTGTTTTAGGTATCAGTGAGATCATCCCTATCAGACAGAATTAAGAAAGCACAGAGGGGAGACAGTGAGTTGTAGAAAAGGGTAGAGCTGGTTCAGAAGGGTAAGTTGCCTAAATTCAACATTGATAATGATTTTGTTTTGATGTTTGGGAAGAGATTATGTGTCCCTGGTGATTCACAGTTGAAGAATTAGTTGTTATGTGAGGCCCATAGTTCCCCATTTTCAGTTCATCCTGGCAGTACTAAGATGTACAGGGATCTGCGGGAGTATTACAGGTGGGATGGAATGAAAAGAGATATTGCTGATTTTAATGTGAAGTGTTTGAGTTGTCAGTAGGTTAAAGCAGAGCGACAGTTACCGAAAGGGATGCTTCAGCCTTTACTAGTGCCAGAGTGTTAATGGGAAAACATATCCATGGACTTTGTTGTGGGATTACCGAGGACATCTAGAGGTAATAATGCAATCTGGGATATTGTTGATCACATGACTAAATCTGCTCATTTCCTTGATATACGGGATACTTTTTCACTAGATCAACTTTCCCGTTTTTATCTTAAAGAGATTGTCAGGTTACATGGAGTTCCTCTCTCCATTGTGTCTGATCGTGATCCCAGGTTTACTTCTAACTTTTGGAAAGGCCTTCAAAAGTCGTTGGGTACTAAATTAAATCTTAGTACAGCTTTTCATCCGCAATCAGATTGGCAGTCAGAACAAACAATTTAGACCTTGGAGGATATGCTATGAGCTTGATCGATGGATTATCAAGGAAGTTGGGACCAACATATTTCTCTGGTTGAGTTTTCTTATAATAACAGTTTTCATTCCAGTATACAGATGGCACCATTTGAGGCATTATATGGGATGCGCTGTTGAACTCCATCATTTTGGGATGAAGTGGGTGAAAGGAAGTTGATGTGATGAGAATTGATAAAAGAGATGGCAGAAAAAGGTCAGTTGATTCAGAAACACTTGAGAACTTCTCAGAGCAGGCAGAAGAGTTATGCAGATAACCGGAGGAAGGATCTATCCTTCGAGGTAGGTGATCATGTTTTTCTCATGGTTTCTCCATGGAAAAGTATGATGCGATTTGGTATGAAAGTAAAGCTGAGTACAAGGTTCATTGGACAATATGAAATTCTGGAGAGAGTTGGATCAGTTGCTTACTGAGTGGCTTTACCTCCGAGTTTATCTCAGGTACACAATGTTTTTCATGTTTCGATGCTGAGAAGTATATGCCAGATCCATCTGATGTTTTGAGTCCAGAGGTAGTTCAGCTGGAAGAGAACCTATCTTATAAAGAACAACCAGTCCAAATTCTTGACTGAAGAGGGAAAGTGTTGCGAAATAAGGTAATTCACTAGGTAAAGTTTTTGTGGAAAAACCATATTGTCGAAGAGGCAACGTGGGAATTTGAAAATGCTATGAGGGATAAATACCCCCACTTATTTTGATAAGTGAATAAAATTGCGAGGAAGCAATTCCCAAAAGGGGGGAAGGATGTAACATCCCAGGTAAATAATGAATACAACATTTTCATATTTATTAATATTTACGAATTAAATATTAATTTTACATTAAAATGGTTTATATTTTCGATAGCGTACCAAATACGCAACAAAGAGTTTCATTGAAATCTTACGTTGCACACTAGTAATAAAATAATATTATTTTAAATGGTAGTAAACACATAGCCGTTGTATTGGAGGGAAATTATAGAAATAACTAAAATATGATTATATATGTTTTTTAAATGTTTTTACTTTTATCTAATAAAAGATAAAGGCTTAAAATACAGAAAGAATTCAATTTTAGGCATATATGTCGTAGTTTTCACTAAAGGTTCACTTATCGCCTTTTGATGGAGAATCTTTATTAAATATAGTTTTGTTCACTCTTATACATTCTATTGGACCAAATAAAACTCTCATTTATAATCGGGACATCAAAATTTACTTTGTGTAAATCATTGGTATTTTTCCGCTAAAATTCATTTTTTAATGAATAGTATAAAATGTTGTATTTAATTCAAAACCTCTTTTTAATCTAATTTATTTATACGATTAGATTATAATTTTAATTTTTTTTAAAGTGAAATTAGAATATATTTTTACCATTAAATCCAACAGTGGTCGTTGAAATTAATTTCACTTTGAAATCGGACTTAAACTAGTGTCAATCTTTTGATACTTATTGTTTCATAAAAACACGCTATTTCCTCTGACAACAGGAATTAATTATTAAATTAATTAATTCAACTTATATGTTTGTAATTTTGTAAAATGGACTTCATTTTTGAATTTGGAATATCAAATATAGCTTAGGGTGAAGTTTTGGTATTTTTCTGAAAAACTTCAATTTTTGATGAATAGTGAAACCACAAAGTGGTACTTATAAAAACTGATCTTCCGTTTAAATGTAATTTTGCCATCTATGTGTTTTGAATTTCAAAAATCCGACATACATGGTTTTCATTAAGAAGTGAAATGTGGTTCAATGGGATTAAAATAATTTTTTGGTGAATAGTAACTTATTAAGTATTTAATCGCGATTAGAGGTAATTAGTGTAGTTTAAGGTAAAAATAATGTTATAATAATATGAGATGAGCTTGACACATGTCCTACCCTAATTGGATATGTCATGGCCGACCAATAAAATCCATGGGTCAACTTGGGGACCCCATGGAGCCACTTTGGTTTGGAAATGACATAAATAACTTTTTATTTAATGTTAAAGTAAAAATGACAGAAACATGAAATGTTTTACTAATGCAATTTTTACATGGGGTTATACAAGTCAGAATTTTGACGGTAAATATTCATTAGAAATATAAAAGGATTTCCTACATCATGATTTTTTTATTATAATTTTTAGACATTAAATATATTAAATTATTTATGACATCATGATGATACAACGATTACCTCATTAATAAAGGATTTCAATAAAATGAAAAGATAATGTAAAATCTATGACCTACACATGTCCAAAACCTATTTTATGGGTATATTTCGAACCCTTATCACCTTACCCTCGAATTATATCAATGTGGGACCTTTTGAATCCGAAAATCATTTTAGAATAATGAATCTTTTCTTTACTTTCCAAGAGTGCCCCTCCTCTCCTCTTATAAAAGGCCCCCACCTCTACCTCCTTACCCACACATAAAAAGCCTTTGGCTCGGCCACACCCTGCCCATATTTTCTCTCCACTTACCTATATTACTCCTTGAAGCCTCACTTTGGGCATAATTCTTCCCAAGGAAGCCTTTGAGAAAAAATCTAAGAGAGTTATCCGATTTTAAGGTAATGTGTTCACTTGTGTTCTTTTGTTTTATTTTTCTTCTCCAACCCCCTAAACGCTTTTTATTCATTTCTTTTGTAACAACTACAGTATGTTAAATATACTAGGATGTTGTTATAATAATATTTCGAGCTACACTTACACACATATACATCTAATGGTTATATAACATACTGTTTCTGTGGTTGGCGAATTTCTGCCTCACAAAACGATGATTGTTCAATCTTCTTTTAAACACCTTTAATGGTGGACATTAAGATGTCACTCTCATTATATATGATATATATTATGTTTATGTTTTCGTTATGCTTCTTTATTGTTTATTTTTGGTATAACTTTATGGTTTCCATTGTGGGTAAACACGATAATTTCTTTTTAGCAAGTGCGGACTACCGCCCCCTCAAAGTGATTTGATTCGTTAATGCCATATGTCGGACATATAAAGGATGGATTTAAAGTTATTATATATGATGTTATACTGAAATTATAATATACCTATATATAATTATTATTTTTCTTTCCATTAATGTATGAGATAGAAATGAAAGTAGCGTTCATGCGTACGTACGGCTTACCGTCTCCATGAACGGTGCATTTCATTTCTTATCCGCAAATGTAATGTACTATTATAAGTACATATATATAATGGATATATATGATGTATTTTACATCTAAATGATTAATATAATTCTGTAATTAAAATATACATACCTCTCATTTGGTTTTAATTCCATTAATATGACATAGAAATGAAAGTAGCGTTCATGCGTACGTACGGCTTACCGTCTCCATGAACGGTGCATTTCATTTCATACCTCTAAATGATTATGTGATATTATAAATACATGTATATTCTGGATATATATTATATATATGATATCCAAATCATGAATATCATTCTGGATATAATGAACCTTTGACCACATGAACAACATGTAATTGTAAGAAATCCACTTTCGACTTAAGAACCAAGTATCGACAAAACAAACACTATTAACTTAAATGATTACATAATGTTTATAACATGGTAATAAGTGATATTAAAGTAATAATTAACATTAAAAATGTTCTTAATAAATTAGAAATTAACTCATGTTTATTATTCAGGATGTTAATGAACGATCGAGTCAAGTCGGACCCGAGGTAAGGGAACTTCTTAACCCAATTTTCGTTCTTTGGGTTAATCTCCTACTTTCAAATTATGTCATGATATTATTATTTCCTATCTTTTATTTTTACTTTCATTAATTTTACTTATAGTGAATACAAATACTAGATCTATTTTATTTAAAAATGATATTTGTAAGGGACTATGTCTCAATCTCCTTTCATTGAGGCATATTTCGTTGTATACACAATTATCCTTTATACAGTGTATAAACCCCTTTGACTTTTACTTTTATAAAAAATGAATCTTTTTCTACGAAGAATTTTACTAAATGACAAAAAGGAATGTTTCTTTTAATGTACGCGGTGACAACGACCTTTTCCACCGCCGTGAGTATTATTTGGTCTTTGGATTCCTCAACAAGCCGAAATGTTTTTATAAATGAAATAAATACCACATACTCTTTTATGTATTTTGGTATTGAATTTTTTTTTATAATGGATTTGTTATGTCAATATATTTATGTAATATATTGCGATCAAAGTGTGGAAATGTTTTCTTTCCATTATATTTGTTTTAGGTCTTATGATTTTTATAATGGTACTTGGACATTTGACGGGTGGTTACGTGATAAACCATATGACGGGTGGTACCGTGAATACCAGGACAGGTGGTTATGTTATAACCTCTAATGCATTGGGTATGGAAGTCGGCCGTATGGCTATTCCATTAAGTAAGTATGGAAGTTTGCCGTATGACTATTCCATTAAGTGATATGTGTGGAAGTCGACTGTATGGTTATTCCACATAAGTATGTTATATCCCAAGATAACTTTATATGTTATGTGTTCTTTATATGGGTTTATGGTAATCCTTTGGTTACAAAAGGGTAAGTAATGATATTTTATTCAGTGAAGAGTTTTTACTACTTCATTAAGGTGAAGGTATTACTTTCATAAAGTATACATGGTTTACTTGATGTTTGAAAAACTAACAGTTTTCATTCTTTTTGTATCCCTTACTGAGCTTTTATTGCTCACCCCAAGTTTTTTTTGAAATGTTTTTCACAGGACTTAATGTGGAATAGGGTCAAGGATGGGATCAAGGGAAATTCATTCTATATAAAACATGGAACTAGACATGTTTCTTTTTAATAGTTATTTTTATTCTATTGAATCTTAGAAGAAGTGTCTACTTTGTAATCATTTGAGATGTAATAGTTATGTTCTAATTCTCTAAAACTCTAAACCTGAAAAGATACTCAATTTGAATTATTCATTTAATTCAATATTAAGTAAGGTTTAAGGCCAGTGCCTTATAATAGGTGCCCTGTGTGTGTTTTGTATAACCATGTGTCTATATCATGTGTTTCAACTAGCTACCGAGATTGAAATATTTGTATGATCGTATAGTATATTTAGTTTATTGTCCCACATTTAAAGATATATTGATTCTTTTAATGTTGTGTGTTTTGTTTGATTATTTTAATGTACTTTGAATTTTATTATCTCTTTCAATGTGTTTTCTCTTTGTCCAATATAACGATTATTTATGTTTTGGTGTCAATCAACATTTTATATTCTATATTATTAATATGTTTTTTCCTTGTATGTTGATAATATATTGGATGATATTGTTAAATTTTTAGTGTCACTATTTTGTTGGTATGGCTGTAGGTTCTGGGGCTGTAAAACCTGAAACTTGTTTTTTTAAATCATTATATTGAGGAGGTTTTAAGAACCTCTAGAGATAGATATTTTTCTCTATGATTTAAAGCGCTTCTATATTATTGTTTTTTTATTTGGGCGGTAGTTAAAACCACTGTAAAATTTGACAAAATTTTACTTTACGAGTGTTTTATCCATATTAGGGGTGGTTTTTTTTATCAAAAAGGACAGACTTTAAAGATGTTTTAAATTAACTGCTACATCCCAGTTGTTTTTTAATAGAATCAAACTACTAAATCAATGAAAAGTGAAGTGAAATATGTTTTGTACGACACTTTCTAGAAATCACTTCTAAACTGAAGAAACTATTGCATGTTGATTACCGACATCAATTTTAGTGGAGGTATTTTGAAACCATTGCATAACCATATAGTGGCAGTTTAAACCACAAATTGATAAAAAAATGTTGTTATACAGTTAGTTTATTTTAGTGAAAAATCTTTAGCTATATAAGAATAAAAATATAATCAAATTATGTAGATATGAAAACAACTAATTGTAATATGTTTTTTATATATTAGCATAACCTAATGGTTTTATAACATTAAAATTATTTGAAATAATAATATCGTGTTATCCATATTAAAACAAGAATTCCCATTTGTCCAATTACCAGGAACATGTCCTTTTTTACTTTCTCAAGTACATTTTTATTGTTATAACTATATGTCTGTGAAGTTATTTAGGTTTTTTATATGAAATTACTATGATCTATTCATAAGATATATCATCTGATAAATTATATCATTTAATGATAGATGTTTTTCAAAACTACTCATGGAAAAGTATAATCTATTCATCATCAGAATATCCTCTTTTAATTCAAGAGAACATCATGGAGATTTTTCATGTTCTATAAAAAATGAAGAGATTCATTCTTTAATTATTTAAATATTTATTTTTAAATAAATTTTAAATTTATTTACATTTATAAGATCATATCAACCCAATATAAATATATATTTTTTATCTTATCATCAAAAAGGAATCGTTATTAATTAATTCATATTGAAATTACCATTAGTATTAATTTTTTAAATGACCAATCAATGTTATAATAAACTATCAATATTTTTATAAAAAAATATCTCCCCATAATGTATTTTAGACACATGGAATATATTCATTATAAATTTATATTATGTGATAATTATTATTAACTCAATAAATAAATAGACCTCTAAACCATGTATACTTTTTTATAATTATTGGATTACTCTATCAATTCTTATTTTATAGACAAGATCTACATGTTTTCAAATATAAAAGAAGATTTGGACATTGAATCCCCCATATGATGGTAATATATTCATTATATGTTATGAAAAATTATAATGGGTTTTAGTATGATGACTAGTGTATATTATGGTTATAGAAAATGTCTTTATATCCCTTGAACCCATCAGTAATCAATCAATATCATCCCTCAATCTAAAACTCTCTCACAATGCTTTAAAGGGTTGTTTAAGATTCTTCAAGAATGCCTCCCCATATGATAGAGGTTGTAGAATAGTAGTAGCAGTGAGTTATATTTTGGGAAGACTATACCCCCCAGTATGATGTGTCATTACATAACAACAATTCATAATAAAATAGAATTATTCTAAGTAAATATACTTGGGAAGAAAATAATAAAATCCAACTAAATAACACAATAAATAATAAGGGATTCTATAATGAAATGATGGAATGTAACTAAATGTCATGCTTGAACAATAAAAAAAAATACTAGAAAGCTCATATAAAATAATCAATGCCCCAGGTCCCGAACCCCACACCAGTCATATCCCCAAAATATATCCCAATTGAAAAAATATATCAAAAACATGTTCAATTTACATTGTCCAAACCTATATCCATATAATCTACTTGGGTGGCAAACAGAGTCCCAAATTGTATGTGACTATAACTCAGTAGCTCAACACCACTATCCAAAAAAAACTAGTCAGATAAGAATTGTATATAATAAGGTGGAAAGTATGTTCATTAATTATTTCAATAATTAATAATATACTAACATAACAAACTTCAGATACCTAGTAGAATATATTAGAGTATTTCTTATGACCATTCAAACCCTAACAATATAAACATGTAAAAATAACCTACATCAGTTCCACACTGGTATATCTTTGAGCATGTCTGAGGACATGACAACCAAATCCATATTACAATGGTAAAATAACCTACTTCCTCACCAATTGAGAAAATGTATAATAATTTCTTACGGCTATTCCAATAAAAACCATATAACCATGGTATATTCAAAATAATCAATTTGGGTCAACAAATTGTATGCATTAATACATTTTAGTGTCCAATCCCTATAATTATTACAACATTCTGAGTAAAATCCCTATAAGAATTAAATATTTGACCGTTCATATCCCACACTCTATAGGAATTATAACATGAGACATGGGTGACCCAACTCAATATCATCATTACATCATATAGGTGTGAATGTTTCAGGGTCTATCCTGATATATAAGAAATACATCATGGAACAAAATTACTATCATCCAACATGGATACCACAACATCACATCATATATATTTTTGGTTAATTATATGAATTATAGTCATTATTTCAAATTACACTTTCAATTCAACTAAAATTTGATTAAAAATTATATCAATAATCCACATTCCATATTTTAGAGATTCTATGACAATAAATAACCCCATGTCACATATCATGCTAAACATACATTATGCCATTAGAAAATTAAAATTCATTTTAGACCAAATGAATTCACAAAATTATATCATTTTATATTTTAGTAATTTAGAGCTCAAAAAATGATAAACTTTATATTCCTGAATAATAAACTTTGGTCAATTTATAATTGCATAAGGACTTACATTAAAGTTTAATATTCAATTCATATCACATTTTATCACGTTATAACAATTAGTTAATTATGTGAGTTCATATCATACATTTCGTCGATGTTCGGTACATGAGTCAAATATGAACATGTTTAAAAAGAATTTCCCTTGTAGTTATAATAAAATCATCTCCAGAATTTTATTAATGATTTAAATATCATATAAATGCATTATATATTCATTTTATACTATTACATAGCATTTGGAGATAAAAAATGAAATGCACCGTTCAAGGAGACGGTAGGCCATACGTACGCATGAACACTACATTCGTTTCGTTGTCAAATTACAGTAATTAAAACTAAATGAGAAATATATTTATTATAATTCCAGTATAATATATATGTTATATAGGTAACATAAGTTCATTAATTAAATTATTTATAAATTCCATGTTTGGCATGACCGAGTCACATCACTTGAGGGGGCGGTTGTCTGTATTTCCTCATATGAAATTATCGCATTTCCACAACATGAAAAGCATAAAGGTATGTTTTAAATATAAAATAAAGAAGAATATATGGGACATAAATATAATATATATCATATATAAATATAGTTCCATCATAATTTCCAACATAAAATGTGTTAAAAGAATATTGAACAATCATCGTTTCGTGAGGCAGTAATTCGACACCCACAGAAACAGTATGTTCATTAACCATTAGAAGGAGGTGTGCGTAAGTGTAAATAAAATACTTCTCATAACAAAATTCTATTATATTTATTATACTGTTGTTTTTATGTAATAAATGAATAAGAATGTTACAGGGAGTGAAGAGTTAAAATACAACAATGGATTTTGAGAGAAGGCGTTACCTCTAAATCGGGTGATTTCTTTTGATTAGATGCAAAGGCTCTCTTGAAAAGAATTCATCCCAAAGTGAGGCTTCTAGAAGTAACATAAGGATGTGTAGATATTATTTGAGTATATTTTTGATGTTCCAAGGGGCTTGAGAGGTGTGATTAATGGGGTATAGGTGAGGGATTTTTATAAGAGGGAGGGGGAACTCTTGGAAACTCATGAAATATTAATTTATTATAAAATGTTTTTAAAATTAGAATGGTTCCAAAATGATATATTTAGATGATAAGAGGATAAGGGGTAGAAATAAACTCATCAAATATTATGTATACAATTGGATTTCATAGAAGTCACATTATCTTTTCATTTTAACCCTTAGTTAAAATTAATAATTCTTACCACATCCTTTATTTTTTTTTCAAACAATAAGGTTAAAATAATTACTTTAAAATGAAAATAGTACCATAATTGTATAAATAATGGTATTATTAATATATTTTATTTCATTTTTCAGAATTATAGATATTTTAGTCTATTATACCATTTAATAAAAAAATATTTGTTTTAAAAACTCATTTATGCCAATTTCGACACTATTGGTAGTTGCCTTTTGATAAAGGAAAAAAAGATTTATTACTTCTAAATAAAAGCATTAAAATATATTGTACATTTCAAACGCATCTATAAATTTTTTGGATAGCATCCAAAGTTTCAAAACAAAATTATTTTAACACTTATAATATCATATATTTAAATCATTCATTAATGAGGTAATAAGAGCATCATCATTATGTCATAAATAAATTTATCTAATTAATGTCTAAAAATTATAAATAAAATACCATGATGTAGTAAATATTTTCAGCTTTCAAAATAATATATATAGTCAAAGGGATAATTTTTATAATCAAAATTTAAAATGTTTTACTTAGGTATTACATACTTTTATTATATTTCCCTTTCTTTAAAAATAATATGATAAAAGGTCACGATCCCACAAAAGTGATTCCATGGGGTCCCTAAGTTGTCCCAAGGCTGTAAAGGGTCTTCCATGACACAAAAAAAGTATTAGGACGCATTTTGGGGTCATTTCATATTATCATGATATTAGTTTATTACCCTTAACTATCTGATTACTAATTAATCACTATAATTAAAGACAATTACCGTCGTTACTATTCATAATGTATAGAAACAAAAGAGTCTTAATTACATAATTTGGACCTTCTGATTCCAAATATGTAATTCATTTTACCAAATTCCAAACATTAAAATTTCAGTAATTAATTTAAAAATAAATCCCGTTGTCAAAACAAATAGTTTGTTTTTAGGAAACAATATCTATAAAAAGATTGACACTTATTTATGTCCAATTTCAACGTAAATTTAATTAAAATGACCACCATTGAAATAAACGGAAAAAATATATTCTAATTACACTTTAAAACCAATTAAATGTAAAATCTAACAATATAATTAAATTAGTTTAAAAATAAGTATTGAATAAAATGAATTATTTTTCACTATTCATTAAAAAATGAACATAGTCAGAAAAATATCAAAAATTTATCCAAAGTAAATTTAAATGTCCCAATTACAAAAATTAAGATTATTTTGAAAAATAGATCTTATAAAATTTTCAAAAGATAGATTTAATAATGGTTTTCCAACAAAACATGGTAAAATAATCTTTAAAAATATTAAAGTATTTTATGCTTAAGATTGAATTTATTCTCATTTTTAGACTCTAAAACACAATCTAATTCATAAATAGATATAGATAGGAAATTATATTATTCTTTACTTATTTGTAATGTTACATCCTTCCCCCTTTAGGAAATTGTCTCCCCACAATTTATTTACTTATCGAATAAGTGGTGGTATTTATCCCACCTTGCATTTTTATATTTCCATGTTGCCTCTTAAATCATGTGGTTTTTCCACAAAACATTTACTTGATGAATAACCTTATTCAACAACACATGCTCCCTGCGATCAAGAATATCGACTAGTTATTCTTTATATGATCGATTCTCTTCCAACTAAACTACCTCGGGACTCAAAACATGAGATGGATCTGACATTTACATTTTTAACATTGAAACATGAAAAACATTGTGTACTAGAGATAAATTCGGAGGTAAAGCCACTCAGTATGAAACTGATCCAACTCACTCCAAAATTTTATATGGTCCAATGAACCTTGGACTATACTTTCTATTATTAACAAATCTCATCACACTTATCCATGTTGAAACTTTTAGGAAGACATGATCACCTACCTCAAAAAAGAGATCCTTCCTCCTGTTGTCCGCATAACTTTTCTGCCTTCTCTGAGATATTCTCATCTGTATTTGTACCAGGTGTAACATACCAAGTAAGTAATGAATAATATATATTTTTATCTATGTCTATTAATGAATTAGATAGTGTTTTAGAGGCTTAAAATAAAAATAAATCCAATCTTAAGCATGGAATACACTAATATTTTTAAAAGATTGTTTTACTACCCTTTGATGGCAAACCATTTTTAAATCTATATTTTGACAATTTTATAAGGTATGTTTTTCAAAAATAACTTATTCTTTATTATTGGGACATCAAAATTTACTTTGTGTGAATTTTTGGTATTTTTCTGACAATGTTCATTTTTAATGAATAGAGAAAAATACTGCATTTTACATCACAAATTCTTTTTAATATAATTTATTTATATGATTAGATTATATTTTGAATTGGTTTTAAAGTTAAATTAGAATATATTTTTACCATTTATTCCAATAGTGGTAATTGTAATTAATTTTACTTTGAAATTGGACATCAACTAATGTCAATCTTTTGAAACTTATTGTTTCATAAAAACACGCTATTTGCTCTGACAGCGGGAATTAATTATTAAATTAATTAATGAAAATTATATGTTTTGAATTTTGTAAAATAGAAATCATTTTTTAATTTGTAATATCAAATATATCTTAGGGTTAATTTTTGGTAATTTTCTGAAAAACTTCAATTTTCGATGAATAGTGAAATCACTAAGTGGTACTTATAAAAACTGATTTTCCGTTTAAATGAAATTTTTCCATCTTTGTGTTTTTAATTTAAAAAATCTGACATACATGGTTGTCATTAAAAGTAAAATGTGGTTCAATGGGATTAAAATAATTTTTTGGTGAATAGTAACTTATTAAGTTTTTAATCGCCATTAGAGGTAATTGGTGTAGTTTAAGGTAAAAATGATGTTTTAATAATATGAGATGAGTTTGACACAAGTCCCACCCTCATTGTATGTGTCATGGCCGACCAAGACAATCCATTGGTCAACTTGGGGACCCCATGGAGCCACTTTGGTTGGGAAATGACATAAATACCTTTTTATTTAATGTTAAAGTAAAAATGACACAAACATGATAAGTTTTACTAAAACAATTTTTACATGGGGTAATACAAGTATCTTTTTTACTATAAATATTCATTAGTAATATAAAAATATTTCCTACATCATGATATATTTTTATAATTTTTAGACATTAAATATATTAAATTATTTATGACATCATGATGATGCAGTGATTACCTCATTAATAAAGGATTTAAATAAAATGAAAAGATAATGTAAAATCTATAACCTACACATGTCCAAAACCTATTGGATGGGTATATTTAGAACCCTTATCACCTTATTCTCACATTATATCAATGTGGGACCTTTTGAATCCCAAAATCATTTTATAATAAAGTAACATTTCTTTACTTTCCAAGAGTGCCCCTCCTCTACTCTTATAAAAGGCCCCCACCTCTACCTTCTTACCCACACTTCCAAAGCCTTTGGATCGGCCAACCCCTGCCCATTTGGTTTCTCCACATCCCTCTATTACTCCTTGAAACCTCACTTTGGGCATAAGTTTTCCCAAGTAAGCCTTTGAGCTCAAACCAAAGGGAGTTACCTAATTTTAAGGTAATGTCTTCACTGGAGTCCTTTTTTTATTTTTCTTCTCCAACCCCCTATACACTTTTTATTCGTTTCTATTGTAACAACTCCAGTATATTCAATAAACTAGGATTTTGTTATAATAAGTATTCGAGCTACACTTACACACACCTACATCTAATGGTTAAAGAAAATACTGTTTCCGTGGATGGGGAATTTCTGCCTCCCGAAACGATGATTGTTCAACATTATTTTAACACCTTAAAAGGTGTCCATTAAGATGACACTATATTTATATAGGATATATAAAATGTATATGTTTTCCTTACGCTTCTGTATTTTTCATTTTGGGCATTCCTTTACGGTTTCCATTATGGGTAAACACGATATCTTCATTTAAGGAAGTGCTGACTACCTCCCCCTCAAAGTGATTTGATTTGTTAAATACCATATGTGGGACGTATAAAGGATGGAGTTATGATATTATATATTATATTAAACTGAAATTATAATATACCTTTATATCATTATGATTCCATTCTATAAAATACGAAATAGAAATGAAAGTAGCGTTCAGGCGTACGTACGGCTTACCGTCTCGACGAACGGTGAATTTCATTTCATACCTCTAAATGATTATGTAATATAATAAATGCATGTATATAATGGAAATATATGATATATATGATATACACATCATGATTATAATTCTGGATATAATGGATACATGAACAACTTGTAATTATAAAGGGTTTATTTTTTACTCAAGTACCAATGATCGTTAAAACGACCGTTATTAACATAAATAATTACATTGTGTTCATGACGTGGAAATAAGTGATATAAAAGAAATAATGAACTTGAAAAAGGTTCTTAATCAAGTAGAAATTAACTCAAGTTTATTATTCAGGAGATTAAATAACGACTGATTCAAGTCGGGCCCGAGGTATGGGGACTTCGTCTCAATCTCCTTTCAGTGAGGCATATTTTTTTATACAAAACCTTCTTTTATACGGTGTATAAACCCCTTTGACTTTTACGTTTATCCAAAAGGAATATTTTTTATACGAAGAGGTTTACTAAATGACAAAATGGAATGTTTTTTTCGTACGTATGCGGTGACAATGACTTCTCCGCCGCCGTGACCATTATTTGAGTTTCGGCTTCCTCTAATAGCCATACCTTCTTTTTAAAAGAAAAATAAATACCATGTTTTAATTTTATTTTATTTTGGTATTGAAAATGGTTTTCATAATGTTTTTATTATATCTAAGTGTTGTATTGATATCTTGTGATTGAAATGTGGAAATTTTATGTTTCCTTTATGCATGTTTTATGTGATACGATTATGTTATGGTTCATGGGAATTATTATGAAGACAGGTGGTTCCGTGATAAACTAAGGGCGGGTGAGCCCGATATAGCTCTCTAATGCATTGGGTAATGCAAAGGAGTGAAACGTTAAGGTTTCTCTGAAGTGATTTAGTGAATATACTGTGATGGGTATTCCAAACGTAACCAAGAGGGTTACTCCCTATGTAAGAATGTTACGGATGAATCAAGTTACCTTTATGTCTTATGATTTCTATGATTTATTCATGATTTGACGAGGTATGTTAAAGTGCTTATGTTTTATGGGTAATGTATGATTTCATTCTTCTGTATATATGAACTTATGTTTCCTTCCCATATTTTGTAACCCATACTGAGCTTTTTATGCACATCCCATATTTTTTTGAAATGTTCTTCACAGGTCAAGGGAAAGGTACATGATATGATGATAGTGTCAATGAAGTGTCAAGAATGAATCCATGTTTTATTTTAAATATGTTTCCATTGATGGGAAAAATGAATACTATATTTATGTAACCACTTTTTTTATATGTGTAATTTAATGCAAGTTTTATGTTATAATTCTCTAAAACTCTAAACCTGAAAAGATCCTCAATGTGTAATCTTTTAATAACTCAAGATTAAGTAAGGTTTAAGGATGGGGCCTTATAGTTGGTATCAGAGGTCGGTTTAGATAACTTTAGGAGTTAGAATTCAATTAAATGATTATCCAAAAATATTTTTTTTTGAAATGATATAGCATTTAACGATTACCATGTTGCTTCATATAATACATGTTTGTTCAGAATGGTTTTCCGAAGAGGAAACAGGGAAGCAATGCTAGGAAGGCATACAAAAGGAAATAACCTTCTGAATCAGTATCCTGAGATGGTCAGAATTGGAACTGAACAATTTGTTGTGGTAATGGCACAATTGACTCATGTGATAAATGGTGGTGGTATCCATGCACGAGATCAGCCAGATGAACTGCAGAGGAACATGTCGGTGGTGGAACATTTAATGAGGCAACATCCCCCATCATTCAGAGGATCATCTGACCCTGTGTTAGCTGAAGGGTGGATTAAAGCACTGGAGAAGATTTTCGATTCCATGTGGTGCTCCAATTTTATTTGTTAAAAATAAATATGGTTCTATGAGACTTTGTATTGATTATAGAGCCTTGAATAACATCACTGTTAAGAACAAATATCCATTGCCTCATATCGATGATTTGTTTGATCAGCTCTAGGGAGCTCAGTTTTTTTCAAAGATTGACCTATGATCGGGGAACCATCAGGTGAAGGTAAAGGAATCAGATGTTCCGAAGACTGCGTTTCGTACAAGATATGGCCATTATGAATTTTTAGTAATGCCTTTTGGGCTAACCAATGCACCTTCTGTATTCATGGACTTAATGAATAGAATTTTCTATAAGTTCTTGGATAAGTTTGTGGTGGTTTTCATTGATGATATTTTGGTGTTTTTTAAAAGTAAACAGGAGCATTAAAGACATTTAAGGGTTATATTGAAAACCATAAAAGAAAATAAATTTTATGGGAAATTCAGAAAGTGTGAGTTTTGGTTACAACAAATTTCTTTCCTTGGTCACATTGTTTCTAAAGATGGGATAACTGTTGATCCTGCAAAAAAACGGTTGTTGAAGAATGGCCAAGACCCACAAATGTAACAGAGATTCGTAGTTTCCTTGGTTTGGCAGGCTATTACCGAAGGTTTGTTAGAAATATTTCACGGTTATCTAGTCCAATGACTAAGCTAACTCGAAAGGGTGTTAAGTTTATCTGTACAAAAGAATGTGATGATTGTTTTCAGGAACTTAAAAGAAGATTGGCAAATGCTTCAGTTTTGGCACTACCTTCCAGGAATGGTGAGATTGTTATCTAAAATGATGATTCATTGAAAGGACTTGGTTGTGTCCTAATGCAGAATGATCAGGTAATTGCTTATGTTTCATGACAGTTGAAAACTCATGAATTAAATTTCCCTACACATGATTTGGAATTAGCTGCAGTTGTTTTCGCTTTAAAAATTTGGAGGCATCATTTGTATTGAGTAAAGTGTGAAATATATACTGATCAAAAAAGTTTACAGTATATATTGACTCCAAAAGAATTGAACATGAGACAGAGGATATGGCTAGAATTAATCAAGGATTATGATTGTACAATTCATTACCATCCGGGAAAAGACAATAAAGTGGCCGATGCTTTGAGTTGAAAAAGTAATGCTTTATTAGCAATGTTGATTTTGAAACGTGATCCTTTTGTTAAGGATTTGATGAACTTTGGCATTGAAGTTGTTGGTGTAGGATGTTCTTCTATTTTTTCAGTTATTAGTGAAATCTTCTCTATCAGACATAATCAAGCAAGCACAGAAGCAAGACAGTGAGTTGTAGAAAAAGGTAGAGCTGGTTCAGAAAGGTAAGTTGCCTGAATTCAACATTGATAATGATTGAGTTTTGATATTTGGGAAGAGAGTTTGTGTGTCTAGTGATTCACAGTTGAAGAGAGAGTTGTTATGTGAAGCTCATAGTTCTTTATTTTCAGTTCATCCTGATAGTACTAAGATGTATAGAGATCTGCAGAAGTATTACTGGTGGGATGGAATGAAAAGAGATATTGCTGATTTTACTGTGAAGTGTTTGACATGTCAATAGATTAAAGCCAAGCGACAGTTACCGAAATGGATGCTTCAGCATTTACCAGTGCCAGAGTGGAAATGGGATAATATATCCATGGACTTCGTTGTGGGATTACCGAAGACATCTCGTGGTACTAATGCAATCTGGGTTATTGTTGATCGCTTGACTAAATCTGCCCATTTCCTTGTTGTATGAGATACTTTCTCTCTAGATCAACTATCATGTTTCTATCTTAAAGAGATAGTCAGGTTACATGGATTTCCTCTCTCCATTGTATTTTACCGTGATCCCAGGTTCACTTCTATCTTTTGGAAAGGCTTTCAGAAGTCGTTGGGTACTGAATTAAATTTTAGTACAACATTTCATCCTCAATCAGATGGGCAGTCAGAACGAACAATTCAGACATTGTAGGATATGCTACGTTCTTTCTCTATGGATTATCAGGGAAGTTGGGAACAACATCTTTCTTTGGTTGAATTTTCATATAATAACATTTTTCATTCCAGTATACATATGGCACCATTTCAGAAATTATATGACAAGCGGTGTCAAACTACAGCATTTTGGGATGAAGTGGGTGAAAGGAAGATGATGGGACCAGAATTGGTAGAAGAGATGGCAGAAAAAGTTCAGTTGATTCAGAAACACATTAGAACAGCTCAGAGTAGGAAGAAGATTTATGCAAACAACAGGAGGAAGGATCTATGTTTTGAGGTAGGTGATCATGTTTTTCTCAAAGCATCACCATGGAAAAGTGTGATGCTATTTGGTATGAAAGGAAAGCTGAGACCAAGGTTCATTGGACCATATGAAATTCTGGAGAGAGTTGGATTAGTTGCATACCGGGTGGCTTTACCTCCGAGTTTATCTCAGTTACACAATGTTTTTCATATTTCAATGATGATAAAGTACATGCCAGATCCATCTCATGTTTTGAGTACAAGGGTAGTTTAGCTGGAAGAGAACCTATCTTATGGGGAACAACCGGTCCAGATTCTTGACCACATGGAGAAAGTGTTATGGAATAAGGTGATTAATCAGGTAAAGGATTTGTGGAAAAACCTCATGATGGAAGAGACAACATGGGAATCTGAAAATGCAATGAGGGATAAGTACCCCCATTTATTCGATAAGTAAATAAATTGCGGGGACACAATTTTCTAAAGGGGGGAAGGATGTAACATCCCAAGTAAGTAATGAATAATAGATATTTTTATCTATGTCTATTAATGAATTAGATAGTGTTTTAGAGTCTTAAAATGAAAATAAATCCAATCTTAAGCATGGAATACACTAATATTTTTAAAAGATTGTTTTTCTGCCATTTGATGGCAAACCATTTTTAAATCTATATTTTGAAAATTTTATAAGCTATTTTTGTCAAAATAAACTTAATATTTATGATTGGGACATCAAAATTTACTTTGTTTGAATTTTTGGTATTTTTCTGACAATTATCATTTTTTAATGATTAGTGAAAAATACTGCATTTTACATCAAAACTGCTTTTTAATCATATTAATTTATATGATTATATTATCTTTTGAATTGGTTTTAATGTGAAATTAGAATATATTTCTACCATTTAATCCAATAGTGGCCATTGGAATTAATTTAACATTGAAATTGGACTTCAACTAGTGTCAATCTTTTGAAACATATTGTTTCATTAAAAACACACTAATCGCTCTGAAAGCGGGAATTAATTATTAAATTAATTAATGAAACTTATATATTTTAAATTTTGTAAAATAGACATAATATTTTAATTCGGAATATCAAATATAGCATAGGGTGAATTTTTGGTAATTTTCAGAAAAACTTCAATTTTTGATGAATAGTGAAATCACTAAGAGGTACTTATAAAAACTGATTTCCCGTTTAAATAAAATTTTTCCATATTTGTATTTTGAATTTCAAAAATCTGACATACATGGTTTTCATTAAGAAGTAAAATGTGGTTCAATGGGATTAAAATAATTTTTTGGTGAATAGTAACTTATTAAGTTTTTAATCGCGATTAGAGGTAATTAGTGTAGTTTAAGGTAAAAATGATGTTTTAATAATATGAGATGAGTTTGAAACATGTCCTACCCTCATTGGATGTGTCATGGCCGACCCATACAATCCATGGGTCAACTTGGGGACCCCATGGAGCCACTTTGGTTGGGAAATTACATAAATAACATTTTATTTAATGTTAAAGTAAAAATGACACAAACTTGAGATGTTTTACTACAACAATTTTTACATGGGGTTATATAACTAATATTTTTTACTATAAATATTCATTAGAAAGCTAAAACGATTTCCTACATCATGATATTTTTTTTATAATTTTTAGACATTAAATATATTAAATTATTTATGACATCATGATGATGCAGCAATTACCTCATTAATAAAGGATTTAAATAAAATGAAAAGATAATGTAAAATCTATGACTTACACATGTCCAAAACCTATTGAATGGGTATATTTCGAACCCTTATCACCTTATCCTAGAATTATATCAATGTGGGACCTTTTGAATCCGAAACACATTTTATAATAAAGTAACATTTCTTTACATTCCAAGAGTGCCCCTCCTCTCCTCTTATAAAAGGCCCCCACCTCTACCTACTTACCCACACTTAAAAAGCCTTTGTATCGGCCAAACCCTGCCCATTTTGTCTCTCCACACCCCTCTATTACTCCTTGAATCCTCACTTTGGGCAGAAGTCTTCCCAAGTAAGCCTTTGAGCTCAAACCAAAGGGAGTTACACGATTTTTAGGTAATGTATTCACTTGAGTCCTTTTGTTTTATTTTACTTCTCCAACCCCCTAAACTCTTTTTATTCATTTCTTTTGTAACAACTCCAGTATCTTAAATATACTAGTATGTTGTATAATAAGGATTCTAGCTACACTTACACACACATACATCTAATGGTTAAAGAACATACTGTTTCCGTGGATGGCGAATTTCTGCCTCCCGAAACGATGATTGTTCAACATTCTTTTAACACCTTAAAAGGTGGACATTAAGATTCCACTATATTTATATATGATATATAATATGTTTATGTTTTCTTTAAGCTTCTGTATTTTTCATTTTGAGAATACCTTTATGGTTTCCATTATGGGTAAACGTGATATCTTCATTTAAGGAAGTGCGGACTATCGCCCCCTCAAAGTGATTTGATTCGTTAAATAACATATGTGGGATGTATAAAGGATGGAGTTATGATATAATAGATGATATTAAACTGTAATTATAATATACCTTTATATCATTATGATTCCATTCTATAAAATACCAAATATAAATGAAAGTAGCGTTCATGCGTACGTACGGCTTACCGTCTCCATGAACGGTGCATTTCATTTCTTACCTCTAAATGATTATGTAATATTATAAATGCATGTATATACTCTATATATATGATATATATGATATATAAATCATGATTATAATTCTGGATATAATGGATACAAGACCAACTTGAAATTATAAAGGGTTTATTTTTTACTCAAGTACCAATGATCGTTAAAATGACCGTTATTAACTTAAATAATTACATAGTGTTCATGACATTGAAATAAGTGATATAAAAAGAATAATGAACTTGAAAAAGGTTCTTAAACAAGTATAAATTAACTCAAGTTTATTATTCAGGAGATTAAAGAACGACCGAGTCAAGTCGGACCTGAGGTATGGGGACTTCGTCTCAATCTCCTTTCATTGAGGCATATTTTGTTTTATAAAAAACCTTCTTTTATAAGGTTTATAAACCCATTTGACTATTACATTTATCTAAAAGGAATATTTTTTATACGAAGCATTTTACTAAATGACAAAATGGAATGTTTTTATCATACGTATGCGGCGACAACGACTTCTCCGCCGCCCTGACCATTATTTGAGTTTCGGCTTCCTCTATAAGTCATACCTTCTTTTTAAAAGAAAAATAAATACGAGGTTTTAATTTTATTTTATTTTGGTATTGAAAATGGTTTTCATAATGTTTTTATTATATCAATGTGTTGTATTGATATATTGTGATTGAAATGTGGAAATGTTATGTTTCCTTTATTCATGTTTTATGTGATACGATTATGTTATGGTTCTTGGGCATTATTATGAAGACGGGTGGTTCCGTGATAAACTAAGGGCGAGTGAGCCCGATATGGCTCTCCAATGCATTGGGTAATGCGATGGAGTGAAACGTTATGGTTTCTCTGAAGAGATTTAGGGAATATACTGTGATGGGTATTCCAAACATAACCAAGAGGGTTACTCCCTACGTAAGAATGTTATGAATTCCTCAAGTTACCTTTATATCTTATGATTTCTATGATTTATTCATGATTTGATGAGGTATGTTAAAGTGATTATGTTTTATGGGTAGAGTATGATTTATTCTTATGTATATATGAACTTATGTTTCCTTCCCATATTTTATAACCCATACTGAGCTTTTTATGCTCATCCCACGTTTTTTGAAATGTTTTTCACAGGTCAAGGGAAAGGAACATGATATGATGATAGTGTCAAGGAAGTGTCAAGAATGAATCCATGTTTTATTTTAAATATGTTTCCATTGATTGAAAAAATGAATACTATCTTTATGTAACCACTTTGTTTATATGTGGAATTTAATGCATGTTTTATGTTATAATTCTCTAATACTCTAAACCTGAAAAGATCCTCAATGTGTAATCTTGTAATAAATCAAGATTAAGTAAGGTTTAAGGCTGGGGCCTTATACCAGGTGAACTTTTTATTCCAACTCTTATACAAATTATGGTCACATCAACTTCCTTTCACCCACTTCATCACAAAAAGCTGGAGTTTGACATCACTTCCCATATAATGCATCAAATGGTGCAATCTGTATACTGAAATGAAAACTGTTATTTTAGGAAAACTGAAGCAATGAAAGATGTTGGCCCCGACTTCCCAGATAATCCATCAAAAAATCACATAGCATATCCTCCAATGTCTAAAATTTTCGTTCTGACTTACCATCTGATTGAGGATGAAAATATGTACTAAAATTTAATTCAGTACCCAATAACTTCTAAAGTCCTTTCAAAAAGTTAGAAGTGGACATGGGATCACGGTCAGATACAATGGAGAGGGAAACTCTGTGTAACCTGATTATCTCATTATGGTACAATCATGAAAGAAGATGTAGGGAACAAGTATCTCGTATAGCAAATAAATGATCAGATTTTGTCAAGAGATCAACAATAACCCAGATTACATTATTACCTCGAGGTGTCTTCTGTTATCCTAGTACGAAATCCATTGATATATTCTACCATTTCATCTCTGGCACTGGTAAATACTGAAGCATCCCTTTAGGTAACTGCCACTCTGCTTTAACCTATTGAAAAGTCAAACACTTCACAGTAAAATCGGCAATATCTATTTTCATTCCTTACCACCAGTAATACTCCCGCAGATCTCTGTACATATTAGTACGACCAGGTTGAACAGAAAATGGAGGACTATGAGCTTCACATAACAACTCTATCTTAAACTATGAATCACAAGGCACAAAAAATCTCTTCCCAAATCTCAAAACACAATCATAATTAATGTTGAATTCAGGTAACATACCCTTCTAAACCAGCTCAACTTTTTTCTGCAACTCACTGTCTTGCTTCTATACTTGCTTAATTCCATCTGATAGAGAAGATTTGATTGATACCTAAAAGAAAACAGAAGAAATTCTTTCCCCAACAACTTCTATGCCAATTTTCATCAAATCAAAAACCAAAGAATCTCCTTCAAAATGTAGCATGGTTAATGAAACATTACATTTTCAACTCAAATCATCAGCCACATTATTTACCTTTCCAAGATGGTAATTAATTGTACAATCATAATACTTTATTAATTCTAGCCATCTCCCATGTCTCATGTTCAATTCTTCTTGAGTGAATATATACTTTAAACGTTTGTGATCAGTATATATTTCAAACTTTACACCATACAAATGATGCCACCAAATCATTAAAGTGAAAACAACATCATCTAATTCTAAATCATGTGTAGGGTAATTTATCTCATGAGTTTTCAACTGACGCGAAGCATAAGAAATTACCTGATCATTATGCATTAGGAAGCAACCATTTCCTTTCAATAAAGCATAACTGTAGATAACAAGCTCACCATTCCTGGAAGGTAGTGCCAATACCAGGAATGTCCGTCAGAGGTAGGCCCCTGACTATTTATTACATAAAAAGAAAAGTACAGCAGTACACAAACCACAAAACAAAATTCAATTACAAATCATAAGCATCATACCCATCAGAACCCATATTAGAATCCCCTTCCGCAATGTTCATCTCCCATTCCGAGCTTTCGTACTGTCGTAGGATCGTGGAATACTTTCTTCTATGGTTTAATTTCTCCAATGAGATCAGCTCTTGTGGTGTTTGTTTGTGAGAGGATCTAGTGGACAACAGCTTCGACAACTCATAGTAGTCCTTCCTCATCATTCAGCTGGCCACATTATTTCAAGATTCCCACTTCCCGTCCTTGAGAACATCACAATAGGAAGGTACCACCGTCACATATTCCTTGTCGCTGTCAGAGACATTCCCACACATTCCATTAATTTGAACATCCTGGAAGCCATCACCCACTCCTCCGGCCAGAGCATTGAACCTGTTACAGTCATGCATTTCCAAACCTGGTGGCTTCCCTCCATGCTCCAGTCCAGCATCCATCTTCACTAGTGCATCACTCAAGACAAGCTGTAAATTATTATTTGCAGCACCCACCTCTACCCGATCTTCATTTTCCCCTCATTATCCAACCTCAACTCCATTCCCATCCCTGAATCAGCTGAAAAACACTAAATAATAGTGTCATCCTGAATTAACTCACCCATTTCCACTTGACAAGCTTCACTAGATGCCAAGACGTGGAACCGACTACCAATTTCATCAGTGCCCCTAATGCCTCAGATTGAGTTTACAGACATGGAATGACATCCAAAATATGTCCACAGCCATCCGAATTCAAATTCATCCTCCCCGCTTCGGACTAGTAGAGTTTTTCCCAACACCATCAACCCACTGCCTAAGCCCACCAGACCTATGCCCAGCATTAGCAGCACTCCCTACCTCAGGTCCTGCCACTGCAGTATTCGCTCCACCTTCAGGATGACTCACACCAACCTTGAGATCTTGCTTCAGCCTCCCAATCACCACAGAGACCACTAGGTTTTTTATGTCTGAACCATCCACTCCATTTCCATCCTTTGCAACAAAAACAGTCAGTGGCCCCTGACCAGTGGTCCGGATTCGCTTTACTGGAAATGAATTGCTTCCATTGTTACAATTCTCATCACGGTGACCTAGGTGATTTCATCCCGAGTAGTAATCAACCTAGGATTCAAAAATCACTACCCGCTTCCAGCGAAACTCCTCCCCAACCCTAATTCATATCCAAACAACTCGCGTCTTCGATGAATCCACCTCAACGCATAGCCGTGGGTTGACAGGATGACTCACCGACGATGTGCGATCATCAGAGCACAAAAATTTCCCCACCAGATTCCCTAACATACGGATAATCGCGGGATTCGAGAAGGGTAAGAGAATATGAGGAAAACATACCCAGTTGGCGACGGAGGCCGAGTCCCGATTCATGTAGAAATCAAATGACCATCAGAAAAGGAAGAATCTGCAACCACCACAGCACCAAGGAGACCTGGACCAAGCATAGATTAAGTCGTCCTCTGATGAAAAGCGTACCATCATATGGTGATTGTCGAGCAAACCCACCATCGCACGATCCTGCATATCCCATTTTCTAAACATGAATCTGTCGAACTCATCAACTGATGGTCTTCGGTGATTGAATCGAGCCCCTAGGGTCAAATTCAGAAGATTAAATGTCTAAAAGAACTCCAAATCAGAGATCGTAAGCTGAGGGATCCCAAGATGCAGACCTAGAACCTTCAGACTCCGGGAAATCGATGAAAAATCTGGAAGATAACTATGGTTAAAAAATGGAACAAAATCCTCTCGTGAAATCGGAGACCGAGGGAGATCCTCCACCCCCTCCCACCTATAGTAATGGGAGAAACCCATTCGCAAGCATGGATTAGGGTTTGTCGCCAGAGTCCGTCGTCGGTCGCCAACGCCAGGAGCCTTCGGTAATCGCCATCGTCGTCTTTATAATCAGAGGTATCCCAGGAAGGTAGTGCCAATACTAGAGAATTCACCAATTTTATTTTCAAGTATTGAAAACAATCATCATATTCTTTTGTCTAGATAAACTTAACAGCCTTTCGAGTTAGCTTAGTTAATGGTCTGGACAACCGTGAAAAATTAATAAGAAGCCATTAGTAATATCCTGCCAAACCATGAAAACCACGAATATCCGTTACATTTGCGGGTCTTGGACATTCTTAAAAAACATTTGATTTTGCAGGATCAACATTTATTCCATCTTTAGAAACAATGTGACCAAGGAATGAAATTTGTTGAAAAAAAAACTCACACTTACTGAATTTCCCATACAATTTATTTTCTTTTAATGTTTTCAAATTAACCCTTAAAGAACTTTCATTCTCCTCTTTAATTATAGAAAACACCAAAATATAATCAATGAAAACAACCACAAACTTAACCATGAACTCATGGAAAATTCTATTCATAAGGTCCATGAATCCAAAAGGTGCATTGGTTAACCCAAAAGGCATAACTAAAAATTCATAATGGCCATATCTTGTACAAAATGAGGACTTCGTAATATCAGCTTCCTTTACCTTCAACTGATGGTGCCCTGATCTCAAGTCAATCATGGAAAAATAGTGAGCTCCCTGGAGCTGATCAAACAAATCATCGATATGAGGAAAAGATATTTGTTCTTAACCGTGATGTTATTCAAGGCTCTATAATCAATGAAAAGTCTCATTGAACCATCTTTATTTTTAACAAATAAGACAGGATCACCCCATGGTGATGTGCTAGGTCGAATGAAACCTTTCACTAATAAATCAAGCAATTGTTCCTTCAACACTAAAAGTTAAATTTCAGCCATTCGATAAGGGGGTTTTGAAATTGGCTTTGCATCAGGAACTAAGTCAATAGTATATTCACCTTCCTGATCTGGTATTATTCCAGGAAGCTAATTAGGAAAAACATCAGGATACAAATTTACCACTGGCGCATCATTAATCTGAATGATTCCTTTGATTTAAAAAATATGTGAAAGGTAACATTAATTTCCATCTTTTACATGTTTCTCAACCTCTTGATATGTTATCAACAGTATGGGTTAAATCTTGTACACAAACTAAAAGTCTTTCTGAAGAGAAACTTCATTAGCTCTATAGTCAATCTTAGCATGGTAAAAAGAGAGCCAATCAATACCCAGGATAACACCAAACTATACTATAGGAAAAACAATAATGTTTGTAAGTAGATTCTTTCCACGGATAAGTATAGGAAGATACTTAAAAATTATTTTTGCCTCCACATTTACCCCAGGTGTTTTTACCACTAGTTCAAGAGGCATTTCTTGAGATGCAATTCCTAATTAACTAGAAATTTTTTCAGAGATGAAAGAATGTATTGACCCCAAAAAAAACATTGGAATAATCTGAAAAAAACAAACAAAGTACTTGATACCTCTTCTTTTGATGGCCCAACATCTGCTGAATTCATTACAAATGATTTCACCACACCTATCTTCTTGTAGTCTGGCTACTTCCCATCATTCTAACTCTTTGTCAAACACTCATTTTCATAATGAACCATCTCATTTCACATGAAACATTTCAGTAAATGTAAATAAAATTTGGTCTTACCATTACCCAGATCTTTTCCAGTGCAATCATGAGCCTTTTCTCCCATCTTACCACATCGGAACCACTTTCCAGAATTGAAAAGAAATTCACCTTCATTTTTTTACTGCATTTATCACAAACTTAAAACTTAGTTTTCTTACCATTAAACATTTTTGAATAATTCTTCCCTTATCTCTTGCCACCTCGGTCTCTTCTTCTGTTGGTTGTCATAGAACACTTGATCATCTACAAACTCCATTTCCACCTTCTCAGCACATCAAACAAGTTTTTCATAATTTTTGAATTCCCGAGAAGCTAATGCCCTTCGATAATTTGGATTTAACCCTGAGTAAAAACGATTAATTTTAATATCAAGGTCTCAGATAAAATTTGGAACATACCTTTCCAATCGAGTGAACTTCTCTTCATATGCATCCATTGAGTCGTCATCTTGCCTCAATTCCAATAATTGTTTTTCCATCCTAAGACAAACATCCTTAGGAAAATATTTCTCAAACAACATACCTTTGAATTCATCAACATCAAGAGAATCAATCCCATCAGTGTCCCTGATATTTTTAACCATAGTCCACCATTGATCTTTTTCACACTCCAAGTGGTAAACCACAAGACTAACCTTTTGATTTTCTGAACACCCCATGACATCGAAATTATTCTCGAGTGCTTTAATCCACCATTTATCTAGCACATGGTCAGATGATTCTCTGAATGATGGGGGATGTTGCCTCATGAATTGTTCCACCACTGACATGTTCCTCTGCAGTTGATTTGGCTGATCTCATGCATGGATACCACCACTATTTATCGCGTGAGTAAACTATGCCATCACTGCAACAAACTGTTCAGTTCCAATTCTTACCATCTCAGGATGCTGATTAGGAAGGTCATTTCCTTCTGTATGCCTTCCTAGAACTGCTACCTTGTTTCCTCTGCAGAAAACCATTCTGAAAAAATGTATTAGATAAAGCAACATGGAAATATTCATATTCTATATCATTTCAATTAGACCATAATGTAAAAAAACATATTTTTGGATAATCATTTAATATAATTCTAACTCCTGAAGTTATCTAAACTGACCTTTGATAACAACTATAAGGCCCCAACCTTAAACATTATTTAATCTTGAGTTATTTCAAGAATACACATTGATGATCTTTTTAGGTTTAGAGTTTTAGAGAATTAGATCATAAATCATGCATTACATTCCACATTTAAACAAGGTGGTCACATCAAATATAGTATTCAATTTTTTCCATCCAAGGAATCATATTTAAAATAAAAAATTTATTATTTCTTAACACCTCCTCAAAACTATCATCACATCGTGTACTTATCCCTTGACTTGTGAAATTTTTTTTCAGAAATATGGGATGAGAAGAAAATGCTAAGTAAGGGATATAAAAATACGGAATGAAAACATTAGTCCATGTATACATAAGAATAATTAAAATCATACTTTACTCATAAAACATAAGCACTTTAACATACCTCATGAAATCATAATATTTGTGAATAACTAATAGAAATCATAAGGCATAAAGGTAACTTGAGTCCTTCAAAACATTCTTACGTAGGGAGTAACATTCATGGTTACGTTTGGAATACCCATCATAGTGTATTACCTCAATATCTTCAGAGAAACCTTAGCGTTTAACTCCTTCGTATTACCCAATGCATTGGAGAGCTATCTCGAGATCACCCACCCTTAGTTTATTATGGAACCCACTGACTTCATAAACAATTCCCATGAACCATGACATAATCGTATCACATAAAACATGCATAATGGAAACATAAAATTTCCAAATATCAATCACAAGATATCAATACAACACATTGATACAATCAAAAAATTATCAAAACCATTTTCAATATCAAAATAAAAGAAAATTATATCCTGGTATTTATTTTTCATTTACAAATTGTTATGTCTTGTAGAGGTAGCCGAAACTCAAATAATGGTCACGACATCATAGAAGTCATTTTCGCCGCATACGTAAGAAAAAAACATTATCTTTTAAAGTTTAGTGAAAATATTCATGTAAAAATATTCATTTTGAATGAAATTAAAAGTCAAAAGGGTTTATTATACAAATACTAAAATAAGGTTGTATATAAATTGAATAATGCCACAATGAAAGGAGATTTGAGACGAGGTCCCTTACATCAAGTCTGACTTGTTCTCGTTCATTATTTATATTCCAGAATAATAAAATTAGATCAATTTATAATTTCACAAGGACTTACTTTAATGTTTATTATTCAATTCATATCACATATTATCATGTTATAATATTTAGTTAATTATCTGAGTTCATATCATACATTTTGTCGATGTTCGGTACATAAGTCAAAAATGAAGTTGTTCGAAAATAATTGCTCGTGTAGTTATAATATATCATCTCCAGAATGGTATTAATGATTTAAATATCACATATATCTAGTATATAATCATTTTAAATAATTCCATAGTATTTGGAGATAAAAAATTAAATGAACTGTTTATGGAGACGGTAGGTCGTACGTACGCATGAACGCTACTTTCATTTCTTTCTCATATTAAAGGAATTAAAACTAAATGAAACATATATATATTATAATTTCAGAATAATATATATTTTATATAGGTAACATAAGGTAATTAATTACATTCTATATAAATTCCATGTTTCGAATGAAAGAGTCACATCACTTGAGGGGGCGGTTGTCCGCACTTCCTCATTTGAAATTATCGCATTTTCACAACTTGCAAAGCATAAAGGTATGTTTTTAATATAAAATACAGAAGCATAGAGGGAAAATAAAAATAATATATATCATATATAAATATAGTTCCATGATAATGGCCACCATGAATGGTGTTAAAAGAAGATTGAACAATCATCATTTCATTATAATGTAATTCGCCACCCACTTAAACAGTATGTTCTTTAACCATTAGACGGAGGTGTGTATAAGTGTAAATAAAATACGTCTCATAACAAAATCCTAGTATATTGAGGATACTTTTGTTTTTATGGAATCAATGAATAAGAATTTTAGATGGAGTAAATAAAGAATATACAACAAATATTTTGAGAGAAGGTGTTACCTTTAAATCGGGTAACTTCTTTTGATTTTAGGCAAAGGATCTCTTGAAAAGAATTATTACCTAAGTTAGGATTCTAGGAGGAAGAGTGGGATGAGGAGATATTATTTTAGCAGAGTTTGTATGATCCAAGGGGCTTGAGAGTTGTGATTAAATGGGTATTGGTGAGGGCTTTTTATAAGAGGGAGGATGGGAACTCTTGGAAAGTCATGAAATATTAATTTATTATAAAATTTCATTCAATTTACAATGGTTCCAAAATGATATATTTCAAGGATAAGAGGATACGGGGTAGAAATCCACTCAAAAAATATGATTTAGAAAAGTGGAGGTCAATGAATTTACCTTATCTTTTCATTTTAACCCTTAGTTAAAATTAATAATTCTTACCCCGTCTTTTTTTTATTTTGAAACAATAAGGTCATGATAATTACTTCAAAGTTAATATAGTACCATAATTGTATTAATAATGATATTAGTAATAAAATATATGTTATTTGAAAGATTATTAATTTTTTTTGACTATTATACCATTTAATAAAATAAAAGTTGTTTTAAAAACTCCTTTATGCCAATTTCGACACTATTTGTAGTTGACTATTGATATAGGAAAAAAAGATTCATTCCTTAGAAATAAAAGAATTAACATATATTTTACATGTCATAATCATCTATAAAATTTGTGGATAGCATAAAAAGATTCCAAAAAAATTATTTTAACACTTATAATTTCATATATTTAAATCATTCATTAATGATGTAACAACATCATCATCATTGTGTCATAAATAAATTTATTTATTTAATGTATAAAAATTCAAAATAAAATATCATGATGTAGTAAATCATTTTAGATATCAGATTACTGTTTATAGTAAAAGTTATCATTTATATAAACAAAAATAAATTTTTTTTACTGAGGTATTATAGACTTTTATTATATTTCCTTTTCATTAAAAATAATATGATAAAAGGTCACTATCACACATATGTGAATCCATGGGGTCCTGAATTTGGCCCAAGGATGTCCATGGTCTTCCATGACATAACCACTAGTATTAAGACATAGTTTGTGGTTATTTTATATTATTATGATATTATTTTTTTAACCTTAGCTATCCGAATACTAATTATTCACGATAATTAAAGATAATTATTGTCGTTACTATTCATAATGTCCAAAAACAAAAGAGTCTTAATTACATAATTTGGACCTTCTGATTCCAAATATGGAATCCATTTTACCAAATTAGAAACAATAATTTTCATTAATTAAACTAAAAATAATTCTCGTTGTCAAAACAAATAGCATGTTTTTAAGAAATAATATCTATCAAAAGATTGACACTTGTTTATGTCCAATTTAAAAGTGAAATTAATTCCAATGGTCACCATTGAATTAAATGGTAAAAATATATTATAATTAAAATTTTAAACCAATTAAAAGGACAATATAACTATATAATTATGTTATATGAAAAGTCGGTTTTGAAGTAAAATGCAGTATTTTTCACTATTCATTAAAAAATGAACATTGTTAGAAAAATACCAAAAATTTATCCGAAATAAATTTAAACGTCCCAATTATAAAATATAAGTTTATTTTGACAACTAGTGATTATTAAATTTTAAAAAGTTATATTTAATAAATGTTTTCCATCAAAACGTGGTAAAATAATCTTCTAAAAATATTAATGTATTTTATGCTTCAGATTGCATTTATTCTCATTTTTTGACTCTAAAACACAATCTAATTCATAAATATACATATATATGAAAATATATTATTCATTACTTACGTGGGATGATACATTTAATCCTTATATTTTTTATTGTTTTAATTTTTGAACCTTTTAAAATGCGTAAAAAAATATAATATTATAATATATCTTGTATTTACAAATGTTCCCCACCAGTCAATTATAAAAGGAAATACCATCTCATAACATATACACAATTAGAAAGAATTATAGTTCATTGAATCCAAAATTAAATTAATTATTATCATCCATCCCCACAAATTATTTTACTTATTTTAATCATAAAGATATCCTATGATGTCTTTAGGTGTAATCCAAAATTTGTTTTTATAAAGAATAGTTATCATTATTTACTTTGAATTATAATTTTATTTGTTCTTATAACATGTTAATATATCATTCAACCATAATAAAATTTAAAAAATGTACCATCCCTTATATGATTTAATTTTGTAAATTGAATAACCTAAATCTATCTCATCTTCAAATACATCATAAATAAAACCATCGTTCATGTGTGTAGAAAACTACCTCTTCATGAAATGATGAAATTATTTTTTCACCACTATATCTAAACAATATATTTAAATTTCTATTTATTTTATATATAATAATACTTAAATAATTATAATTATATAAATATAATATAAAATTTATTTTGTTACCTAACCATCCATTAAAAACTGGAAATATTGTTCATTCATACAATTGGATTACCACAAATATAAAATTATGGGGTTTTTTCATCCCCACATTACATGGATGGTATATATATATGTTTTTATAACGAATTAATATTTTATTTATGATATTATAATAATTTTATAGACTAAAAATACAACATATATTCATTCCATCATGTTCATTGATATATAGAAATATTAATATTTTATATGTATGGTGTACAATCTCAATGATTGTAACATAATTAATTTCTAAGAAAATTATCCCATGGTTTAATTAAAAAGTATAATTTATTAAAAAAATTACTATTGTTTCAATATTATTATTATAGTAATGATGTACTGATGACCTCTTTGACCATGACGAACATGAAGAAGCTATTTTGAAATTACGAATCGACCGTCATTAAAATAAATAGCATAGACATATCTGATTATGTAATTTAATATGTCACTATAATAAAAGATATAAATTTTAATGTTAAATTTAATAAACTTGAAAGGGTTGTAACAAAAGAATAAAATTTAAATAGGATTAAAATATAGTATTTAAAGTGAAATCATGGAATATCTGGAATAATGCTAAGATATTTATTCTTAATTTATCATTATTTAGGAATATTTTAAAGTGATACACCAAATATTTCTTATATAATAAATATCTATAAAATATTATTTTTTTAGAAAATTAATTATTCGTATAAAATTATATTTTATATTTTAATTCAAATATTTTCAACTATAGGGATATGAAATGAATTTTATAAATTGGTAATGTGTTTCAGAACAAAATATTTAGTTATTGGGTTTTATCACTTATTCACTATAACAATCCATTATTTTACAAATGAAGTTTCCCATCATATAGTTATCACGAGTTGTATAATGAAATTTCATAACACTTAGAAATAGAAAAAAACATTATTCACATAAATTTTGAATGATAATTTAGTCAGTAAATAAACAACTATGAATGAAAAATATTACCGTGAAATAATAAATGATAAAAAAACAATAATAAGATAATATAGATATGCTCGATCCACCCTATTGATTGAAGTAAAAAAACAAATATATTGAAATGAAACATAATGTAAATAATAAAATATTTCCTTTGAATATAAAATAAAATATATTATCGAGAGTAAATATAAATTAACAAATAATCAATAGAATGGGAAGTAATTATAGGATGTATTGAACCCATTTGGTAGTTATAAATCTAGTTGTTGGAATTGCAATATGGCTGCTAATAATAATAGTCTAGTAGTTATAATAGTTACCTGAATAGTGTAAATGTAAAATAATATTTAGTAATTTTATGAAATGGTAATATGATATATTTATATCATGTTAAGAGTAACTAACAATTTCCAAATGTATTAATTAATTGTTTTTATTTTTAAATATATATCTTTTATTTTAATGTTTATAATAAATATAACAATTTAATGGAATATTATTTTCATGAAATTCCTTAGTAAATTAATATTAAATTTTATTATATTTATTATATAATTTTATGATGAAATAGTAATTTTTAAGGGGTTCATAAAATCTTTTACAATATAAAAATTGGTTTTTATCAAATAAATAGTGATTTTGTTTAAAAATAAAATGTATCATATTTAAAAAATTATTTACAATATTCAAAGTCCATTTTTTAAATATGCACATTGAGAAAGGGATAGGGAAATTTTGTATAAAATTGTTAATTTTTTGTGAATAAATAAATACGTTAATTTATGGAATTTAATATTATAATACAAATACATGAATTTTTTACTCAAGTATTGTGTATTTAACAATTATATTGAACTCACATGCACAATTTACTATATATATCCAAATTAATCAATAATATTTATAACATTAATTGAAAATAATAAACTAATGAATAAAATAATCTATAAAACCCTTATCTTGTCATTATAAATTCCACCACTCCCCACCCCTTCTTCTCAAACATTATTATCCTTGAATATTGTATAATATTAGACACATCATATCCTATCCTCTATCCACAAATATGTGGTATTCCTACCCTAAAAAATTACCAATTTCATGTTCTGTAAGGGGTCCTTCAAGGAGGTGTTATTTAAGAAGTAACATTCTCAAAATACATCTTTTAATTACTTTTTTGGTTATACCTTATCCTTAACTAATTCATCCATAAATTAATTATAATAGAAGTATCATGTATATAATATAATTTCATATTAATAGTTTATTATCTTCTATCATTCCTTTCTATCATATCCTCTTATTCAATGAAATGAAACCATTATTCAAATTATGGAAGTTAATCGTCTCTGTGGATAATGAGTTTTCACTTTCAATGACTGCCTTTATAAAATATCATAAACCTAATATTATATTCTAATTGGATTTTACTATGAAGGTTAAAAATTATTTAATGTTATGAAGCTATTATAATGAAAAAATATTAAATAAAACAATACTATATTGAGAATCTCAGAAAACAAACAAAAATAAACTAACAATCAGTCATTATTATTTTATTAAATGAATTATTCACAGGTTATAAAAATGATATACCAAACCATTTTTTCATCTGCATGTAAATGGGAACCATTTCATTTCAGTTATGGAGTTTTATTTCCATTTGACCTAAAACTCCATAATTATACACAAGTTTGTTGACCATGAAAACATGAAATGAACGTTCCGGAAACAACAAAAGGTAACCTTATTACTCATTGAATTTTCATAGTGGAACATAAAAAGTTATAATAAATTAAATCCATTTTTATGTGGTTTTTAATTATTATGTTAATGAATCTAATTTATTTATCACATAAATTATGTTCATGTGAAACACTCATTCAGTCATAAGGTAAGGGATCTATGGAAACCTCTATATTCCTTTTGTGTGTTGGTTCACCTCCCTTTTTTCAATTTATCTCTTCAGTAATATTATATAATTAAATCTTATTTTTTATATATGTCCCAAAATAATATTTCTATTTAACTGAAAATTTTAATAATGTAAAATACATGTTTTAAAAAGTTCCCTACTCAATTTCTCGTGACATGAAAAACTGATTGAAAGAAACATTTTTGTTTCTTTCCAGTTTTCAGGTAAAATTCATAAAATATATTAATCCAGCTATTTGTTCTAAAATAAGTAAATTTTGGATGAATTTATTAGTTATTTTTTTTATATAAATATTTATTCCTTTATCCATATTAAATCTTCATCATTGATTTCTTAAAAAATATTCTTAACAGGTACATTTCTAAAGATACATTGCCACTCATTTTAATGTTTTCAACTTAGTTGGATTTCATTGTTAATGAACTATTAAAATATTTCATTATACAATTTACAAAAATTATTTAAATCATTTCCTTTAAGGATACCATTATGTTACAAACTTTGTTTATGGACCATATCATGATTAGAAAATCCATTTCATTCCATGATTAAACATTACATTTATTCTATATTGTTTATAAATGGTTTGGAATAGATATGTGTGTACATTTTATAATTGGTGGGCCTATATTTTTCTCCAATGCATTGGGTAATGTTTTTCCCATGATACATCATGTATGAGATGATGGAGTAAAACAAATCCATTATGTGAATCCATCAACCATGTGATATCATCTGGGAAATTATCCTTGACTCTTGATTATATCATGATATATATCACCACCACATTTCTATATTTCCATGATAATATGAGAATATGTTCTATATATTATTCCAATATACTTTTATTCCATGTTCATGACATTTATTTTATCCTGATGTTCCTTTTAAATCCTAAGTTATTATTCATTTCCATTTTTATTATCAATTTGAAATTTTCTAGCAACCCATTTGTCTATGTATTACCCTTGTTATCAAATGAAGATGTAGGATTTTAAAGGGAGATCATAGATCACTATAGAGATTAATGAGATGAATTTTTATTCTAGTTTAGTATTTTATAATTATTTAGATATTCTTCCAAAGACAATAGGATATTCAATCCATTGTTATTATTTGATTATTGGTTATCAGTAAATTAATATAATAATATTTTAATAGGGATAAGGAGTCTATAGATGATATCATATGATCTTCTAGATATTTATTATAGTTAGGAATACAAATAATTAATTATAGCCATAAGTATATATCTATCCAAATGGATAATATAGATTGAAACATGGTAAATCAAATGTTTGGATGTACTATAAATTTTTAGGTTTATTCTTTTATGTTTACAATGTCATTTTTACATTCTCATTTATTTGTATTCAATCTCCCCAATTTAATTTTCATTTTTTACTTATTTTTGTAGAAATAGGAGAGATCATTCTAACAACCTATGTTATAGGATAAGTGATGTTTTCCCTTTTAAAATTCCAAAACTAATAAAAATGGGAGATCAAAAAAGTATGATATTACCTGATCAACTGGACTCTAACATCTAAACCTGGGTGCCACACATCGGTGCCCCGTATCGGTCGGTCACAATACCTCATGGATTCATCCCCATATGGAAGAGGTTGTCGACTAGTGACGAGGGTTTGATAAGTAAATCATAGGGTGCATATAACATCCTTTTCAGAGTAACATGCCAGTTGAAATAAATAAAAAATAGAGGAAGAGTATATATCTATAAACTGTATAAATATCTCATGATAACCATGTATGGGAATAAAATATGCAAAAAAATAGACAAAAAACCATGCCATGCTAATGAACATGTCAAGTGTCTAAAATGAAACCCAAAATAAGTACACATATGACTCCCTGGTGATCCCAAACCTCATCCAGTTACCTCAACCATGTTCCATCCCAACTAATCCATCTCACACATGTCCTTTTTCCTTAACCAATCTAGTATTGATGAAATAATTACCAAACATAAGTAATCAACTATCAAATTATCAATTATACATTTTTTCACCACAAAAACCACCAGGTTATCAAGGACACAAATACCCAAATACCTTCTTTGGCCCACACCAGATCTGAACCATGTCACATATTTAACTCACATTTCCTTATTTCACTTTGTATTATATTATCTGTGCTAATTAAATTTCATTATATCATTCAAATTAAACTTCACTACAGTGCCATTATTATCAGTGTGGAACACCATTTATAATGCCTCATTTATCCATCATGAATGTATACCATGGGTGTAAAACTTCATGTCTAGTACCCAAATTCTATATCATAAACATATGTAATGGGAAAAATCATATCTAGAGCTGCATTAAATAATCATAAATATATGTCATGAGTGGAAAAATTAATTTCATTCACCCCAATTCTCAATCCTACAAATGTTTAATGGGCATAATGTGTAATTTCTGGAACCCCATTTATCAATAATGAATATAACTCATAATATAAAACATTTTAACATGTATCTCATTATTATATACTATCACAGTGTCACATCACCCATGATTAGTAAAAAATAACATTCAAATGACAATTAACCTCCATACAATTCCATTAATTTATTTATTTATCAATTAATTCAACTCAATTCGTTAATTTGACAATTAATGAACCCTATCAATCCCATTAATTAATTCACTAATAAATAAATCAAATGGATATCATTAATTAATTAAAACATTATTTAATCATATCACAATCATAATATCTAATAATTATTTGAAAAATTAATTATCCCGAATTAAAAAATACAATACCATGATAATAAATTCATCAATTAATTATCCTTCTATCCCACTTCCATTAATCAACCAAACCCACAATTATCGAAATCCTTAAATGACCACCTAAAATAATCAAATTTATGAATTTATATTACTAAATTAACGTTATTTATTCTATAATAACATACTTTTTTCGATATCAAGACTATGGGTTATGAATAATAGACCACCTATGTCAATTATTTAATGAGTGACCACCCTATGAAATCCCCAAAATTGAGCGACACAATGACATTGAGTGGGTTCTAGATCTAAAACCTAAATCAATATTATAAAAATAAATATCTCTTATATCAAAATCTAGATCTATAATACTAGATCTATACCTACAATATTATGTATATATTTAATGAGAAATAGAGGATAACACCCCTTAAGGAAAGATAAAATTATTGGAGTTGGATTGGAAAGCATATGATCATCTTACCGGGAGTGGTATAGATCTTCAATATGGTATTTGAATAATGAATAATGGAGGCTACAAGACCTTAAAATCCCACCAAATATCTTTAATATCATCCAAAATCAAAAGGGTCCAATTTTGGGTTGGAATGGGTGAGTTTTAAGCATTTGGGGGAATTGAAAACTAATTTTCTCGATACTACTCAAATTGCACGTGGTTTCATGGGAAGGGGGCCATTTTTTCCTAACTATTAACGTTATATATGCAACTATTATTTTAAGGATGCACAATGTTTTCTTTTAGGGGAAAGTTTTTTCAAACTGTGCGGTATCTAGGTTAACCCCCATAGTCCTGGGATGCACAGTTTGTTGTGATGCGGTGTTCAGTATGAAAAAATATTGTGCTAACCATGAACTACACTATTTCCTACAATTATTCAAAAAATTCCTCCTACCAAACCCCAAGGTAAAACACAACAGAATGTTAAATAACCAATGGAAAAGGATTACATATAAACACATTTTAGACCCCTTCAGAAATGGTTAGGATCTTACAATATCCATTGCATAAAACAACTTATCCGAGAGGTGAGCTCCGAAGAATCTATAAGATTCTAATACAAAAATAACTAGTCACTAAACCCATATACCTACTTCAATATCCCTTTTTCCACCAACACAACATATGTTTCTACAATACATGAACTACGTCCTCATTCATTCTCCAGAACAATTTCTCACTACGATCCAATACACGTATCAGATGCACCTAAAAAGATACATCGATATCAAGTTCAAAACAATATACATAGATCACATGAAAATTATTGGGATGATAACACATTAGTTTCGATACATGGAGAACATCATACAAAACATTGAATCTATATAAAAGGGAAAATTAGAACACCACATGCCTGATTCTCTCCACAACCTCAAATAGTCTGACAAACATGGGCACCATCTTTTCCTTTCTATTTATACTATGTTGACCAAATCTTGGAGGCACAAGATTTAATACATGATCAAAATATGTAATCAATATGGGTAATTGATATAAGTCCCCAGCCTTAAACCTTACTTAATCTTGAGTTATTACAAGATTACACATTGAGGATCTTTTCAGGTTTAGAGTTTTAGAGAGTTAGATCCTGAAACTTGCATTACATTCCACATTTAAACAAAGTGGTAACATAAAAGACATTATTCATTTTTCCCATCAACGGAAACATATTGAATATAAAACATGGATTCTCTCTTGACACATCCTTGACACTATCATCACTGTATGTACCTTTCCCTTGACCTGTGAAAAACATTTCAAAAACTTGGGATGAGCATAAAAAGCTCCATAAGGGTTATAAAAATATGGAAAGGAAACATGAGTTCATATATACATAAGAATGAAATCATACTTTACCCATAAAACATAGGCACTTTAACATACCTCATCAAATCATGAATAAATCATATAAATCATAAGACATAAAGGTAACTTGAGGCATTCATAACATTCTTACGTAGGGAGTAACCCTCTTGGTTACGTTTGGAATACCCATCATAGTATATTCCCTAAATATTTTCGGATAAACTTTAACGTTTCACTCTTTCGCGATACCCAATGCATTGGAGAGCTATATCGGGCTCACCGCCCTTATTTTATCACAGAACCACCCGTCTTTATAATAATGCCCAAGAACCTCAACATAATCGTATCACATAAAACATGCATAAAGGAAACATAACATTTCTACCTTTCAATCACAATATATCAATACAAAATATTGATATAAAAACATTATGAAAACCATTTTCAATACCAAAATAAATGAAAAGTAAAACATGATATTTATTTTTCTTTTAAAAAGAAGGTATGGCTTGTAGAGGAAGCCGAAACCCAAATAACGGTCACAGTGGCGGAGAAGTCGTTGTCGCCGCATACGTACAACAAAAACATTCCCTTTTGTCGTTTTGTAAAACGCTTCATATAAAAAATATTCCTTTTGGATAAACGTAAAAGTCAAAGGGGTTTATACACCGTATAAAAGAAAGTTGTGTATAAAATAAAATATGCCACAATGAAAGGAGATTGAGACGAAGTCCCATACAAAGACGGTATCCTTTGTTTAAGGATAAATCAATTACATAATTAGGTGTGACAAACGAATACCCCAAATATAAGTGGATATTAAGTGTAAAATAATCAAAGGACATTCAAAAATATTCAAAGGATGGCATATTCAATAACTACATGTTGAACCCAAAGAAATCGAAATTGGGTTAAGAAGTTCCCTTGACAGCCTAACGGCGTCACATCAAAATGAGTTGATGAGAGATAAAAAGTGTATCTCATCACTTGGACATAAAATTTACTTCAATAAGGATATATGAGAACATATCCCAACATAAAAATATGTAAATTAAAAGACCCAACAAAAGAAGTCTTTTAAAAAAGAGGAGGGTGAAAGGTTCCCTTACCGACTTGGGTATCTTTAAAAACATACACCCAATGAAAGAAGGACAATAAATCATTGATGTAAATACTCATAAACAAAATTATATTACACAAATATTAGAATAATGGGCAGTACAAACACCACTCAAAGGAAATTGTGGCAAATTTAGCATAAATCTCACGGGAATAAAAGTGAGATGAAAAATCCCTTACGAAAACTCAGCAGCCTAACGACGCCACATAAAACTTACAAAAAATGGATTGATGAGATCAAATTGGGTATCTCATCACATTACAATAAAATTTACAGAAAGTGGAATAAAATAACATCCCCCATCATAAAAAATCGGAGCTTAAAAGAAGTGACATAAAAGAGAGTACTTAAAGAGAAAGAGAGAGGTTAGATCTCTTACGAAAATTCGGCAGCCTAACAGCGCCACTCAAAACATCCAAAATGGATTGATGAGAGAGAATAGGGTCTATCATCATATGAACATAAAACATAAAGTAAGAGTAATATAAAAGAACATCCCAATCACAAGAAAAATGAGCTTATAAGGAATGACATAAAAGAGTTTATGTAAAAAGAAAGAGAGGAGTAGGATCCCTTACCTCAAGTCCAACTTGTCTTGTTCGTTTCTTTATATTCCTGAATAATAAACTTTGGTCAATTAATAATTGACTAAGTACCTACTTTAGAGATTATTATTCAGTTCATATCACATATTATAATGCTATAATAATTGTTTAATAATGTTAGTTCATATCAGACGTTTTTGCTGATGTTTGGTACATGAGTCAAAAATGAACTTGTTTGAAAAACGATTGCCCATGTAGTTATAAGTAAATAATTTCTAGAATAGTATTAATTAGTAAAATATAATATATATCCAGTAAATATTCATTTCATACTATTCCATATCATTTGTAGATAAAAAAACAAAAAGCACCGTTCATGGAGACGGTAGGCCGTACGTACGCATGAACGCTACTTTCATTTTTTGTCATATTAATGGAATTAAAACAAAATGAGAGAGATAGATATATGTTATAATTCCAGAATGATATCCATAATTTTGATGTAATATATTACATATATATCCAATATATATATGTACTTATAGTATTACATAACATTTTGAGATAAGAAATGAAATGTACCGTTCATGGAGACGGTAAGCCGTACGTACGCATGAACGCTACTTCCATTTCTATTTCATATTTAATGGAATTAAAACATAATGATACATAATAGTATTATAATTCCAGTATGGTATCATATATAATATCATTAAATATATCCTTTATATGTACCACATATGGTATTAACGAATCAAATCACTTTGTGGGGGCGGTAGTCCGCACTTCCTTAAATGAAGATATCGCGTTTAACCATAATGGAAACCATAAAGGTATGCCCAAAATGAAAAATAAATAAGCTTAAGGAAATCATTAACATATTATATATCACATATAAATATAGTTTCATCTTAATGGCCACCTTTGAAGGTGTTAATAGAATGTTGAACAATCATCGTTTCGGGAGGCTGAAATTCGCCATCCATAGAAACAGTATGTTCTTTAACCATTAGATGTAGGTGTGTGAAAGTGTAGCTCAAATAATTCTTATAAAAACATCCTAGTATATTGATGATACTGGATTTTTTACAAAATAAATGAATAAAAAGAGTTTAGTGGATTGGAGAAGCAAAATAAAACAAAAGTACTCAAATGAGGACATTACCTTAAAATCGGGTAACTCCCTTTGGTTTGAGCTCAAAGGCTTCCTTGGGAAGACTTTTGCCCAAAGTGAGGCTTCTAGGAGTAATATAGGGAAGTGGAGATGTAACGCCCTGACCCTAGTTACCTAGATTCGGTGCATTATTACATAACATTGGCATGATCACAAGAAATATCAAATCTCGAAAGACCGATTGGTTTAGTAGCCTTGGAAACACTAGATATATTCATAAGTTTTACATTACATCATAAAATGAAATACTACTACAACAACATAATGTATCCATAATTTACACTCATATCCCCACTTAATATCCCTGCAGGTCATTCATAATTTACTTCTTCACTTTCTGGGAAAAATAAAACATAGAAAAGGGGTGAGCTCAAATGCCCAGTAAGGATAACAATATAGCGGAACATTCAAAATAAGCCTAAACATTTAAGGCAATGCATTACTAAAACAAAATCCTTTTAAACTTGAACTTCAACATAGTATGGCAAAAGTAAAATGAATTAATGCCATTTACTTATTCACATGGATATTCTACTAATCGAATAATCACATGCAAAATCAATAACCACTTTCATAATGATGGAATGCATAATGCTAAACTTTAATTTCTTTTCAAGGCCTCGTCCCAAGACCTTGGGGATAACTGTAACCGGAACCCAACCCGGAGTGCCTCTAATAACCGGACACCAACCCGGAGTACCTCTAATAACCGGACACCAACCCGGAGTGCCTCTAATAACCGGAGACCAAACCGGAGGGCTTACTTTTACCAGTCCCTAACCTGGAGGGCTTACTTTTACCAGTCCCCAACCTGGAGGTCTTACTTTAACCATTCCACAACCTGGAACATACTTGTCCAACACATTCATATGAAGTAAAGGTTGAAATATAACATAAACATTCTTATTGGAACTAGCGTACGAAATGTCAATACTTTACTCATAAACCATGAATGCTATATAAATGAAACATCTACAGTCAAACATATCTCAAAACATCATTACAATATGGAAGTTTTATATCATAATAAATCAACTTCAAATAATCTTAAAATCCATCAAAGCATGTTGACATAGATGAAAATTTTTTTTAAAAATTATTGAGGGATATATCCATTTTTCATGAAAACATTTTAATGTTACACAATTTAGAAAGTAAGGCATTTAAATAATTTTTTGAATCAAAGTGTCCCATACCACATTGAAACTTTTGAATGGAATCAACAATTTTAAAAAGATTCATTTTCATATAAATAAATCCTTACAAACCATTTTTAAAACATGGACATAAATGAGAATGATTTAGAATAATAAATATTTAAAACATTTAAAATGATGGTTTAGTAAAAGTTCCCCTAGAAAGAATCCCTTTGAAAACTCTTTTATGAAATATGGACATGGATAGTAAATATGTCCCTGTAGATACATACGTAAAAACAACCTTGGATATTAAAGAGATTGTGAAGTAAACCCTTATCAATTTGGTAACTTATGAAACATACAACCCATGAAAGAGGTATCATACAATGAAATTGTAAATACACATAAGGTAAAGTGTATTACACAAAGAATACAATTATGGGCAGTACATACACCACACAAAAGATAATAGTGGAAATATGGCATGAATCTCACGGAAATAAAGAGTGAGATGAAAACCCCTTACCATGTTAATCAACTGAGTCCTATGGTCAAAATTTAATAACCACCAAATTATTTACAGAATAACATGAATATAAATATAATCATGATAATATATATCAAATTCCAGTACACAATACACCACTTTCAATAATTTAGTGGCGAATAATGGAAATCTCACAGAATTTAATGTGAGATAAGAAGATCCCTTACCTTGTACTTTTACTTGGTTGGGGTAGGTTAACCTCCAGTATAATATTGAAATAATTGTTATTAAATTATACAAGAATCATATATATTAATATGATATCATATATGATCTTTTAACTTTTCTTTGTTAATAATGTCTTAGTATTATTGTTGTTTCGGGTGTTAACTTACTCATTTTATTTTATATGTTTTATTACGTAAGCCATGTTTGTAATGGATAGGTTGTATATTATTCATATCCAGAATGATATAAAGTCCTTAAACATCATTTTAAATCAGAAAATGATAACTATACTTGAATGGATATGATGGAGAATGAATCTCATCGCGTTCGTGGAGACGGTAGTCCATACGTACGCACAAGTGACAATATCATTCTTTTGATATTAAAATAATATATAAATGGATGGTATATCATATATACAGAATCACTAACATGTTATATTTATTATTTACATGAGTTACACATCATTATTATACCCATCCAAATATTAATATATTGAATAACAATTACACCACGACGTGGAGACGGTAAGCCGTACGTACGCACGTATGGTGACATGTTATTCAAAGGGTGGATAGAATACTGAATATGGTTGTACCATCAGAGTATATATATGATACTGGAGTTATTATTTTAGAATGGTAACAACAAAGTAAGAAGAAGTGGATGAAGAAAGAACTTGGAAAAGGGTGGTGAAATCATTACCTCTTCTTCGGTTTCTTCCTTTTGATTTGATCAAAAGGGATCCTTAGGTTGGATTTCTGATCAAACTAAGGCCTCTAGGTTGTAGTTAGGGAAGTTGGGAGAGTATTTGGGCAGAGTTTGGCCGAACCAAAAGGCTATTAAGGTGTGAAGAAATGAGAAGGTGGAGTTCCCTTTTATAAGAGGGGTGAGGGGCACCCTTGGAAAAGCTAGAAATATTAATTTATAATAAATTCTTATTCGGTTTATAATGGCTCCAAAGTTGATTATTTAAATTTTAAGGTGGGCATGGGTCTAATTCAACTCAACCAATAGAATTTAGACAGGTTTGGGTACTTATATTAACCTTATCTTTAAGTATTAACTCTAAGTTAATTAGTTTCACTTTTACAATGTCTCTTTGTATTTTTATATAATATGGTTAATAAACATACTATATACATCCAAGAGACCCCCAAGTGGTCCACTAATGATGCACCTATCATGATATAAATCTCTTGGCCGAAACATAGATTTTTAGTAATTTAATATCAATTAATAATATAATATTTGTTTTAAGAACTCTTTTATGTCAATTTTGACACTATTCAATAGTTGATTTTTTTGAAACTCATAACAGATTTATTAATTCGAAAAAAGTCAATTAAATCAATCCTAATATATCATATTATCCTGGAAAATTAGTTTAATTCATTAAAAGTTTCATATTATATTTATTTGGGTATTTATAATATCAATTATTTTAATTTTTCACTATTAGAGTAATTACTGCATCATCATTGTGTCATAAATAAAATAAATTATTTAATGTCTAAAAATTATAAATAAAATATCATTATGTCTGAAATCTTGTTATCTTTCTAATGAATATTTATAATCTAAAATCCAACATATATAACCCTATGTAACAATTGTTTTTCTAAAAGATATATGTTTGTGTCATTTTTGTATTCATTTTAACTTAATTAAAATAAAGTGTCATTATCACTTACAAGTGGATCCATGGGGTCCCGAAATCGACCCAAAGATGCCCATGGTCGACCATGTATCAACCAATAGGGTTAAGACACGTTTTAGGGTAATTTAGTATTATTATAATATTATTTTTTAACCCTTATTTACCGGATTTACCCTTAACCATGGTAAATAAAATATTTACCGCAGTAATTATTCAAAATGTCTAAAAATAAAAGTTACCTATTTACACAATTTGAACATCCTGATTCCAAATATGGAATCCATTTTCCTAAATTCAAAACACAGAATTGGCAGAAATTAATTTAAAATTAATTCCCGCTGTCAAAACAAAAAGCGTGTTTTTAAGAGATAATAACTATCAAAAGATTGACACTTGTTTATGTTCGGTTTAATTGTAAAATTATTTCCAATGACCAAAATTATATTAAATGGTAAAAATATATTCTAAATATACTTTAAAACTACTGAAATTCATAATTTATCACTATTAATTATTTTGATTAAAAAAGTTGTTTTTAATTAAAATTTAGTAATTTTCACTATTCATCAAAATATGAAAGTTATCCGAAAAGTACCAAAATTTCACCTTAGGCTAAATTAGATATTCCGAATCGAAAAATGAAGTCCATTTTGAAATATAAAATATATATAATTTTAAAAAGTAGGTATTACTATTCATAACGGCTAGTTTGATTGGTTGTTAGAACTCGGTGTTGCGTACAACACACGCTATCGCATTATTCAAAGAGAAGCGTACTGTAGAAGCTTGGGGTGTTAAATTATCCCCTCCTTAAAATAATTTCTTCCTCGAAATTTCTAGAATACTATCGCTTGAAAAGACTCGGGTGGTTCTTCATCATAAGTTCCTCGGGTTCCCACGTTGCCTCTTCCATCTTATGGTTTCTCCAAAAAACTTTTACCAGACGCGTCGTCCGGTTTCTCAGTACTTGTTCTCTCGTATCATGAATCCTGACGGGCTATTCACAATAGGAAAGATCGGGTTCCAGTTCTAATTCTTCATAGGTGAGTACATGCGTTGGATCAGGCATGTATTTCCTCAACAGAGATACGTGTAACACATCGTGAACTTTGGAGAGACTTGGCGGCATTGCCAATCGGTAAGCTACAACCTCAATTCGTTCTAGAATTTCAAAAGGTCCAATGTACCTGGGACTCAATTTACCTTTCTTACCAAAACGTATGACTCCATTCCACATAGATATCTTTAGGAAAACATGATCACCGACTTGAAATTCCAAATCCTTCCTTCGATTATCGGCATAGCTCTTCTGCCCACATTGAGCTGCTTTGATGTGATTTTGGATTACTTTCACCTTTTCCACCGTTTCCTCCACCAGTTCTGGGCCTACAAGTTTTCTTTCACCAATGTCATCCCAACAGGTTGGTGTACGGCATCTCTTTCTGTATAACGCTTCATATGGTGCCATCTGAATACTCGAATGGAAGCTATTGTTATAGGAAAATTCTACTAGAGGTAAATATTGATCCCACATACCCTGAAAGTCAAGTGAGCAAGATCTCAACATGTCTTTTAAGGTTTGAATAGTCCATTTTGATTGTTTGTCGGTCTGAGGGTGGTAAGCATTGCTCAAATGAAGTTCAGTATCCAGGGATTTCTGAAGACTTTTCCAGAATCTTGAAGTAAAACGGGGATCACGATCAGAAACAATCGATAGGGGTACTCCATGAAGTCTCACAACTTCATTAATATATAGTCTTTCTATACGTTCCAGGGGTAGATCTTCTCTTATAGAAAGAAAATGTACTGACTTGGTAAGATGATCAACAATAACCCATATTGCATCGTTCCTTCTAGGAGTATTTGGTAGCCCCATGACAAAGTCCATCGTAATATTGTCCCATTTCCACTCCGGTATGGGAAGAGGTTTCATGACTCCTCCAGGTTGTTGCCTTCCAGCTTTCACTTGTTGACAAACCATACATCTTGACACAAAATCAGAAATCTCCCTCTTCATGTTGTCCCACCAAAAATGTTCCTTCAAATCTCTATACATTTTGGTGCTCCTAGGGTGTATAGAAAAATTGGAACTATGAGCATCATCCAGCAATTCCCTTTTTAGATCAGGTATATCGAGAACACAAAGTCTCTTCACAAATTTCAAAATTGCATCTTCATACACAAAGTCTCTCAATCTCCCATCATTCACAGCTTTAATATTCTTTTGAAATTCTTCATCATCGGTCTGAGTACTCTTAATCCTTTCTATTAAAGAGGGTTTGGCAACCATTTGAAAAAGAAATGATGTTTCTCCTTCCCTGGTTATTCCCATGTCCATCTTCACTAGATCCATGAAAATCGGATCCCTTTCAATTCTCATATTGTTCAAAACTCCATGGTCTTTTCTACTCAAAGCATCTGCCACCTTGTTTGCTTTTCTAGGGTGGTAGTGTATCATGCAATCATAATCCTTGAGTATTTCAAGCCATCTCCTTTTCCTCATGTTGAGTTCTTTTTGTGAGAAAATATACTTCAAACTCTTGTGATCAGTATAAATCTCACATTTTTCACCATAGAGGTAGTGCCTCCATATCTTCAAAGCAAAGATCACAACTGCTAACTCGAGATCATGAGTAGGATAGTTTTTTTCATGAATTTTCAACTGTCATGATGCATAGGCAATAACTCTATCATTCTGCATAAGGACACAACCAAGTCCTTTCTTCGATGCATCACTATAAATAACAAACCCATCATTCCCCGATGGTATAGTCAATATAGGAGCATTGACTAATCTTTTCTTCAGTTCTTCAAAACATTCTTCACACTCTTTTGTCCAAACAAATTTAACCCCTTTACGTGTGAGATTCGTTAATGGGTTAGCCAATCGGGAAAAATTCTGGACGAAACGTCAATAATAACCTACCAAACCAATAAAACTACGTACCTCAGTTATACTCGTAGGTGCTGGCCAATCTTGGATTGCCTTGGTCTTAGAAGGATCAATAGAGATTCCATATTTAGAGACAATATGGCCAAGAAAAGAAATCTCCTGAAGCCAGAATTCAAACTTGCTAAACTTCCCATATAATTCATGCCTTCTCAGAGTCTTCAAGATAATGCGCAAGTGATTTTCATGATCTTCGTAGGTTTTGGAGTATACCAAGATATCATCAATAAATACCACCACAAATTCATCGAGATACTCCTTGAAAACTCTATTCATCAGATCCATGAATACAGAGGGTGCATTAGTCAATCCAAAAGGCATTACAGTAAACTCGTAATGCCCGTACCTGGTTCGAAATGCTGTCTTCGGAATGTCTTCCTTCTTTAAACACAACTGATGGTATCCAGATCGAAGGTCAATCTTTGAAAAGTATTTAGATCCATGTAGTTGGTCAAATAAATCATCAATACGAGGTAGGGGATACTTGTTCTTTATCGTTATAGCATTGATCTCCCTGTATTCGATACATAACCTCATAGATCCATCTTTCTTTTTAACAAAAAGAACAGGGGCTCCACATGGGGAAACACTAGGGCGAATAAATCCCTTATTACTCAATTCCTCTAGTTGTTTCTTTAGTTCAACTAATTCTACAGTGGCCATTCTATAAGGGGTCTTCGATATAGGCCTTGATCCAGGAATTAAATCAATGGAAAACTCAACTTCTCGTTCTGGAGGATGTCTAGGTAAATCTTCCAGAAATACATCTACAAATTCTTTCACAACAGGTACATCCTCTATTTGAACATTTCTTTCCTCACCCGCAGTTATTTCATTCTCTTCCTCCCCAATAATTGAATTTAGTTGAGCTATTGAGGGTGGATCTAAATAAGAATTAGGTGGTGACGATTCTGCTCTAAAGATAAGTTGTTCCTTATCATTATCATCAAGAATCGTAACCTCTTTCTTCTTACAATAAATCTTCGCATCATAGTCCGAAAGCCAGTCCATACCGAGGATTATGTCAAACTCAATCATAGGTATGATGATGAGATCAGCAGATAACAAACATTTATGTGCTCTAATGGGGACTGATTCACAAAACTTTGTTGCAATGATACTTCCCTTAGGAGTTTTAACTGACAACTCCCTTGTTAAGTCAAATTGGAAATATCTAATTTTATTAGAAAACTAGGAAGATATGAAACACTGTGATGATCCAGAATCAAATAATGCATTTGCTAAAATTGAGGAAACCATTAAATTACCTGCCACCACGTCTTTCGAAGCTTCTACCTCAGCAGTAGTGATAGCATAAGCATGGCCTTGATCCCTTGGCCTTTTCTGAGGTAAGTTCTCATGACGCTTAGGACATTCATTCGCATAATGTCCCATCTCCCTGTAATTGTAGCACTGAACTTTGGTGGCTTCCTTCTTCCCTTTGCAATCACGAGCTTGGTGGCCTTTTTCTCCACACTTGTAACAGACTACCATTCCCTTCAAGCAAGCACCGGGGTGTTTCTTCCCACATTTACCACAGGATGGATATTCAACCTTTCTTTTCTTCCCCTTATTTCCATTCCCAGATTGATCAGCAGGCCTCTTCTTCTCTTGCTTTGCTTTAAAGTCATAAGACTTAGAGAATTCCTTTTCGGTCTTGATAGCACATGAGACAATGTCTTCGTACGATGAAAAGGATTGTGAGACTAATTCTTGACGGAGAAATGGTTTTAACCCATCAAAGAAACGATCAATCTTACTTCTTTGGATACATATATAATCACCAGCGTACCTTTCTAACCTTGTAAAGTTAGCCTCATACATTGTGACATTCTCATCCTCCTTCTGTCTCAGACTTAGAAATTGCCTTTCCATATCTTCTCGATGGTCGCGAGGAAAGTATTTTTCTAAAAACGGATTTTTGAACTCCCTCCATTCCATATTTGATACTTCATAATCTTCCTTCATATTTTGAATCAATGACCACCATTGATCAACATCTCCAGTGAGGCGGTAAACTGCCATGATAACTTTTTCCCTTTCACTGCTCCCCAAATCCTGAAATATTTTCTCTAGGGAAAATATCCATTTCTCAGCTACTAAGGGATTTGTACTCCCATTGAACGTTGGTGGTTGTTGCCTCATGAATCGATCTAACATTGATCCTCCATGCTGCGGATCAGGGTGCTCCATACGGGTAAGCTTATTATTCATAACGCGAGTAAGTTGTCCCAGTATGGTGATTAGCTGATCGGCTGCAGTTGCATCACCAGCTCCACTATAATTATCTTGAGCAGGAGGGCAATCCCTACATGGAGTGCATGCATTGATACGGTTTACATTTCTTCCACTAGGCGCCATTTCTAAACAATGGAATAAACTAGATCAGTTTATGAATCAAAATACATAATCCCATACTTATAAAACACTTAACATAAATTGAACTATTTATGGATATAATACATAATAATAAGAATGTTTTATTTGAGGAATTATATACTCATAATCCCTTCAAAATGATTTGTAAAGAAAAATGAGAGTTATCCTAAGCATATCCCCCAGGAGTGTCGTAACCAAGAGTGCAAAAAGGCCCGTTGTCGTGCACCAGTTCCCGTTCGAGTCTAGCTCAAAGCGGTGTTTTTGGGTCTTACCCCTAGGTACATCTGTGCCAGAGCCGCCTCTACCTGCTCGTATCCAGACAGGGATGTATTGCTCGGAAAACTCACAAAATCTCTACAATACCAAAATTCTAGGAAGTTCTTCTATACTAATCCTCAATGTTCATCTTAGGTCTACGTGCTCTAATCAGAGTTTATCTAAATCTAGCTTCCACGGTTTGTACTAAACTTCCTCTGATACCAACTGTAACGCCCCGACCCTAGTTACATAAATTCGGTGCATTATTACATAACATTCGCATGATCACAAGAAAGATCAAATCTCGAAAGACCGATTGGTTTAGTAGCCTTGGAAACACTAGATATATTCATAAGTTTTACATTACATCATAAAATGAAATACTACTACAACAACATAATGTATCCGTAATTTACGCTCATATCCCCACTTAATATCTCTGCAGGTCATTCATAATTTACTTCTTCACTTCCTGGGAAAAATAAAACATAGAAAAGGGGTGAGATCAAATGCCCAGTAAGGATAACAATATAGCGGAACATTCAAAATAAGCCTAAACATTTAAGGCAATGCATTACTAAAACAAAATCCTTTTAAACATGAACTTCAACATAGTATGGCAAAAGTAAAATGAATTAATGCCATTTACTTATTCACATGGATATTCTACTAATCGAATAATCACATGCAAAATCAATAACCACTTTCATAATGATAGAATGCATAATGTTAAACTTTAATTTCTTTTCCAGGCCTCGTCCCAAGACCTTGGGGCTAACTGTAACCGGAACCCAACCCGGAGTGCCTATAATAACCGGACACCAACCCGGAGTGCCTCTAATAACCGGACACCAACCCGGAGTGCCTCTAATAACCGGAGACCAAACCGGAGGGCTTACTTTTACCAGTCCCGAACCTGGAGGGCTTACTTTTTCCAGTCCCCAACCTGGAGGGCTTACTTTAACCAGTCCCCAACCTGGAACATACTTGTCCAACACATTCATATGAAGTAAAGGTTTAAATATAACATAAACATTCTTATTAGAACTAGCGTACGAAATGTCAATACTTTACTCATAAACCATGAATGCTATATAAATGACACATCTACAGTCAAACATATCACAAAACTTCATTACAATATAGAAGTTTTATATCATAACAAATCAACTTCAAATAATCTTAAAATCCATCAAAGGATGTTGACATAGATGAAAATGTTTTTTAAAAATTATTGAGAGAAATATCCCTTTTTCATGAAAACATTTTAATGTTAAACAATTTAGAAAGTAAGGCATTTAAATACATTTTTGATTCAAAGTTTCCCATACCACTTTGAATCTTTTGAATGGAATCAACAATTTTAAAAACATTCATTTTCATATAAATAAATCCTTACAAACCATTTTGAAAACATGGACATAAATGAGAATGATTTAGAAGAATAAATATTTAAAACATTTAAAATGATGTTTTAGTAAAAGGTCCCTTAGAAATAATCCCTTTGAAAACTCTTTTATGAAATATGGACATGGATAGTAAATATGTCCCTGTAGATACTTACGTAAAAACAACCTCGGATATTAAAGAGATTGTGAAGTAAACCCTTATCAATTTGGTAACTTATGAAAAATACAACCCATGAAAGAGGTATCATACAATGAAAATGTAAATACACATAAGGTAAAGTGTATTACACAAAGAATACAATTATGGGAAGTACATACACCACACAAAATATAATAGTGGAAATATGGCATGAATCTCACGAAAATAAAGTGTGAGATGAAAACCCCTTACCACGTTAATCAACTGAGTCGTATGGTCAAAAGTTAATAACCACCAAATTATTTACAGAATGACATGAATATAAATATAATCATGATAATATATATCAAATTCCAGTACACAATACACCACTTTCAATAATTTAGTGGCGAATAATGGAAATCTCACAGAATTGAATGTGAGATAAGAAGATCCCTTACCTTGTACTTTTACTTGGTTGGGGTAGGTTAACCTCCTGTATAATATTGAAATAATTTTTATTAAATTATAAAATAATCATATATATTAATATGATATCATATATGATCTTTTAACTTTTCTTTGTTAATAATGTCTTAGTATTATCGTTGTTTCGTGTGTTAACTTACTCATTTTCTTTTATATGTTTTATTATGTAAGCCATGTTTGTAATGGATAGGTTGTATATTATTCATATCCAGAAAGATATCAACTCCTTAAACATCATTTTTAAATCAGAAAATGATAATTATACTTGAATGGATATGATGGAGAATGAATCTCATCGCGTTCGTGGAGACGGTAGTCCGTACGTACGCACGAGCGACAATATCATTCTTTTGATATTAAAATAATATATAAATTGATGGTATATCATATATACAGAATCAATAACATGTTATATTTATTATTTACATGAGTTACACATCATTATTATACCCCTCCAAATAATAATATATTGAATAACAATTACACCACAACGTGGAGACGGTAAGCTGTACGTACAAACGTATGGTGACATGTTATTCAAAGGGTGGATAGAATACTGAATATGGTTGTACCATCAAAGTATATATATGATACTGGAGTTATTATTTTAGAATGGTAACAACAAAGTAAGAAGAAGTGGAAGAAGAAGGAACTTGGAAAAGGGTGGTGAAATCATTACCTCTTCTTCGGTTTCTTCCTTTTGATTTGATCAAAAGGGCTCCATAAGTTGGCTTTCTGATCAAACTAAGGCCTCTAGGTTGTAGTGAGGGATGTTGGGAGAGTATTTGGGCAGAGTTTGGCCGAACCAAAAGGCTTTGAAGGTGTTAATAAATGAGAAGGAGGAGTTCCCTTTTATAAGAGGGGTGAGGGGCACCCTTGGAAAAGCTAGAAATATTAATTTATAATAAATTCTTATTCGGTTTATAATGGCTCCAAACTTGATTATTTAAATTTTAAGGTGGGGATGTGTCGAATAAAACTCAACAAATATAATTTAGACAGGTTTGGGTACTTATATTAACATTATCTTTAAGTATTAACTCTAAGTTAATTAGTTTTACTTTTACAATGTCTCTTTGTATTTTTATATAATATGGTTAATAAACTTACTATATATATCCAATAGACCCCCAAGTGGTACATTAATGATGAACCTATCATGATATAAGTCTCTTGGCCGAACATAAGATTTTTTGGAATTTAATATCAATTAATAATATAATATTTGTTTTAATAACTCTTTTATGTCAATTTTGACACTATTCAATAGTTGATTTTTGTGAAACTCATAACAGATTGATTACTTCGAACAAAGTCAATTAAATCAATCCTAATATATCATATTATCCTATAAAATTAGTTTAATTCATTAAAAGGTTCATATTATATTTATTTGGGTATTTATAATATCAATTATTTTAATTTTTCACTATTATAGTAATTTCTGCATCATCATTGTGTCATAAATAAAATAAATTATTTAATGTCTGAAAATTATAAATAAAATATCATTATGTAGGAAGTCGTTTTATCCTTCTAATGAATATTTATAATCTAAAATCCAACATATATAACCCTATGTAACAATTGTTTTTCTAAAAGATATATTCTTGTGTCATTTTTGTATTCATTTTAACTTAATTAAAATAAAGTGTCATTATCACTTACAAGTGGATCCATGGGGTCCCAAAATCGCCCAAATATGCCCATGGTCAACCATGTATCAACCAATAGGGTTAAGACACGTTTTAGGGTAATTAAGTATTATTATAATATTATTTTTTAACCCTTATTTACCGGATTTACCCTTAACCATGGTAAATAAAATATTTACCGCAGTAATTATTCAAAATGTCTAAAAATAAAAGTTACCTATTTACACAATTTGAACATCCTGATTCCAAATATGGAATCCATTTTCCTAAATTCAAAACACAGAAGGGGCAGAAATTAATTTAAAATTAATTCCCGCTGTCAAAATAAAAAGCGTGTTTTTAAGAGATAATAACTATCAAAAGATTGACACTTGTTTATGTTCGGTTTAATTGTAAAATTATGTCCAATGACCAACATTATATTAAATGGTAAAAATATATTCTAAATATACTTTAAAACTACTAAAATTCATAATTTATCAGTATTAATTATTTTGATTAAAAAAGTTGTTTTTAATTAAAATTTAGTAATTTTCACTATTCATCAAAATATGAAAGTTATCCGAAAAGTACCAAAATTTCACCTTAGGCTAAATTTGATATTCAGAATCGAAAAATGAAGTCAATTTTGAAATATAAAATATATATAATTTTAAAAAGTAAGTATTACTATTCATAACGGCTAGTTTGATTGGTTGTTAGAACTCGGTGTTGCGTACAACACACGCTATCGCATTATTCAAAGAGAAGCATACCGTAGAAGCTTGGGGTGTTACAAGAGAGGAAAAATGGGCAGGGGTTGTCCGATCCAAAGGCTTTGGGAGTGTGGGTAAGGAGGTAGGGTTTGGGGCCTTTTATAAGAGGAGAGGAGGGGCACTCTTGTAAAGTTACAAAATGTTACTTTATTTTCAAAAGAGCTTCAGATTTTAAAGGTCCCACATTGATTTATTTCTAATCTAAGGTGATAAGGGTTCTAAATCCACTCATCCAATAGGTTTTGGACATGTTTAGGTCTTAGATATTACATTATCTTTCCATTTTATTTAAATCGATAAATAATGAGGTCATCGCTGCATCATCATGATGTCATAAAAAATTTAATTTATTTAATGTCTACAAATTATAAAAAAAACTCTGATGTAAGAAATATTTTTATCTTTACAATTAATATTTATAGTCAAAAATCTGATTTGTATAACCCCATGTAAAAATTGTTTTAGAAAAACATTTCATGTTTGTCTCATTTTTACTTTAACTTTAAATAAAAAGATATAAATGTCATTTTCCAACCAATGTGGCTTCATGGGGTCCCCAAGTTGACCCATGGGTTGTCTTGGTCGGCCATGACTCATCCAATGAGGTTAGTACTTGTGTCAAGTTCATTTCATATTATTAAAACATTATTTTTACCATAAACTACACCAATTACCTCTAATCGCGACTGAAAACTTAATAAATTACTATTCACCAAAAAATTATTTTTATCCCATTGAACCACATTTTACTTCTTAATGACAACCATGTATGTCGGATTTTTGAAATTCAAAACAAAAAGATGGCAAAATTTCATTTAAACGGAAAAATTAGTTTTTATAAGTACCACTTAGTGGTTTCACTATTCATCTAAAATTGATGTTTTTCAGAAAAATCCTAAAAATTCACCCTAAGCTATATTTGATATTCCAAATTAAAAAATGAAGTCTATTTTTACCAAATTCAAAACATATAAGTCAAATTAATTAATTTAATAATTATTTCCCGCTGTCAGAACAAATAGCGTGTTTTTATGAAACAATAAGTATCAAAAGATTGACACTAGTTTAAGTCTGATTTCAATGTGAAATTAATTCCAATAACCACTTTTGGATTTAATGGTAAAATTATATTCTAATTTCACTTTAAAACCAACTCAAAATATAATCCAATCATATAAATAAATTAGATTAAAAAGAGGTTTCAAATTAAAATACATCATTTTACACTATTAATTAAAAAATGAACTTTATCAGAAAGATACCAAAAATTTACAAAAAGTAAATTTTGATGTCCCAATTCTTAAGAAGAGTTTTATTTGGTCCAAGAGGATGTATAAGAGTGAAAAAAACTATATTTAATGACGGTTCGCCATCAAAAGGTGATAAGTGAACCTTTAGTGAAAACTAGGGCATATACGCCTAAAATTGAATTCTTTCCGTATTTTAAGCCTTTATCTTTTATTGTATAAAAGTAAAAACATTTAAAAACATATATAATCATATTTTAGTTATTTATATCCATTCCCGCCAATACAACGACTATATGTTAACTTCCATTTAAAATAATATTATTTTATTATTAGAGTGCAACGTAAGATTCCCAAGAAACTCGTTGTTGCGTGTTGGGTACGCCATCGAGCATAACGTCCCCTTTAAATTCATATTAATATTTTATTCACAAATATGGATAAATATGAAAATGTCATATTCTTTATTTACCTGGGGTGTTACAATTGACATCTATCCGTATATGAATTCATACTACTCTTTTTCATCGGCAAAGAGATTTTTATTAGCTGAAACCTATACCAGTGTCCTCTATGAGACTATATACCAACAACTCTGACTCACAATTATCCATCCTACATATGGGGGCTCTACATGTCCTACTAGAAATATCACCATATGGTTTCATATTTATATATTCCTAATGATTTTTTTATAATAAAAATTCAATAATTCCAAGTGAATCACCCAAGAACAACTAGATTTAACAACCGACACCCTCAATATAACATAATGAAACTCTATAGCACACTATGACTACCCATTTATCATTGGGTGGAAGGTTTTACTCAATAATATTTTTATACTAAGAACCTAATACCTGACCTTCCCTATGCCTGATGTGAAATGGGATTCGTTGTCTGAAACTATAGTTTGTTTGATCCCATGAAGACAGACTATCACTCGAACATATAAAACTCTCATATTCTCCCCTGAGAAAGTCTCTCATTAGGAACGAATTATTTTAATTTCATCAGTCTATCCACAATAACCTAGATTTCATCATTATTCCATGTCATATTCAAAAGACCAACACTTAATCCATATTAACATCATACCACTTCAATTGAATATCGGATAACATTTGTAACGATCCTTCAAGTTGTTGATATAGGTTCTTCACAATCGTCCAGTTAAACATTTGGTAATATACAAAAATGCTTTGATTACTTTCATCCTTCCTTTAAAAAAACAAAGGATAACACCAAGAAAACTAACTCATATTGAAAACATACCTTATCCTACAACTATGCTTGATATGATATGTGCTCTAGATGGTCAATTGGTTTCATTCGATATGGTGGAATATAAACTAGGTAATGCCTTGGAATGGTCTCATCAATGAATTTTGCTTCTCTCTTAGGGGTATTCCTTGATATTTATTTTGGAAAACTATCTTAAACTATTCCATCACTAGTAGAAAGACATATTTCTTCATTCCATCATCACCGAGCAATAGACTAGAATCCTAGGATATGAGGTATCCTAGTTTCAGGGTAATTGACCCTTATTAGCCTGCCTAGATATACCACCCCCTTGATGAATATAGTTTTCACCCATCAATGATGTAAAAGTCACACTTCTAGGGTGACCGTCAATGTTGACACGGTAAATGAATATAAAATACAAACCCATTATTAGGATGAATCCTGACATGCCAATAATATAGTGAACCCATAGAAAATGGTAATCCCTGATCATGAGAGAACACACCTTTTAAAAACAGATGTCTCTTGACCGTACTCCCAATAGTATATCTATCATTATTACCCTGCTCACAAACTCTACCTCTAGGATCATACCACTAACAGGTTTTATATGTATAAAGGAATGAGTGGAACCAGTCTAAAAAAGGCACCCGATAATATAGAATCTATAAGAATATTACAACTCACTATTGATGGCACATCCTCGTTTCTCACATGAGTAGGTTACATAACATGAAACTTCCATTCCCCTCTTACTATTGATTTCATCTAACTCTAATGAGATGAAAAACTGTTATGATGTGGGTGGTCATTCGTTGAAGAAGCACATCAACAACCTCTACCACCTCATTTAGTATAACTGTAGCTAGTAGATTACTATGTTGTAGACTATCCCCTTACTGCACCCTGGTTATATATAGCACATCAAAGACTATCTTTATATCGTGGGTTCATATAGAACCTTAGTATATTTTTCAACATTCCATAGAATTTCAACTATACAGGTGGTCGGGTAATATGTTTCTGAATGTGTCCCAACTTACCACACAGGTGGAAAAGTACATGGGTAAGATCCTGAGTAACAAACCCCCCTAATAATCCACTCGTCTTCCCACTATCCTTACAAATATTCTCATAATGACGATTCTTTCTCTAGAAATATATATGGCTATATAATCTAGAAGATACCACCTATGAACGACTACCAGACTCATTTAGATCCCCCTTAGTACTGATAGACAGATTCACCACTTAAGAATATTATTTAGTTTGATGATATTCACCTAAGACTTAATTTCACACTTAAGTCCATCCTGAAATCATTTTTATAAAGTGAAATCATCTCCTTCCAACATGGGAACTAAGTATCAAAAATATGTATATAATCCTACATAGTCAGTCAAATTCATACACCCTTCTGTCAAACTCATGAACTTCTTTAATCTCTATTACCATTGTATATATGGGACGAAGTGCTCTAACAACATATAAAAGAATTCCATCCAAAAAAATACCATTAGCCTTTCCATTCAGAACCCATACATCCCAAAAGTGTTTCACTGATCCTGCTAAGATAACTATCTAGTATGGCTCTCATCACATTCGTATTCTCTAAAAAGTCATGTCTAGTCAGGATTGGCTCAATATAGAAATATGCTCCCTCAGGTCCACATTCTCTAGCAATAGTCAGATGGTGTATCAACTGGAACCCCCTGATCAAGTCAGAAATACTTTTAACAACCCCTCTAGGGTCTCCTTATATGAATTCCAAGATGTGAGTGAATGTTTCTCATAACTACACACATTCTTCATCCATTGGTATTATAGGATACTGAGATTCCCCCACTTATGGAGCTTATCCATACACATTCTCCATTCATTCTCTCAACAAGCATTATCATGGATCATTTTCACTACAATTCCATTAACATTTCTTGTGACTCAAAACATGACTAAATCACATATACATAATAAAGAAACAGAAAAATTCATAACAATTAGTTTCCTTAAACCACACACTAGGGTAAAAACTAAATCTCTATTACTAACCATAATCATCCTCCACCTATTTATTATTTAACATGTGTAAAAATATTTCATGGTTCATGTTTCTCATATAGACACAAAAATTTAAAAACCTTCCATAATTTTTATCACCTCCAATTTGATATTAGGCACCATTTTTTTGTACAATTTAAAAAAAAAATAAAAAGTGTTCTATTTTAATTATGTACCTGAAACCCTCGAGACCAAGTGTAACTAGAATGATGCATGTCAAAAAATAATCATGAGTCCCTAGAATGATGCATGCTACTCAACTCTCATGACAAACCTGACCAGAAGTCAATTTTTTCACGAATATTTAGAATGATGAATCAAATCACACAAAAAATTAATCAATCAAGGAGAAATAAAATTCAACTGTAATAATGAACATAAATAGAAAAAATACAACCCTGGATACTTATATTTCTCCTATATAAGGGTTTGCAACTCCCATGCAAGAGCTTATTACCATGGCCTGAATTTTTGTAGTATTCTATGTAATTTTTAAAAAATAATATGATGAATGAAAAATTAATTAATGTACTTTGATACCACATAGTGTCATCGTGAACGAGGTTACACCCACTAGTTCCCCAATCTAGTAGATCACATGACATAAAGTGCACCTCCCAATACGCCAGAAGACACTGACTAGTAGTGAGGGTCTGATAAGTTAATCATAATGATATTATACCCTCTTTTATCAAAGAAATAGAAATAAATAAACAATTGAGGATAAATATATATCCATAACAAATACCTATGTCTCTAGATAATCAATATAGATATTACAATATCCAAACTAAAGGAGAAAAACATGCCATTCTAATGTATGTGTGAAGCTTCTAAAATGAAAACCCAATGAATGAAACTATGGCATACTAGTGGGTCTCAAACCATGTATAGTTCATTCAATCATGATTTATCCCATCTCAGCCACCGAACATGTGGTATTTTCCATTAAGCTTCCCGTCATCCATCAAATCAATTTAAAAACCGATCAGGAAGGCCAAGTAGGGTGTGACTACAACTCAATAGGCCACCACCAACAACATCTAATATAATATATTGTTCCAATGTGTATGGAGTTTTATAAAGAAATAAATAAAAATAATAATTAAACAATAATCATGTTATCCACTAATCATTATTTAACCTCATAAACCACTGATTTCCTCAAAACACCCTTACCTCAACCCCTTATTTGATTGGGTCTGAACGATGTAACATTTTCAATTCACATTTTATTATAGCACATTGTTTTTAATTATCCGTTTCTATTAAATTGCACTATTTTAATCAATTGGAACCATGTAACATTGAAAATGTATTTGGTTTAGAACAAATTTCCTAGAACCTATTTTATAGGTCATCCATGTATACCATGGGAATATAACATCATGTATAGCACCCCAATTCCAAATCACACATATATGTAATGGTAATATAACATCATGTCTAGCACACCAATTCCCAATCATACATAAATGTATTCTTTGTACAAAGTCATGTCTCTAAAATGGTTTACACATTGATGATATATAAATGGCCTATTAGTCTCTTTTAGAAAATTAATGGTCATATAAAAAACATTGTTTGGAAGGTTTTCATCCTAGAAAAGAATCTTGTTACAATCCCATGGGCTACCTACTTTAAACCACATGTGAAATGTGGTATTAGTATAAAAAATATCATGATTTTTAATGAGGCCCTTTAAGCTACACTTACTTGGAGATTGATCAATAATAAATCTAACTCCATAAATTTTAATAGAAATAGATTCTTAGAAAATTTAAAAAAGGGAAATATGAGCTATGTCAACTCTTCAATATGGCCTTTTGTTAGAAATTCAATTTACAACAATATGCATAACTCTAGAAGGATGGATAGTTCGGATTCCTCCATGAACTTTTGGCTTGGCAACTAGACTGGCCCAACCCTCATTTCCATGTTAAATTATAATTCCCCTCTAGAAAACATCAGATTCGACATAAGGGAGGTGATGAAATTTCATAATTTTAACCTTCCCGATATCATCATGTAGGTTGTTGATAATTACCCTTCTCTAATGCTGATGATTTATTTATTTGGGAACATGCCCCTAATAGTATCCTGAATTCCAAAAGAGTATAGAATAATAATTTAACTAACACTGATTCTAATTATTTTTGGATGAAAATTGTTTGACTAACCATGGATCAAACCCTCAAGACTTAACCCTTTTTTGGCATATTTCTCATAACTGTATTCCTACTCAGATTTTTCTCCAGTCCTTTGGTGTCCAACACTGCATTAAATGTCACATGTGTCATTAACATAGAGAGGATACCAACTATATAATTTTTTATTGTGCTATGGATTTCACCATTTGGAATTATATCACTAACAAGTTTAACTGGATATGGTTATTCTATGACAATATTTTCTCTCCGCTAAAATGATGCGTGGAGCGTGATACATCGTAAAAAATCATGAATCTCTACTTGTACGTTGTTGCGGAGCTCTGCCATGTGGTCTGGTGTGATAGAAATTATATTATTCACAACAACTACTCATTGTGATAACTCTATTGGGGAGTTCGTGATTCTACAATGACTTGGAATCAATGGTCTCTATAAACATCTGAGGTGCTCATTTGATGTATTCTAGAAATCCCTGCTTCTATGATGGATCAAAATTAATGTTTATGGTTCTTCTAAAGGAAATCTAGGACTGGTAGGCTATGGGGACATTTTTAGAGACTTTCTTTGACATTTTTATGGTTATTTCATTGGTATTTGAGGTATCGCCTCCTCTCTAGAAGTATAAATGTTTGTTGTGATCTAGGAGGTTGACTTTGTCAAACTAAAAGGCTAGGAAAAAATATCTATTGAAAGTGATTCCAACACTATTATACCAGCTATTTGGAATGGGGTGGTCCACCTTGCATGACCGATTACTACTCATTGGATGAGCTACCCAGACTCTCTTCTGGATATCAGATACTTTGTCACCCCTTCTTACTAGGAAACGAACATGACTGTTTATGGTATTTCCAAAAAATGTATCAACTAGGGAATTACATGGAGAGATGATCTGCCAGTTGACCTTCACCCTCTTTATGAAATAGATTGTAATAAAATTCCCTCCTTCAGACTCATGTAGTTCTATTCTTGCCTTTTTAATAAATTTTTTCTTGGTATTTGACCAAGGCATTACCCTTTAAAAAAATTAGTCGTATCTTACCCATTAATTAAATCACAATTTAATTTACCATAACTCTTTCATTAATAAATTAAAAAATAAATTAATCATTTCATAATCTTAATATCTAATATTAAATTCACAAATTAATTTTTCCTAGTTTCCCAAAATAATACCTTCATAATCAATTCATCAATTAATTATTGTAATTCGAAAATTCATTTATTCATTCAATCCCCATTTCGTCAATTAATTATTAGCCCACATTAATTAATCATATTTATGAATTTAAATTGGTAAGATAACCTTCGATATTATACATTAAAAAATACATATTTGATATCAAGACTATGTTATTTGAATAATCGAAGACATATCTCAATTCATTGACGAATGACTACAAAATAGAAATCCATAAAAATGAGAAACACAATGAGGTATAATGGGTTCTTGATCTAAAAAGTAAAATGAATATTAAAAAATAAATAACTCTTAAATCTAAATGTAGATGAATAATCCTAGATCTCAGTCTATAGTATTAGGGATATATATTACAAAATAATGAAAATAAGTTCACATATTTAATAGTAAAAGGATGTGAGGTGGATGGGAAAAGAAGAGGAATAGTATTATATTACCGTGAGTGGTGTGGGTCATTGATCTAGGATTTAAATTATTTCTAATAGTGGTAAATAGCTTTCTAATCCCTCCACAATAATTTTAAATGAAATATAATTATATGGGTGTGAGTTTGGGTCAAAATGGGTGAGTTTTTATTGTTCTGCAGATTTACAAACTAATTTTTGGGCTTCATTAATAATCTCACATGATTTTCTAAGAAGTTGTGCATAGTATTCCCTAACATTTCCCCATTAACCATGTGACTATAATTATAGTGGTACATGGATTCTTCTTTGTGGGAACACAGTTTACAAACATGTTTTCCATCAGTGTGAGTCAACATTGTCCAAGGATATACGGTTTGATGGACAACCACACACAATTTATCTTATCGTGCACCATACATTATCATCCATATTTCCTTCAATTATTCTCAAAATTAACCCATAAAAATCCCAAGTAAAATCAAATCCAATATTACACATCTCAAAGAAAAATGATTACTTATAAACATGTCTTATACAACTCTACAAAGTTTAATGATCTTACATAGATCATGTTTTGAATAATAAAATGAATCATATGGAAATTAATATTTTTTAAAATATTGAATAATATGTGGACAAATGTCACGACTCCTCCCCACAAAGATACCACAATGAGGGGAGATATTTTGTGGCTACATGATTGTTTCCTCCAGTAGGCTCTATGATGGAGACAGGCACTTGGGTTATAGTAAACTTACATATGGGAGGAACTTACCTCTTAGAGAAACATATAGAAAACAGAGATAATAAATTTAAATAAATTAAAACCTGTTAATACACCTACATAAGAGATATAAAAAGTGAAAAAATATAATTAAAATTTTTACAATATCAATTGAAACTGAAACTATAATTATAAAAAGATAAATGAGATAGTGACCATGAAGCCCAAACATCTGCTGATAAACCCTGATATGATAATATCAACCCCGATCTCTTTCATTATATCGATTAAATAAAAAATTGTATATATAATCATCGTGTGAGAAATATATTATAAGAAGTGGGATCCTCAAAGGATCCTCTCATCTAAATGATAAATAAAACAATTCTAAATCATAGTGAAAAATAGTGTAACTAACTCATCACCTAAATATATATAATATGTTCCCAACCTTTCCCTAAATAACACTCACCATGTAATTCATACAATATATCATATAATATAATAATAAAACGTCATGGTTACCTTTATCTCTCTTAACAATTGGTTTCCCCCTCTTCCCCAATGATTCACATCCTTATCATATCTCTCCAAAATTATGCAAGACAGACAAAACATAGAAATGAAATCACAACAAGCACCTTGTGTATCACACAACCATGTCATCCCATTCAAACAACCAAATAGTAACCAAGTAGTTGTTGGAAGACACCACAACTTGCATGATGTATATCAAACATCAGGTATTATACTTCAATCCATTACAACCCATAAAAAATGTCCCTCAATCCATCACATCCTAGAAACATAATACCTATAATAATATTTTGCATACTATTTTCAAAAATTCATTTGTTCGAAATGTCCTTAATCCATAACATACCTATAAAAATCAATTGGAAAAAAACCAACTAGTATAAAAACACAAGTATCTATAATATGAAGATAGTGGGGCTAGAGGGGGTAGTCATCCATCCTTCATACCCCTGAGATATTAAGGAAAACAAACCCTTATATTCCAGTAGGTGTTAGCTTACCTAATTTGTATGGGTGGGATAAAATTTGAAATCATAGAATATACATCATATAATATATCTCACAAACAGACTATGGATTAAACCTATAAATATAATCAACTACAGATAAAATTTCTCAGACTATTTAATGCCATTTCATTGACGATATTTCTTATAATAGAACAATGATTGCTATTATATTGAAAACGATAGATTTATTTTGTAATGTTTATATTATGTTTAACGGTAATATATTTTTATGATGCACGATCCAAAAAATGATTATGATGATTGGTGAACCTAATATATATCTAAAAATAATTACATAAATTGTTGGAGTTAGCATGCCATTGGTTTCTCGTAATTGATTATTTAAATTTATAGGTTTGGTTATTCAAGTTGTAATAGTATCATTAGTAATGATTTGAAAATTATTTTTCTGGTTACATAAAAATTTTCTATATGTTTTCATTAATTAAAATTTTTCATTTAGATAATGAATGTATTCATATGGATCATTATTTTTAACAAACATGAAAATTGTCTTATATTATATTTTGTGTGCATGTATCATGTCCCATGTTTATATGGGTATAGATTCTCATATTTTATGCCCGTACACATTGAAGATTTTGTCCTACACTTGTAAAAAACATATTCATTATGATTGTATCCAATTGTTAATGATAATATTAATTGTTACTCATAATTTTAGATGCCCTTAGTTATGTTTCCTTATTTCAGGGGTTGTAAAAATTACTTTTAGAAAACTAGTTATTTGAAAATAATAGGATTTTAAGAAAATAATTTTTGATAAATTTATTGTTTGGAATACCTTTTTAAATTAAAAATGTTTTTATATATGATTTTTTAATGATTATATTTTTATCATGGTATTTGGGATTATAGGTTCGAGTTTATTATAAAAATAATTACTTATATGACACTATTATTTTTTATGTTTGAGATATTCTTAACTGTTACACTTATATATTAAAAACATGTCAATAAAGTTATAATATATGACATAAAAGACATAAAAAATCATAATAGATCAATGTTATAATACCATTAGGTCCTCAATGAATATTAGGTAATTTGAGAACATGAGATTCTATACTCCTGATTTAATATTCCATGAAATATTGAGAAATTTATTCTAAAAAAATATACCTATATATTATTTTATCATTTACAATGTGTATTAATTTAACCACTAAAAATTCACAATTTCATAAAAGGAATGATATTGTATATATAAAATTATCACTACCTTATCCTATAAAATGTTCATGAAATGTAATTAAAATACATTAGAAATATTTTCATTTCACTATTATTTATTATGGTTTATTTATCTAATATTTAATAAATCTATATATCAAATACAAATATTTTAAAATATATAATTCTAATAATTCTATTAGGTATATAATTTAAAAATACTTATAGTTTTACTTTACTATAAAGATTCATACCATAGAAATGTATGTGTCTTAAATTATAGAATCACTATTCATTATTGTAATTTTTATTTTTATTAATCATGTACTAATGATAATATATTTTAGTTTGAAACACTATTTTAGTAATAATTTTAAACATTAAATTATGATTTATTATATTTAACATTACACAGAGTTAAAATATTTGTAACACTGAATGCAATATTTTTTGGAAATCATTCAATTCAATGGGTAATATGAAATGATTTTCTCTACTTATATTACTTTGGAATCATAATTTAATTATTATATATAATATTCATCATAATTTTGTTAATTAGTATTAACAATCACAGTTTCTATTCTTGAATATAACTATGGGATATATATATTGTATTTAACAACCAATAATAAGTAACATATTTTTTGAAATAATGAATATACCTGAGGTGAAATATTCTCATCATTTCTTCTTAAAATAATTGTAATTCGTATTCAAGTGATCATTTATACTACATGAGATGTTGATAAATTCATATTCATTAAAAATACTCAAAATATATTTTCTCTTAGTAGGATGTTAGAAATTTTCCATAAACATTGAACAAAAATAGTTTTTCAACCTTGTTGTCCACAATTATCCCAAAATAAGTTTGAAAGAATGTTCCCACAATTCTCTATTTCCTTGAAAATGAATTGTCAATGGATTCGTAATTGATTAATCAATACTATTAATTCTATAATTATGGATTAATATTTACTGTATGAGTGATAATGATCATACTAGGATATTGATGGATAATTTCAAATGGAATCCTAAATTCACTTACAAATAAGTGCAATTCATAAATTTTGAAAGAATGATCCCAAGTTAGGTAACCATATCATAGTTTACATTGGTATTATTTTTTTAATATATAATTTACAAAGAGATATATTTTATCATTAATAAGAGACATGAAATTATATATCATTAAGTGTTCATACTTGTATTTATATTTCATCTTTCTCACTTTATATATAAATGATATAATGATGTAATACACATTAGAATGATCTCCCTTATATTTTTGTTAATTTTACTCTTCACATAATATATATTAGTGAGGTGGTTGAACAATAATAGTGGACTCTAGAATATATTTTACATTTCTCAATATTCATGATGTACATAAAATACTATAATAATTTCAAAAAAATTCACTAGTTTTGTCAAGATCTATGTCCAAAAATGATCATTGTTCTCAATGTTTTCAATTAACATTTTTCTATAATACACAAATTAATATTTAATTACATTATCTAAACTAGAATTTGTTAAATAATAAATATATTTCCTTAATATATAATTATATTACCATATCCCAATATCCCTCATTATGGGGTTTGGAAATAATGTAATGTGGATATTCTAGTGGTAGGTATTTATATTCCCCATTAAACAACCTCAAAGGAGGAATTATGAAATAAATAAATGGTATTTAAGAGGGTGGTATTTCAAGAAACATTTACTTACATTTACTTTGACTATTGAGTGGACTATCTAATCATGAAATCATATATTTTAAATTCCATGACACTTGGATCAATGTTTCACAATGTATTTGGTTGTTAACAAGCCCTTGATGTTAAGATGATTATTTCAAACCTAATATTTAGCAAGAAGTCCATAAAAATTGAAATCATGATATATTGTTCTAGATAAGTAATATAATGTACAGTATATGATAGCTCATGCGATGAATTCATTTTTGGACTTATTATTTTTTCTTCGGGTATTTTTATATTAATTTCATAAATATTATTTGCATTTTTAATTTACATTCGTATTAGTATTATTTGGGTTTTATATAATTAATAAAACATATCAATCAAAATAATTTACACATATCCATTTAATTTATTTTTATTATATTTATCTTTTTTTACACACATTATGTGATTTCATTTTAATATAAAATAAGAATGATTCACATAATAATTTACCAGATGCTATAGAAATAAAATAATCATGAGGCACGATCATGATATTTCTGATGTTGTTTGGTTTATTATGAGGACAATAAACCAACCCTTGACCCTATCTAATACCCCCTTGATTTGATACTGTCTCAAATTGAAATATTTGACCAATTAATCATTTATATCATTGATTTTTTTTCAACTCATAAGGGTATAAAACCATATTCTCTCACCTAGAAGCCCCATCTATGACATATTCTTACTCAGAATCAATTAAATGTGTACTGAATGATTTATGTTACATGAAAGAAACAATGGAAAAAAGTATCTTCAAAATAATTTATATTTGATGATACATATATCATTATATTTTTATTAATGATTATTTTATAAAATATTTATTCAAGAAAAATATAGAATAAATAGAAACCCACACCATAAAATGTATTTCAAAGTTCCTGATTATCTACACATTTGATGACTAATAATTTATAACTAGATAATAATTCTTTTAATTTTTTTATTAAGGTAAATTTTCAAATTTATAACATAATTAAAAAATTTATAACATTACCCATTTATATTAATTAAAAATCCAAATAGTACATAAAATTATCATCCCAAATAATATTGAATTGAATATATAGTTTTGATTAATTTTCAAAAATTATTACGTACATGGAATATACTAGAGTTGGCATGAATTTTATTGTACATCATCATAAAACCATTTCTGGAACATTTTCAAGGCATGTTCTATTACACAACACTATATGTGACTAAAATGTTTTATATTCCTTGTCATGTATTTCATATATACATATAAAGAATTCATTTATATTATGTCATTATATATCTGATTTTTTTTAAACAGTCAAACCATGTTGATCACATATTTTTTATGAATACATGATATTCCCTTCATATATATGGAATATACTAGATGTAATAGCCTATAAATATTAAATTCATATTAAAATAACCAACCTCTGGTATCTAAAAGGTTAAAAATATAATAAATAATGAAAAATTTAATATCACACACAACCAATAAAAAACAATCATTGTGTAATTCATGTGGAAACCCAAATCACAAAGTTAGTATAGACACCCACATGTCATTTTGATTGGTTTTGGTTAAAATAAATAATTTTTTCCACATGCGGACTCACATGGGGAATCTGCCTTGGTGTGATTCACACATGAGTTATACCAATTAACGTGGCATGCAAAGACATATACATTTTGTTTGATTAATTATTAGAAATATCCATTAAATTACATGGGACTCCAAATGTATTAAACATGGTTTACTACCGATTACAAGGTTTTTATAATCCACTACATTCTACACACGTAAAATTCTATCATGTATCACATATTATAGTCAATAAATCAGATGAATTAATTATAGGTCACATACATTTAACCTATTTGATTTTTTGGTTCCCATATGGTCAAACTATGTGTAGTCACACTATGTGTATGCCCGAAACATGTGGTTTACACCAAATCATGTTTTGGTCAATATGTTGATCAATATACATAATTTAATGATTAAACATAAAAACCTCTTCATTATGGGTCATTATTTACATGAAAAATCCATGTATAGTTTTAAATTTGTACATGATGTGTACATTTTAGTTACACAACACATAAACAGGTCACTCATAAAAAATAAATAGCTCTAATAGATGAGATAGTTAAGATTTTATTATCTATTCATGGACTATTCTCAATTGGATTAAATGTATTGATCATATATTCTTTAATATCTGATTAAATACTTAGATAATATAAATTAAAAATAATTATATATTTTTAATTGATTAATAAATAATATTTCATTATAAATTGATATATGAAAAGTCTAATACCACCTTACAGTTCCATTGTATAATTTATTAGGTTGATCCCCTTCTGAGTAATGTTTTAATTTAAATTCTATTGATAAATCAGTATAAACAGATTATCACAAATACAAAATATTCTAAATTAGATATTTAAATAAATAAGTTATCATTAATTCATACTTGACATATAATAAGAATTAATGTTTCTAAATTATTCTTTCGATATTGATGAATATGGGTGACGTTATCACCATAACATCATTTCAAGGAAGAATAAGAAGAATAATTCCTTTAGTGGTTTCCATATATGTTCTAGGAATATCAGAATTCAACTTCTGTAATTTTTGTTGATAACACAGAGAATCCAATCATGTCACATTAACACCATTGGTCACAATAAGAAAAAAAATGAACTAAAAATGTTTTTTCCCTTGTTATCTATTTTTGTAAATGGAGGAGAATGAAAATCATGTCACATTTTGGAGATAATTATTGATATTATCTCTTTATTCCTAGATAATTCTCTAGAGAGAATATCATGGTTCTCAATAATCCATTACTTCTAAAAACTAAATTATAATGTTTATATACATAGATATAGATAATTAATAAATTTTTATAGGAAATTATCAAAATATTATGTATAAATAAATTGTAACATCTTGATATTTTGTTTAATTATTATTTAAATAATTTTTATTTTTTGAAGGAATGCAATAATACACAACAGTGAGTTTTAACAAAATTTAATATAGTATAAAATTATATCCAAGTTATTAAATTTTATTGTATTAAGAGGGCTAACTAAATTAGAAAAATTAATAGATTTAACCATGTATAAAATAATTTTTTGGCTATTAAATGATTATTATAGAAAATAATAGTCATTTTAATTGAAAAGTATGTTTTTATAGTTTTTTTATATTCACAATGTGAATTTATAAAAAGAAATTAAATAAGGAAATACTAGTAAATGATTTTAATATAATTTATATATTTTATATACAATATATAGTTATATCATACATATAATATTATTTCTAGGCATGTGATAAGAATAAATCCACTTTAATTCTTAAAAGTAATATTTTCAAAATAAGAGTTTCATCATGTTTTCAATAATTATTTAAAATATTAATTTTTCATCTAATCAAAAAATAATTTGGCAGAATAATATTCATTTTTGAATTAAAAAATTCAAAATTATCTTCTATTTATTTTTTATAATTTTATTAACATATAACTTCCTCAATGTGTACTGAAAAATAATTTTCTAATTAAATTTATATTTTTATCAATGTTATTAATACTAAAACGTTTATATAAAATTAATTTTAAAGAATGATTATTTAAATTATATTTCAGTTAATATATTTTATTTAATTTGAATCAATTTTTTTATCATTTACATATAACCTTTTTATACATAATAATACCTTTTAATTTTAAAATAGAATTGTTTTCCACTTTTGGGGCTAGATTTATAATTATACCTGTGACATATAAGAATTAAATCTAGAAAAATGTATTCAATATTTTGAATTATCTTATTTAATATTCAATAATAAGTATAACTACTGTTTTTTGTCAAATAATAGTAAAAAATAATTTAATTTCTTTAGCTGAGTTAAAAATATGTTTATTAGGTGGGTATATGAAATGATACTGGTTTGTCTGAAAACTGAAAATTTTCATATAATATTATCTAGACATATTATAACATATTATATACAACATAAAAATAAATGATCTTTTGGAATCATTTATATTGGGAATGGATTTTACATTTAATATTCTTTTTTTAAATACCCATGTGGTTTCCAATTGGGTCCTCTCCCCAACATATAAAATGAGACGCCCTCTCTTCTCATGTCCAAAATTAAGGACCCTTTTGGTTCATCCAAAAACATCATAAATTCAATCCTTATTTCCATTAACTTATCCTATAGTATTTTAGTAGATTATAAATCCCTTATATGATGTATTTTGGTGGTAGCATAATTTCGTTGTTTCAAGTAGAGGTATTGTTTTTAGAAAAGTGTTTAATTTTATTTTTTCTTCCACGTTATTAAATATTTATCCACGCATTCTGATAAAATATCATCATTATGTCAAATGTATTTATTTATTATTATTTTATAATAATAACTTATATCAAACCCCAATTAATTTAAATGTTAAAAGAAATCATCTACTGTGTTTATTGTGGACATCATGCGAACCATTATAATTTATTTCTATCATTAAATATATTATTGATATAATGATGGATTTAACGTATTTATAAGATATTTTTGTCTATATTATACATTATAAATTATAATATTTCATATAAATTATTACATTTTAACATTTTGAAAACTGATAGTGTCCATCAAACATACCTATGGAATACTACCTCCATGATGTGATGTGATATTTTTTCATTTGTTTGGGTATGGAGTTAATAAGGATAGATATATGGAAAATATATTATGAACATGATATAGAAATTAATTTTGGAGATTAAAATTTCATATACCATACATTCATTTGAAATTTCTTTGAAATGTAAACAACATCCTTTATGTACGAAGGGGAAACAGTCTCCATAAACAATGTAATTCCTTATTCAATCTCTATATTCTAGGGGCGACTCCATATATGTATAAAATTAATATATATTATATTTATATCATTAATAAAATTTTAAAAATTATGGGATAACAATAAATGTAAAATTAACCAAACAATGGAACCAAAACATTCATGAGGAAAATGTAGTTAATACCAGTTATAATGATTTTGACAAAAAATTGTTAATAAAATTCTCATTAAAATTTAAAAGAAAATAATATTTTTTATGAATTATATGATTTTTATTCAATAATATATGTATAATAAACATCATACCAAGATTTTTTATCATGTAATATGATATTTAAGACTTTTGGTAAGGGATTTTCATCTATATTTTACGTTCATGGGACACAAGCTTTACAAAAAATTTAAACTTTTACAAAAGACAATATCTATTGGTAATGGATTTTTTTGAGAAAAATATTACAAAAATAGATCTCACTGTTTGTAAACTATAAGCATTAACTCTGTCCACAAATAATATTTCTATAAATAAAATAGTTCTATTCAATGAATAATAACACTACTGGATAATGTATACATTGGTTAAAGTGTATAGAATATTTTCATATGATTTTTTTAATAAATAATTTTACCACTAGATTATATATATTTACATGTTTCATTAAAATAAAAAAATGAAATATATATTTCTCATAAAATTTCATATTAAATTTATTTATCTATCATATATAATATAATTTATTGAATTGTTAAACTAAATAATCTTGTCACATATGTTAAAAATTAATACAAAGAGTAATTATATTAATGATGACATTCAATATAGAATGAATCAATTCATATTATCTGTCTATTTACTCATAAAATGCTCAAAGATAACTTAGGATCCATCATTACCACCTCCCACCAACCTGAAAAAAAATTTATGTCAAAATCCTCCAATATGTTTATTAACTGGAGTTCACCAACACCTAGATATTTTTCAAAAATTTAGAAGAATAATAACTATGAATGGAATAATTCCAAATATTTCATTCATCACCTCCAAGTATACCACTATATGAAACAAATATTCTCAGTTCTAGCACTAGTGAGAAACCTCAAGTCACTTCAATTCCAAACAATTCATATCTATGATCAACAGAACACACAATCAACATACATACCGACAATTTGGTAATAAATATATAAATGAATTGAAAATAAAAAAATTATTAAAAAATTACACAAATTTATTGAGACTTTATCATTATCCATATTGAAATATCTAGGATGGGTTGTAAAACTTACTCAAATATAGGCATTTCTTTTCTAAAAAAGTTACAGAATTGATCAAAAACAATATAATATATAGAATTATCATTTACACCTTTACTAAGCAGGGATAAAAATACTTTAGGGAGCTTAAATATTTTAGTACACTTATATTTTACAGTAACAGTTTTTATGTTCATCACCTTCCTGGACATTATGGGATAACACCTTTTGACTAGTTCAGGATATACAGGGGAATAAAAGAGAGATTAATTGATCATCTATGTCTTTATGTATTCTCAAAATTTTATCTACTACAAGATTCAGATTTATATTGAAACACTGATGATGAATTTTTATGAATATTGATTTAGAAATTTATTTAAATATTGAGCCTACTAGTGCCTTGAATTTATCACCTCCCTATGATCTAAGAATCAGTGATACTATTTTTTCATTGACTAAAATTTTTCTTTATCAGGTGCACATGAACATAATTAAAAAAGAACGGGATGAAAAATTGAATCAAATGAAAATTGACTATTTTCAATTGAATGCAAAATAATTCAGTTTTCTTATTTGAAAATTTCATGGGTCGCTAAAAATGGAACCACGACCAGGAATGTGGCTACATTGATATCTGATTGAATCACATCCATATAGAGATTTCATACATGGAATGATAACCTAATATTATATATCATGAGTTAAATAGTTTTGGTTATTATATAACTACATTTGAGTTGTTATGGTATTGATTAGTCATAAAACCTATTTATATATTTAATTATAATCCTTAATATAGGAATATAAATTTATAAAACTTCATAATAAAAAATCCATTCTAATCTATACTGATTGAATGTGTACGGAACATAGTAAAACCATAACATATTTAACATAAAACAATATTTTGTACAATTCAGATGGACACCAACCAATCCAAATCAAATGAATGATCACCATGATATGGAAAACATGTATACTGATATAAAGAATATGTGTAATACTAGAATGATGATTAAAACTATGAACACCTCGGTCTATGTTTCTATGTAAAATTTATTTTAGGATTTATTAAACCATAACATATATAAATTTACAAAAAAAAATCATATTGTCTTATATGGGAATTATTCAAATATGAATGTATCAGAAAAAACCAATTTTAATATATCTAAGATAATGGTTATATTTTATTGAAAATTTTAGATCGTCTATTTTGACATTAAAAGATAAAATCCCATAGTTATGATTTAATGTACCAACTGAATGGGACACTCTCGATTAGGGGTGACCATGGGATAGATTTTGGTGTAATATTTTACAGGAACTTACAAATATTTGTTGGGACATGTTGGGTTGGGTTACATATTATATTCCAAAAGGAAATGGCTCGACCCAACCCAAATGGGCCAGTCCTTCTTGAACATGTCATGAATCAATAATATGGGTGCATCCTAAATTGAATATAAATCCATTAATTCAATATTTGTTAAAAAAATAATATTACATACAAATTAAATACCCCATTATAATATTTGGTGACAAATCTATTAAAAGTAAAAATGTGAAAAAATGATTTTTCAACATATGAAATTCATTATAATAGAATAATATCATCGAGTTATTAAAACTATACCCTAAAATAAAACTAAATAATGAATTGAATATATTACACTCTTGTCACATGTACATACTCTAATTCAACAAACACGCCCCTAAAAATACATGTAAACGATACAATTATATCCAAATAAATAGACATTCAATTAAATAAATTAGTTTAATATGTATCCAAAAGAGATAACAATAGAACATCGATGAAAATGAATTATTGAGACTTTTAATATACCTAAAAAATTAATTTTTTAGTTACACATGAAAAATTCAATATGAATATTTTTTCATTCAATAAGGATATCTTATGACTTCTCCATTCCTTATGGTTTTATGTGTTGATAATCACAATCACTTTTTCTTAAGTAGTGAATATTATTTTATGTTCTGTATTTTTCTTATGATCATGAATTGTAATTCTTTTATGCTTACATATATATCATTACGTTTTCCATTTTGTTGGACTTATAGATCTGTCATTCTAGTTTTCCATTCAGATCTTTTTACAAGATCTGTCATTATGATTTTGTCATTCGGTTTTAAAATTCTGAATCTAGTGTATATTTGATTCAGTTTTTATGATTCTGAATCCGGTGTATATCTGATTTAGTTTTTATGATTCCAATTTCGGTGTATATATGAACCAGATTTTCAATACTGATTCCAGTGTATATATGATGCCGATTTTCAATACCGATTCCAGTGTATATATGATGCTGATTTTCAATAACGATTCCAGTGTATATATGATACGATTTTTCAATACCGATTCCTGTGTATATGTGATTCCAATTTTCAATATGGAATATGGTGTATATATGATGTTGATATTCATGATACCAAATCCGATGTGTTTGTGACCCTGATTTTATGATTCTGTTTTCTTTAATATGTTATTTCTAAGAATCCATTTTCCTGATTTCTTAAGATTACATTTTCTTGAAAATGTTAGAGTTACCTAATGTATCATTCCAATGATATTGGATTCTAATATTTCTTATACCAAACATTTATCTTTAACATAACATCATTTCTGTTACTTGAAACGATGTCGTACTATCTGTTACAATCTAACCGTTGTATGTTTCCCACGTGCCCCGGTCCTTGCAAAATTTAAGGAAAATTTGACCGTTGGAAAAGAGCCTAACGTTGGGATGTTTTGCCTATAAATACAAGATCATTTGAATGAGAAAAGTTACACTAACATTGTAGAGAGTGTATGAACTTGATGCCTGTGAAATAGCTGTGAAGTGATTTCTAGAGAGAGGGGATCGTACAACTCTATGTGCTTCGTGCCGATGTCGTGAACAACTTGATCAGGAATGAACCACTTGTTCATACTCTCTTCGTGCAGAATCTGATCGTGCTAATCGCGAGCTTCCGTGTTTGGAAGATAGAGGTTCTGATTTCCATCTAAATTGTGGGCTTCTGAGTTTGGAAGATAGAGGTTCTAATTTCCATCTAAATTGTGGTCTATTGTGTTTGGATGTCAAAGGATTCGATTTTCTTCTAAATCAATGGATTGCAGGGATAGCAAGACCGATACTGATCATCGGATTGAGGGCTTACCTGGGATTTGGTAAGATAAGCTTTCTTTAAAGTATAAATCAAGGAACCTTTATCCAAGGTTGTCAGATACACTTCTCGTTGGACAAGCACACACAATTTATCTTATCATGCACCAAACATTATCATCCATATTTCCTTCAATTATTCTCAAAATTAACCCATAAAAATCCCAAGTAAAATCAAATCGAATATTACACATCTCAAAGAAAAATGATTACTTATACACATGTCTTATACAACTCTAGAAAATTTAATGATCTTACATATATCATGTTTTGAATAATAAAACGAATCATACGGAAATTAATATTTTTTAAAATAATGAATAATATGTGGTCTAATGTCACGACCCCCTCCCCATAATGATACCACAATGAGGGGAGATATTTGGTGGCTACATGATTTTCTCCTCCAATAGGCTCTATGATGGAGACTAGCACTTTGGGTATAGTTGACGTAAATATAGGAGGAACTTACCTCTTAGAGAAACATATAGAAAACAGAGATAATAAACTTAAATAATTTAAAACCTATTAATACACCTACATAGGAGATATAAAAAGTGATAACATATAATTAAATTTATTACAATATCAATTGAAACTAATACTATAATTATTAAAAGATAAATGAGATAGTGACAATGAAGCCCAAACATCTTCTGATAAACCCTGGTATGATAATAACAACCCCGCTATCTTTCATTATATCGATGAAATGAAAAATTGTATATATACTCATCATGTGAAAAATATAGTATAAGAAGTGGGATCCTGAAAGGATCCTCTCTTTTAAATGATAAATAAAACAAGTCTAAATCATAGTGAGAATAGTGTAACTAACTCATCACCTAAATATATATAATATGTTCCCAACCTTTCCATGGATAACAGTCACCATGTAATTCATACAATATAGCATATAATATAATAATAAAATGTCATGGTTACCTTTATCTCTCTTAACAATTGGTTTTCCCCTCTTCCCCAGTGATTCACATCCTAATCATATATCTCCAAAATTATGCAAGATAGAAAAAACATTTGAATTAAATCACAACAAGCACCTAGTGTATCACACAACCATGTCATCCCATTCAAACAACCAAATAGTAACCAAGTAGTTTTTGGAAGTCACCACAACCTGCATGATGTATATCAAACATCAGGTATTATAACTCAATCCATTAAAAACCATAAAAAATGTCCCTCAATACATCACATCCTAGAATCATAATACCTATATTAATATTTTGGATACAATTTTAAAAAATTCATCTGTTCAAAATGACCTTAATCCATCACATACCTATAAAAATAAATGGGAAAACAAACCAATCAGTATACAAACACAAGTATCTATAATATTAAGTGAGTGGGGCTAGAGGGGGTAGTCATTCATACTTCATCCCCCTGAGATATTGGGTAAAACAAACCCTTATAGTCCAGTAGGTGTTAGCTTACCTAATTTGTATGGGTGGGATAAAATTTGAAAACATAGAATATACATTATATAATATATCTCACAAACAGACTATAGATTAAACCTATAAATATAATCAACTACAGGTAAAATCTCTCAGACTATTGAATTCCATTGACTTGACCATATTTCTTATAATAGAACAATGATTACTATTATAATGAAAATGATAGATTTATTTGGTAATGTTTATATTATGTTTAACGGTAATAAATTTTTTTGATGAATGATCTCAATAATGATTATGATGATTGGTGCACCTAATATTTATCTAAAAATAATTACATAAATTTTTTGAGTTAGCATGCCATAGGTTTCTCCTAATTGATTATTTAAATTTATAGGTTTGGTTATTCAAGTTGTAATAGTATCATTAGTAATGATTTGAAAATTATTTTTCTAGTTACATAGTCATTTTCCATATGTTTTCATTAATTAAAATTTTTTATTTAGATAATGAATGTATTCATATGGATCATGATTGTTGACAAACATCAATATTGTCTTATATTAAATTTTGTGTCCATGTATCATGTCCCAGGTTTAGATGGGTATGTATTCTCATATTTTATGCCCGTACACATTGAAGATGTTGTCCTACACTTGTAAAAAACATATTAATTATGATTGTATTCAATTGTTAATGACAATATTAATTATTACTCATAATTTTAGATAACCTTAGATATGTTTCTTTATTTCAGGGGTTGTAAAAAAATACATTTAGAATATTAGTTATTTGAAAATAATATTATTTTAAGAAAATAATTTTTGATAAATTTGTTGTTTGGAAAACCTTTTTTCTGTAACAATGTTTTTATATATGAGTATTTAATGATTATATTTTTATCATTGTATTTGGGATTATTGGTTCGAGGTTATTATAAAAAGAATTAATTATATGACACTATTATTTATTATGTTTGAGATTTTCTTAACTGTTACACTTATACATTAAAAAAATGTCAATAAAGTTATAATATATGACATAAAAGAAATAAAACAATCATAATAGATCAATGTTGTAATGCCATTAGGTCCACAATGCATATAAGGTAATTTCATATCATGAGATTCTATACTCCATATTTAATATTCCATGAAATATTGATAAATGTATTCTAAAAGAATAAACCTATATATTATTTTATCATTTACAATTTGTATTAATTTAAACACTAAAAATTCATAATTTCTTAAAAGGAATGATATTGTATATATAAAATTATCACTACCTTATCCTATAAAATGTTCATGAAATGTAATTAAAAAACATTATAAATATTTGTGTATCACCATTATTTATTATGGTTTATTTATCTAAAATTTAATAAATATACATATCAAATACAAATATTTTAAATTATATAATTCTAATAATTCTATTAGGTATATAATTTACAAATAGTTATAGTTTTACTTTACTATAAAGTATCATACCATAGAAATGTATGTTTCTTAAATTATAGAATCATTATCCGTTGTTGTAATTTGTATTTTTATTAATCATGTACTAATGATAATTTATTTTAGTATGAAACACTATTTTAGTAATCATTTTAATCATTAAATTATGATTTATTATATTTAACATTACACAGAGTTAAAATATGTGCATCACGGAATGCAATATTTTTTGGAAATCATTCAATTCAATGGGTAATATGAAATGATTATCTCTACATAGATTACTTTAGAATCATACATTAATTGTTATATATAATGATCACCAAACTTTTGTTAATAAATCTTAACAATCATAGTTTCTATACTTGAATATAATTATGTGATATATATATTTTATTTAACAACCAATAATAAGTAACATATTTTTTGAAATAATGATTATACCTGAGGTGAAATATTCTCCTCATTTCTTCGTAAAATAATTTTAATTCGTATTCAAGTGATATTTTATACTACATGAGATGTTGATAAATTCATATTCATTAAAAATAATCAAAATATATTGTCTCTTAGTAGGATGTTGGATGTTTTCCTTAATAATTGAACAAAAAATAGTTTTCAACCTTGTTGTCCACAATTATCCCAAAATAAATTAGAAACATTGTTCCCACTATTCTCTATTTCCTTGAAAATGAATTGTCAATGAATTCCTAATTGATTAATCAATACTATTAAATCTATAATTATGGAATAATATTGATTGCATGAGTGATAAGGATGATACTATGATATTGATGGCTAATTTCAAATGGAATCCTAAATTCACTTAAAAATAAGTGTAATTCAGAAATTTTGAAAGAATGATCCCAAGTAAGGTAACCATATCATAGTTTACATAGGTATGATTTTTTAATATCTAATTTATAAAAAGATATATTTTATCATTCATAAGAGACATGAAATTATATATCATTAAGTTTCCATCATTGTATTTATATTTCATCTTCGTCACTTTATATATAGATGATGTAATGATGTAATATACATTAGAATGATCTCCCTTATATTTTTGTTAATTTTAATCTTCACATAATATATATTAGTGAGGTGGTTGAACAATAATAGTGGACTCTAGAATATATTATACATTTATCACTATACATGATGTGCATAAAATACTATAATAATTTCAAAAAAAATCACTAGTTTGGTCAAAATCTATGTCCAAAAATGATAATTGTTCTCAATGTTTTCAATTAACATTTTTCTATAATAAAATAATTAATATATAATTACATTATCTAAACTATAATGTGTTATATAATAAATATATTTCATTAAAATATAATTATATTACCATATCCCAATATCCCTCATTATAGGTTTGGGAAATAATGTCATGTGGATATTCAAGTGGTAGGTATTTATATTCCCCATTAAACAAGCTCGAAGGAGGAATTATGAAATAAATAAATGGTATTTAGGAGGGTGGTATTTCAGTAAAAATTTACTTACATTTACTTTGACTATTGAGTGGACTATCTAATTAGGAAATCATATATTTATAATTCCATGACACTTGGATCAATGTTTCACAATGTATTTGGTTGTTAACAACCCCTTGAGGTTAAGATGATTGTTTCAACCCTAATATTTAGAAATAAGTCCATAAAAATTGAAATCATGCTATGTTGTTCTAGATAAGTAATATAATCTACGGTCTATGATAGCTCATGCGATGAATGAATTTTTTGACATAATATTTTTTCTTCGGGTATTTTGTATACTAATTTCATAAATATTATTTTCATTTTTAATTTACATTCGTATTAGTATTATACTGGTTTTATATACTTAATTAAAATTATCAAACAAAATAATTTACACATATCCATTTAATTTATTTTTATTGTATTTATCTTTTTTTACACACATTATGTGATTTCATTTTAATATCAAATAAGAATGATTCACATAATAAATTTCCAGATGCTATAAAAATAAAATAATTATAAGGCATGATCATGATATTTCAGATGTCGTTTGGTTTATTTTGAGGACAATTAACCAACCCTTGACCCTAGCTATTGCCCCCTTGAGCTGATACTGTCTCAAATTGAAATATTTTACCAATGAATCATTTATATCATTGATTTTTTTCACCTCATAAAGGTATAAAACCATATTCTCACACCTAGAAGAACCATCTGTAACATATTCTTACTCAGAATCAAGTAAATGTGTACTAAATGATTTATGTTACATGAAAGAAACAATGGAAAAAAATTATCTTCAAAAAAATTTATAATTGATGATACATATATCATTACATTTATATTAATGATTATTTTATAATATATTTATTCAATAAATAATTAGATTAAATAAAAACCCACAACATACAATGTTTTTCATAGTTCATGATTATCCAAACATTAGATGACTAATAATTTATAACTGGATAATAATACATTTAATTTTTTTATTAAGGTAAATTTTCCAATTTATAGCATTATTAAAAAATCTAAAAAATTGCCAATTTATATTAATTAAAAATCCAAATAGTACATAAAATTATCGTCCTAAATAATATTGAATTGAATATAATGTTTTGATTAATTTTGAAAAATAATTACGGACATGGAAGATACTAGAGATGGCATGAATTTTATTGTAAATCATCATAAAACCATTTCTGGAACATTTTCAAGGCATGTTCTATTACACAACACAATATGTGACTAAAATGTTTTACATTCCTTGTCATGTAAAGCATATATACATAGAAAGAATTCATTTAGATTGTGTCGTTATATATGTGATGTGTTTTTTAAACAGTCAAACCATGTTGATCACATATTTTTTATGAATACATGACATTCCCTTCAAATATATGGAATATACTAGATGTAATAGCCAATAAATATTAAATTCATAGGACAATAACTGACCTCTGGTATCTAAAAGGTAACAAAGATAATAATTAATGAAAAATTTAATATCACACACAACCAATACAAAACAATCATTATTTAATTCTTGTGTAAAACCATATCACAAAGTTAGTATAGACAACCACATGTCATTTTGATTGGTTTTGGTTAAAATAAATAATTTTTCCAACATGTGGACTCACATGAGGAATCTTCCTTGGTGTGATTCATGCATGAGTTATACCAAATAATGTGGCATGCAAAGCCATATAGATTGTGTGTGATTAATTTTTAGAAATATGCATTAAATTCCATGGGACTCCAAATGTATTAAACATGCCTTACTACCGATTACAAGGTTATTATAACCCAATACATTCTACACACATTAAATTGTATCATGTTTCTCGTCTTATAGTCAATAAATCAGATGAATTAATTATAGGTCACATACATTTAACCTATTTGATTTTTTGGTTCCCATATGGTCAAACTATGTGTAGTCACACTACGTGTATGCCTGAAACATGTGGTTTACACCAAATCATGTTTTGGTAAATATGTTGGTCAATATACATAATTTAATGATTACACTTAAAAACCTCCTCGTTATGGGTCATTATTTACATGAAAAATCCATGTATAGTTTAAAATTGGTACATGATGTGTACATTTTAGTTACAAAACTCATAAACAAGTCACTCATAAAAAATAAATCACTCTAATAGATGTGATAATTAAGATTTTTTTATCTATTCGTGGCCTATTCTCAATTGGATTAAACGTATTGATCATATATTCTTTAATATCTGATTAAATACTTAGATAATATAAATTAGTAATAATAATAATATATTTATAATTGATCAATAAGTAATATTTCATTATAAAATGATATATGAAATCTCTAATACCACCTCACAGTTCCATTTCATAATATATTTGGTTGGTCCCCTTCTGAGTAATGTTTTAATTTAAATTCTGTTGATAAATCAGTATATACAGATTATCACAAACACAAATTTTACAAATTATATATTTAAATAAATAAGTTATAATTAATTCATACTTAACATATAATAAGAATTAATGTTTCTATATTATTCCTTCTATAATGATGAATGAGGGTGACATTATCACCATACCATCATTTCCAGGAAGAATCAGAAGAATAATTCCTTAAGTGGTTTCCATATATGGTCGAGGAATATCAGAATTCAACTTCTGTAAATTTTTTTGATAACACAGAGAATCCAATCATGTCACATTAACACCATTGGTCACAATAAGCATAAAAATGAACTAAAAATATTCTTTCCAATGTTATCTATTTTCGGAAATGGAGGAGAATGAATATCATGTCACATTTTGGATATAATTATTGATATTATCTCTTTATTCCAAGATAAATATATAGAGAGAATATCATGGTTCACAATAATCCATTACTTATAAAAAGTAAATAATAATTTTTATATACATAGATATAGATAATTGATAAATTTTTATAGGAAATTATCAAAATATAGTGTATAAATAAATTGTAGCATCTTGATATTTTGTTTAATTCTTATTTAAATAAATTTTATTTTTTGAAGGCATGAAATAACACACAACAATGAATTTTAATAATATTTAATATAGTATACAATTATATCCAATTTATTAAATTTTATGGTATTAATAGGGCTAACTAAATTAAAAAAATTAATAGACTTACCCATGTATAAAATAATTTTTTGGTTATTAAATAATTATTATAGAAAATAATTGTCATTTTAATTTAAATGTATGTATTTATAAAAAAATTATTTTTATATTCACAATGTGAATTTATAAAAAGAAATTAAATCAGTAAATACTAGTAAATTATTTTAATGTAATTTATATATTTTATATACAATATATAGTTATATCATACATATAATATTATTTCTAGGAATGTGATAAGAATAAATCCACTTTAATTTGTAAAAGTAATATTTTCCAAATAAGAGATTCATCATGTTTTCAATAATTATTTAAAATATTAATTTTTCATCTAATTAAAAAATAATTTGGCTGAATAATATTCATTTTTGAAATAAAAAAGTCAAAATTATCTTCTATTTAGTTTTTTATAATTTAATTAAAATATAAATTCCTCAATGTGTAGTGAAAAATCAGTTTTTAATTAGAATTATATTTTTATCCAAGTTATTAATACTTATATATTTATATAAAATTAATTTTAAAAAATGATTATTTCAATTATATTTCAGTTAATATATTTTATTTAATTTGAATCAGTTTTTTGTTTATCATTTACATACAACCTTTTTATACATAATAATACCTTTTCATTTTAAAATATAATTTTTTCACTTTTCCAGCTAGATTTATAATTATACCTATGACATATAAGAATTAAATCTAGAAAAATGTACTCACTATTTTGAATTATCTTATTTAATATTCAATAATAAGTATAACTAATGTTTTTTTTAAATAATAGTAAACAAATAATTTAATTTCTTTGACTGAGCTAAAAATATGTTTATTAGGTGGGAAAACAAAATGATACTGGTTTGTCTGAAAAATGAAAATTTTCATATCATATTGTCTAGACATATTTAACTTATTATATACATCATAAAAATAAATTATCATTTGGAATCATTTATATTGGGAATGGATATTAAATTTCATATTCTTTTTCTAAATACCCAAGTGGTTTCCAATTGGGTCATCTCCCCCACATATAAAATGAGAAGCCCACTCATCTTATGTCCAAAATTAAGGACCCTTTTGGTTCATCCAAAAACATCATAAATTCAATACTTATTTACATTATCTTATTCTATAGTATTTTAGTAGATTATAAATCCCTTATATGATGTATTTTGGTGGTAACCTAGTGTCTTTGTTTCATGTAGAGGTATTTTTTTTAGAAAAGTGTTTAATTTTATTTTTTCATCCACGTTATTAAATATTTATCCACGCATTCTGATAAAATATCATCATTATGTAAAATGTATTTATTTATTATTATTTTACAATAATAACCTATATCAAACCCCAATTCATTTAAATGTGAAAACAAATCAACTACTGTGTTTATAGTGGACATCATGCGAACCATTATAATTAATTTCTATCATTAAATATATTATGGATATAATGATGGATTTAACATATTTATAGGATATTTATGTCTATATTATACATAATAATTTATAATAATTCATATAAATTATAACATTTTAACATTTTGAAACCTGATAGTGTCTATCAGACATACCTATGGAATACTACCTCCATGATGTGATGTGATATTTTTTTATTTGTTTAGTTATGGATATAATAAGGATAGATATATTGAAAATATATTATGAACATGATATAGAATTTAATTTTGGAGACTAAAATTTCATATTACTTTCATTCATTTGATATTTCCTTGAAATGGAAACAACATCCCTTATGTACGAAGGGGCATCGGTCTCCAAAAAATGTAATTCCTTATTAAATCTCTATATTCTAGGGGCGACTCCATATATGTATAAAATTAATATATATTATATTTATATCATTAATAAAATTTTAAATATTATGGGATAATAATTAATATAAAATGAACAAAACAACGGAACCAAAACATTCATGAGGAAAATGTAATTAATGCCAGTTATAATGATTTTGACAAAAAATTGTTAATAAAATGCTCATTAAAATTTATAAAAAATAATATTTTTTATGAATTATATAATTTTTATTCAATAATATATGTATAATAAACATCATACTAAGATTTTTAATCATGTAATATGATATTTATGACTTTTGGTAAGGGATTTTCATCTATATTTTACATTCATGGGACACAAGCTTTACAAAAAATTAAAACTTTTCTAAAAGACAATATATATTGGTAATGGATTTTTTTGAGAAAAGTATTACAAAAATATATCTCACTGTCTCTAAACTATAAGCATTATCTTTGTCCACAAATAATATTTATATAAATAAAATAGTTATATTCAATGTGTAATTACACTACTGGAAAATGTATACACTGGTTAAAGTGTATAGAATATTTTCATATAATTTTTTTAATAAATAATTTTACCACTAGATTATATATATGTACATGTTTCATTAAAATAAAAAATTGAAAAATATATTTCTCGTAAAATTTCATATTAAATTTATTTATCTATCATATATAATATAATTTATTGAATTGTTAAAGTAAATAATCGTGTCACCTATGTTAAAAATTACTACAAAGAGTAATTATATTAATGGTGACATTCAATATAGAATGAATGAATTCATATTATCTGTCTATTTACTCATAAAATGATCAAAAATAACTTTGGATCCATCATTACCCCCTCCCACCAACCTGAAAAAAAAATTATGTCAAAATCCTCCAATATGTTTATTAACTGGTGTTCACCATCACCTAGATATTTTTCATAAATTTAAAAGAATAATAACTACGAATTGAATAATTCCAAATATTTCGTTCATCACCTCCATGTATGCCACTGTATGAAACAAATGTTCCCAGTTCTAGCACTAGTGAGAAACCTCAAGTCACTTCAATTCCAAACAATTCAGATCTATGATCAACAGAACACACAATCAACATGAATACCCAAAATTTGGTAATAAATATATAAATAAATTGAAAATAAAAAAATTATTAAAAAATTACCAAAATTTATTGAGAATTTATCATTATCCATATTGAAATATCTAGGATGGGTTGTAAAACATACTCAAATATAGGCATTGCTTTCCCAAAAAAGTTACAGAATTGATCTAAAACAATATAATATATAGGATTATCATTTCCACCTTTACTAAGTAGGGATAAAAATACATTAGAGAGCTTAAATATTTTAGTACACTTAAATTTTACAGTAACGGTTTTTATGTTGATCACATTCCTAGACATTGTGGGATAACACCTTTTGATTAGTTCAAGATATACAAGGGAATAAGAGAGAGATTAATTGATCATATATATCTTTATGTATTCTCAAATTTTTATCTACTACAAGATTCAGATTTATATTGAAACACTGATGATGAATTTTTTATGCATATTGAATTAGAAATTTATTTAAATATTGAGCCTACTAGTGCCATGCATTTATCACCTCCCCATGATGTAAGAATCAGTGATACAATTTTTTCATTGACTAAAATTTTTCTTTATCAGGTGTACGTGAACATAATTAAAAAGTACCATGATGAAAAATTATATCAAATGAAAATGAACTATTTTCAATTTGAATGCTAAATAATTTAGTTTTCTTATTTGAAAATTTCACGGGTCACTAAAAATGGAACCACAACCATGAATGTGGCTACATTGATATCTAATTGAATCACATCCATATAGAGATTTCATACATGACATGATAACCTAATATTATATACCATGAGTTAAATAATTTTGGTTATTATATAACTACATTTGAGTTGTTATGGTATTGATTAGTCATAAAAACTATTTAAATATTTAATTATAATCCTTAATATAGGAATATAAATTTATAAAACTTCATAATAAAAAATCCATTCTAATCTATACTGATTGAATGTGTATGGAACTTAGTAAAACCATAACATATTTAACATAAAACACTATTTTTTACAATTCATATGGACACCAACCAATCCAAATCAAATGAATGATCAACATGATATGGAAAACATGTATACTCATACAAAGAATATTTGTAATACTAGAAGGATTATTACAACTATGAACACCTCAGTCTATGTTTCTATGTAAAACGTATTTGAGGATTTATTAAACCATAACATCTATAAATTTACAAAAAAATCATATTGTCTTATATGGGAATTATTCAAAAATTAATGTATCAGAAAAAACAAATTTTAATATATCTAAGATAATGGTTATATTTTATTGAAAATTTTATATCGTCTATTTTGACATTAAAAGAAAAAATTCCATACTTTTGATTTAATCTCCCAACGGAATGGGACACTCTCGATTAGGGGTGACCATGGGATAGATTTGGGTGTAAAATATTACTTGAACATACGAATATTTTTTGGGACATGTTGGGTTGGGTTACATATTATATTCCAAAAGGACATGGCTCGACCCAACCCAAATGGGCTAGTCCTTGTTGACAATGTCATGAATCAATAATATGGGTGCATCCTAAATTGAATATAGATTCATTAATTCAATATTTGTTAAAAAAAATATTACTTAAAAATTAAATACCCCATTATAATATTTGGTGACAAATCTATTAAAATTAAAAATGTGAAAAAATATTTTTTTTCAACATATTAAATTCATTCTAATAGAATAATATCATCGAGTTATTAAAACTATACCCTATCATAAAAATAAATAATGGAATATATTACACTCTTGTAACATGTACATACTCTACTTCAACAAACACTTCTAAAACTACATGTAAACGATACAATTATATCAAAATAAATAGACCTTCCATTAAATAAATTAGATTAATATGTATCCAAAACAAATAACAATAGAACATCGATGAAAATGAATTAGTGAGACTATTAATATACAAAAAAAATTAATTTTTTAGTTACTCATGAAAAAATCAATATGAATATTTTTTTTATTCAATAAGGATATCTTATGAATTCTCCATTCCTTATGGTTTTATGTTTTGATAATCACAATCACTTTTTCTTATGTTTTGAATATTATTTTAAGTTCTATATTTTTCTTATGATCAGGAATGGTCATTATTTTATGCTTACATATATATCATTAAATTTTCCATTCTATTGGACTTAAAGATATTTCATTCTGATATTCCATTTAGAACTTTTTACAAGATCTGTCATTATGATTTTGTCATTCAATTTTACAATTCTGAATCCGGTGTATATTTGATTCAGTATTTATGATTCTAAATCTGGTGTATATGTGATTTATTTTTTATGATTCCGATTTCAGTGTATATATGAACCAGATTTTAAATACTGATTTTAATGTATATATGATGCTGATTTTCAATACCGATTTTGGTGTATATATGATGCTGATTTTCAATAACAATTCCAGTGTGTATATGATACCAATTTTCAATACTGATTCATGTGTATATGTGATTCCAATTTTCAATACTAAATCTGGTGTATATACGATGTTGATATTCATGATACCATATCCAGCGTGTTTGTGACTCTGATTTTATGATTCCGTTTTCTTTAGAATGTTATTTCTAAGAATCCATTTTCCTAATTTCTTAAGATTACATTTTCTTGAAAATGTTATAGTTTCCTAATGTATCATTCCAATGATATTGGATTCTACGATTTCTTATACCTATAATTTATCTTTAACATAACATCATTTCGGTTACATGAAATGATGTCATAATATCTGTTATAATTTAACCGTTGTATGTTTGCCACATGTCCCAGTCCCTGAAATATTTAAGAAAAATTTGACTGTTGGAAAAGAGCCTAACGTTGGGATCTTTTTCCTATAAATACAAGATCATTTCAATGAGAAAAGTAACACTAAAATTGTAGAGTGTGTATGAACTTGATGCCTGTGAAATAGCTGTGAAGTGATTTCTAGAGAGAGGGGATCTTACGACTCTCTGTACTTCGTGCGGATGGTGTGAACAACTTGATCGGGCATGAACAACTTGTTCAGACTTTCTTCATGCAGACTCTGATCATGTTAATCATGGGCTTCCGTGTTTGTAAGATAGAAGTTCTTATTTCCTTCTAAATCGTTGGCTTCCGATTTGGAAGAGAGAGGTTCTAATTTCTTTCTAAATCGTGGTCTATTGGGTTTGGAAGTCAAAAGTTTCAATTTCCTTCTAAATTAATGGATTGCGGGGATAGAAAGACCGATACTGATCATCGGATTGAGCGCTTACCTGGGATTGGGTAAGATAGACTTTCTTGAAAGTATAAATCAAGAAACCTTTATCCAAGGTTTTTATATACCCTTATCTTTGGACAAGAACACACAATTTATCTTATCGTGCTCCAAACATTATCATCCATATTTCCTTCAATTATTCTCAAAATTAACCCATAAAAATCCAATGTAAAATCAAATCGAATATTACACATCTCAAAGAAAAATGATTATTTATAAACATGTATTATACAACTCTAGAAAATTTAATGATCTTACATATATCTTGTTTTGAATAATAAAATGAATCATACGAAAATTAATATTTTTTAAAATAATGAATAATATGTGGTCAAATGTCACGACCCCCTCCCCACAATGATACCACAATGAGGGGAGAGATTTGGTGGCTACATGAGTCATGCCCCCAGTAGGCTCTATGATGGAGACTAGTACTTGGGGTATAGTAGACTTACATATGGGAGGAACATACCTCTAAGAGAAACATATATAAAACAGAGATAAGAAATTTAAATAAATTAAAACCTATTAATACACCTACATAAGAGATATAAAAAGTGAAAACATATAATTAAATTTATTACAATATCAATTGAAACTGAAACTATAATTATAAAAAGATAAATGAGATAGTGACCATGAAGCCCAAACATCTTCTGATAAACCCTGATATGATAATATCAACACCGATATCTTTCATTATATCGATGAAATGAAAAATTGTGTATATACTCATCGTGTGAAAAATATATTATAATAAGTGGGATCCTCAAAGGATCCTCTCATCGAAATGATAAATAAAACAATTCTAAATCATAGTGAAAAATAGTGTAACTAACTTATCACATAAATATATATAATATGTTCCCATCCTTTCTGTGGATAACACTCACCATGTTATTCATACAATATAGCATATAATATAATAATAAAATGTCATGGTTACCTTTATCTTTCTTGACAATTGGTTTTCCCCTCTTCCCTAATGATTCAAATCCTAATCATATCTCTCCAAAATTATACAAGCCAGAAAAAACATTGGAATGAAATCACAACAAGCACCTTGTGTATCACACAACCATGTCAACCCATTCAAACAACCAAATAGTAACAAAGTAGTTTTTGGAAGTCACCACAACCTACATGATGTATATCAAACATCAGGTATTATAACTCAATCCTTTACAAACTATAAAAAATGTCCCTCAATCCATCACATCCTAGAAACATAATACTTATATTAATATTTTGGATACAATTTTAAAAAATTCATCTGTTCAAAATGACCTTAATCCATCACATACCTATAAAAATAAATGGGAAAACAAACCAATCAGTTTACAAACACAAGTGTCTATAATATTAAGTGAGTGGGGCTAGAGGGGGTAGTCATTCATACTTCATCCCCCTGAGATATTGGGTAAAACAAACACTTATAGTCTAGTAGGTGTTAGTTTACCTCATTTGTATGGGTGGGATAAAATTTAAAATCATAGAATATACATCATATAATATATCTCACAAACAGACTATAGATTAAACCTATAAATATAATCAACTACAGGTAAAATCGCTCAGACTATTGAATGCCATTGCCTTGACCATATTTCTTATAATAGAACAATGATTACTATTATATTGAAAATGATAGATTCATTTTGAAATGTTTATATTATGTTAAATGGGAATAAATTTTTATGATGAAAGATCCTAATAATGATTATGATGATTGGTGCACCTAATATATATCTAAAAATAATTACATAAATTTTTGGAGTTAGCATGCCATAGGTTTTTTATAATTGATTATTTAAATTTATAGGTTTGGTTATTCAAGTTGTAATAGTATCATTAGTAATGATGTAACGCCCCGACCCTAGTTGCCTAGAGTCGGTGCATTATTACATAACTTTGGCATGATCACAAGAATGATCAAATCTCGAAAGACCGATTGGTTTAGTAGTCTTGGAAACACTAGATATATTCATAAGTTTTACATTACATCATAAAATGAAAAACTACTACAACAACATAATGTTTCCACAGTCCACACTATAATCCCCTCATAATATCCCTGCAGGTCATTCATAACTTACATCTTCACTTCCTGGGAAAAATAAAACATAGAAAAGGGGTGAGCTCAAATTCCCAGTAAGGATAACAATATAGCGGAAACTTTCATCAATAAGAATAAACATTTAAGGCAATGTATAACTAAAACAAAAGCCTTTTAAACATGAACTCTCAACATGGTATGGCATAAATAAAATGAAATAATGCCATTTACTTATTCACATGGATATTCTACTAATAGAATAATCACATGAAAAAATCAATAACCACTTTCATAATGTTGGAATGCATAATGCCAGACTATCATAACCACATAGCCAAGGCCTCGTGCCAAGACTACAAATAAGATTTTGTCAAGGCCTTGTGCCAAGACACTAGTTTGTCTCATGATACCTACCGATGCAATTTTTTTAGAAGATACTTACGTTTAAAATTGCTAAAATACCCTCCAATGTTTTTCTGAAAACATTATGCAAGATTTTGAAAACAAAATAACTAATTCTGAGACTGCTCGACTAATTACAGGCCATGATGGGTCCACTCCCAATCCCTTCCTGTCTACCAAACTCGAGAGTCAGGTTTTCTGAAAACATTTTTAAGCTTGCATTAAATACATATACATTTGCACTGGGTTTTCATGTATTTGAGAGAAATATCTCTTTTTTTGAAATAATTTAAAAATCACATATTTATAAAATAAAACATTTACTTTGAAAATATTCTTATAATCTTGTAAGGAAAGCTTTGAATATTTTATAACGGCGTAAAATAACCGCACCTGCCGTATAAGTTAAAAAAAACATTCTAACCTCAATTCTGTCGAAAAGGTTAAAAAGGACCTTGTTTTGAAAAAGACGGAAAGATTCCTTTATAAACCTCTTATAAAAAGTCAAAAAAGGGTATAAATGACTTTAACCCATATTCTTGTAAATAGTAAAAATGTTTTGAAATACATTTTTAAGAAACATGGATGTGGATGATAAAGAGATCCCAGTAGATTATTACATATAAACAACCTCGGATAATGAAGAGATTGTGAAATAACCCTTACCTTGTACTTTTCCTTGGTTGGGGTAGGTTAACCTCCTGTATAATGGTGAAATAATTGTTATTAAATTATACGGGAATCATATATATTAATATGATATCATATATGATCTTTTAACATTGATTGTTAATAATATCTTAGAATTATCGTCGTTTCGGGTGTTAACTTACTCATTTTCTTTTATATGTTTTGTTACATAAGTCATGTTTTTTGTATCTTATTCATATCCAGAATGATATCAAGTCCTTAAACATCATTTTTAAATCATTAAATGGTAATTATACTTGAATGGATACGATGGAGAATGAATCTCATCGCGTTCGTGGAGACGGTAGTCCGTACGTACGCACGAACGCTACTTCCATTTAAATTTTATTTTAAAAGAATCAAATCCAAATGATACATAGGTATATTACTATTCAAGTATAATATAATATTTTATATATGTTACTTAAGTTCATTAACACCATCATTTATACGTTCCATGTGTGGTATGAACGAGTCATATCATTTTAAGGGGGCGGTAGTCCGCACTTCCTCAAATGAAATTATCGTATGTATATACAACATGAAACGAATAATGGAATGAAATAAAATGGAATTACAGAAGCTTATATATAAAATATATATCATTAATATCATATTTAATTACAGTTCCATCATAATGGCCACCATGAGAGGTGGTAAGATGTATTTGAACAATCATCGTTTCGTGAGGCGTTAGCTTGCCATCCACAGAAACATTATGTTCATCATCCATTAGATGGAGTTGGGTGTATGTGTAGTTTGAATCCTTCTTATAACAACATCCTAGTATATTGAGGATACTGGTGTTGTTACAAAAGAAAGGAAATAAAAAGATTTTGGGGGTTGGAGAAGCAAAATAAATGAAAATACTTTAAGAGAAATTGTTACCTTTAATTTAGGTAACTCACTTTGGTTGGAACCAAAGGACTTCTTGAAATGCTTTCTGCCTAAGGGGAAGCTTCAAGGAGGAGGATAGGGATGTGAGGAGCTTAGTTGGGCAGATTTTGGACGAGCCAAGTGGCTTGAGAGGTGTGAGGAAAAGAGAAGGAGGAGTGCCCTTTTATAAGAGGGGTGAGGGGCACCTTTGGAAAAGCTAGAAATATTAATTTATAATAAATTCATATTCGGTTTCTAATGGCTCCAAAGTTGACTATTAAAAGGTTAAGGTGGGGATAGGTCGAAAACCACTCAACCAATAGAATTTAGACAGGTTTGGGTACTTATATTAACCTTATCTTTAAGTATTAACTCTAAGTTAATTAGTTTCACTTTTACAATGTCTCTTTGTATTTTTATATAATATGGTTAATAAACTTACAATATACATCCAAGCGACCCCCAAGTGGTCCATTAATGATTAACCTATCATAATATAAGTCTCTTGGCCGAACCTTAGATTTTTAGAAATTTAATATCAATAAATAATATAATATTTGTTTTAAGAACTCTTTTATGTCAATTTTGACACTATTCAATAGTTGATTTTTGTGAAACTCATAACAGATTGATTACTTCTAACAAAGTACATTAAATCAATCCTAATATATCATATTAGCCTATAAAATTAGTTTAATTCATTAAAAGTTTCATATTATATTTATTTGGTTATTTATAATATCAATTATTTTAATTTTTCACTATTTTAGTAATTACTGCATCATCATTGTGTCATAAATAAAATAAATTATTTAATGTCTAAAAATTATAAATAAAATATCATTATGTAGGAAATCTTTTTAGCTTTCTAATGAATATTTATAATCTAAAATCCAACATATATAACCCTATGTAAAAATTGTTGTTCTAAAAGATATATGCTTGTGTCATTTTTGTATTCATTTTAACTAAATTAAAATAAAGTGTCATTATCACTTACAAGTGGATCCATGGGGTCCCAAAATTGACACAAAGATGTCCATGGTCGACCATATATCAACCAATAGGGTTAAGACACGTTTTTAGGGTAATTTAGTATTATTATAATATTATTTTTTTAACCCTTATTTACCGGATTTACCCTTAACCATGGTAAATAAAATATTTACCGCAGTAATTATTCAAAATGTCTAAAAATAAAAGTTACCTATTTACACAATTTGAACATCATGATTCCAAATATGGAATCCATTTTCCTAAATTCAAAACACAGAAGTGGCAGAAATTAATTTAAAATTAATTCCCGTTGTCAAAACAAAAAGCGTGTTTTAAGAGATAATAACTATCAAACGATTGACACTTGTTTATGTTTGGTTTAATTGTAAAATTATGTCCAATGACCAAAATTATATTAAATAGTAAAACTATATTCTAAATATATTTTAAAACCACTCAAATTCATAATTTATCACTATTAATTATTTTGATTAAAAAAGTTATTTTTAATTAAAATTTAGTAATTTTCACTATTCATCAAAATATGAAAGTTATCCGAAAAGTACCAAAATTTCACCTTAGGCTAAATTAGATATTCCGAATCCAAAAATGAAGTCCATTTTTAAATATAAAATATATATAATTTTAAAAAGTAGGTATTACTATTCATAACGGCTAGTTTGATCGGTTGTGGTGTGTGTTAAAACTCGAAGTTGCGTACAACACACGCTACTGTTTTATTCAAAGGAAAGCGTATCGTGGAAGCTTGGGATGTTTCATTTTAAATTTTTGATGTCCCCATTTAGTCAAAAAGTTTAAAATATTGTATTTAAAAAGGGTTCAATATTAAAAGTTGATAAAAGTGCAATACTGAAAATGAATTTGTTCTTGCATTATGTCTAAGATACTTATAATATGGAAAAATTATAAGGATTATATAAAGTTTAAAATTTAGTTAATACTATTCATAACCTATTTTGAATGGATTTTTGGTAAGTCATGGTGCAATTGAACTCGGTGTTGTGTGTAATTCAAGTTATTGAATTATTTTGAAGAAATAACACACTATGAAATCTTGGGTTGTTACATTCTCCCCTCCTTCAATAAATTGCGTCCTCGCAATTTGAAATTGTTCTTCGAAAATAAAAGGTTGAAAGTAGAAAATATATTTGTGGGAAAACCCACATCGGAAATTGGGTTACTAAAATTTAGTCTTAATATGAGGAAAAGAGAAATCAAAGGGTCACCACCAAATTATGATCTTGATTAGGAGAACATTAGTGGAAATTAGAGACATATAATCGGAGGAAAAACGTAAATATTTATAGGTAGTGATTGAGGTCATCAATCAAAAACAAGTATAAAATTGAGGTCCTTAAACTCATCAATCTATGATGATTTGAAGTACCATCGGTTCAACAAAATATAGGGTATTGGGACAACACATTTTTGACATTTCAAAATATCTTAGTTGAAATCCCACATCGAAAAATGAATTAATGAGGCCTCTATTTAAAATAAAGAGTGGAAAGTATGAAGATTACCGAAAATAACACATACTAGGGTTCCATGTAGGAAAATATGGATATGGAAGAGAAATCTAACCATCAATTATCTGATGGAGAGTGGTAGAGAACATGGCTATGAAAAGGCAAACAATCCCAAAGCCATAAATTTGTGATGATTTAAGGTACCATCTAGGACAACATTTTTGTTCTATGTTTCTATTATTAATGTTGAGGAATTTATTTATGAGATTGGCTAAGATAATAAGGAGATATACTTACTTTATAATCAGAATTTTACCCATTAATAAATTTCTACCACAAACTCATCTTTCACTCTAGAACTTAATATTTTTTTCTATTTATACTATTCGTACAGGGTTCCAAAATAAATGAATTTATAATTCATCTACCAGATCTTTTAAAAAAAACTACATTATTTAATTCAAGAAAATCTCGTGGGACAGTGGTAGGTGATACACCCTTGTCTCCCTTCGGTTGCGGGTTCAAGTCTCGCAGCCTTGCCGGACGCGACGGATTGCCGCCCGACCTCCGGGTTGTTCTTTTATGGCAATCCAAAATAATCAAACTAGAACTATCCAAAATACTTCTGTCTAAACTCACAGTCCAACATTTATAAGGAAGGTAAACATAATATAGATCCTTTTTACCCCGTAATAGAATATGAATACCTTCATCATGTATTACCATATTCCTTATTGATTACATTCATGCTCCCTTATTCCATATAGAATGCTGGATATACTTCATTAATCCAAAAATGTTTTAAACCCCAACAATGATGGAATATACAAATCATTAATCAGCTTCAAGGTAGTTAATAATATCCAATATAATTTATCCAAATCAATCATTTATTATTCTAAAATCACCACCTCGGTATCTGAACCATATTATGGTTTATCTTTCACTCAACCATATATTTTCCAAACATTTAACCTGCTACTAAGTCACTTTTCTTTGTTCCACACCATCTAAAGTCCTTAATGAAATAGTACTGCAGTTAAATCCTTATATACTCCATAATTATTATAACAAGTACATTGTTGATACAACACTCAATTGATATAATCAACATAAGAACTCTAATCATTCCTCTTCATCTGTGGTAGTATCATAACTTGATTATTATCCAATAGCATCATTTGCGGCATAGTCTGATGACTGGGGCATAGGTTCGCGTAGTGTCCAAACTCCTTGCAAATGAAGCATTGTACATTTGAACCCATTTTCTTACCCTTGTAGTCATGTACTTTGTGCCCTTTTCCTCCACACTTATAACAAACTCCCATTTCATTCAGGCAAGTTCCAGGGTGTTTCTTTCCACAGTTACCACATATGAGAAAATTCTTCTTTTCCCTCTTCCCTTTATCCATCTTTCTCTCTTCTATCCTTTTCTTCTCTTGCTTCCCTTCAAAGCCATAGGACTCAGTAAACTCTTTACTTATCTTATCAACACATGATATTATTTCTTCATATGATGATAATACATGGGAGACTACTTCTCTTGTAAATTTTGGCTTAAGACCATAAAATATATGATACTTCTTTCTCTTTGTATCATGTGCATTGATAGAGTTCTCATTCCTTCTACTGGGCGCCATTTCTAAACAATGGCATACACTAGATCAGTTTATGAATCAAAATACATAATCCCATACTTATAAAACACTTAACATAAATTGAACTACTTATGGATATAATCCATAATCATAAGAATGTTTTCTTTGAGGAAGTATATACTCATAATCCCTTCAAAATGATTTGTAAAGAAAATGAGAGTTATCCTAAGCATATCCCCCGGGAGTGTCGTAACCAAGAGTGCAGCAAGGCCCGTTGTCGTGCACCTGTTCCCGTTCGAGTCTAGCTCAAAGCGGTGTTTTCGGGATTTACCCCTAGGTACATCTATGCCAGAGCCGCCTCTACCTGCTCGTATCCAGACAGGGATGTATTTCTCGGAAAACTCACAAAATCTCTACAATACCAAAAATCTAGGAAGTTCTTCTATACTAATCCTCAAAGTTCATCTTAGGTCTACGTGCTCTAATCAAAGTTTATCTAAATCTAGTTTCCAAGGTTTGTACTAAACTTCCTCTGATACCAACTGTAACGCCCCGACCCTAGTTGCCTAGAGTCGGTGCATTATTACATAACATTGGCATGATCAAAAGAATGATCAAATCTCGAATGACCGATTGGTTTAGTAGTCTTGGAAACACTAGATATATTCATAAGATTTACATTACATCATAAAATGAAAAACTACTACAACAACATAATGTTTCCACAGTCCACACTATAATCCCCTCATAATATCCCTGCAGGTCATTCATAACTTACATCTTCACATCCTGGGAAAAATAAAACATAGAAAAGGGGTGAGCTCAAATGCCCAGTAAGGATAACAATATAGCGGAAACTTTCATCAATAAGAATAAACATTTAAGGCAATGTATAACTAAAACAAAAGCCTTTTAAACATGAACTCTCAAAATGGTATGGCATAAATAAAATGAAATAATGCCATTTACTTATTCACATGGATATTCTACTAATAGAATAATCACATGCAAAAATCAATAACCACTTTCATAATGTTGGAATGCATAATGCCAGACTATCATAACCACATAGCCAAGGCCTCGTGCCAAGACTACAAATAATATTTTGTCAAGGCCTTGTGCCAAGACACTAGTTTGTCTCATGAGACCTACCGATGCAATTTTGTTAGAAGATACTTACGTTTAAAATTTCTAAAATACCCTCCAGTATTTTTCTGAAAACATTATGCAAGCTTTTGAAAACAAAATAACTAATTATGAGACTGATCGACTAATTACAGGACATGATGGGTCCACTCCCAATCCCTTCCTGTCTACCAAACTCGAGAGTCAGGTTTTCTGAAAACATTTTTAATCTTGCATTAAATACATATACATTTGCACTGGGTTTTCATGTATTTGAGAGAAATATCTCTTTTTTTGAAATAATTTAAAAATCACATATTTATAAAATAAAACATTTACTTTGAAAATATTCTTATAATCTTGTAAGGAAAGCTTTGAATATTTTATAACGGCGTAAAATAACCGCACCTGCCGTATAAGTTAAAAAAAACATTCTTACCTCAATTCTGTCGAAAAGGTTAAAAAGGACCTTGTTTTGAAAACGACGGAAAGATTCCTTTATAAACCTCTTATAAAAAGTCAAAAAAGGGTATAAATGACTTTAACCCATATTCTTGTAAATAGTAAAAATGTTTTGAAATACATTTTTAAGAAACATGGATGTCGATGATAAAGAGATCCCAGTAGATTATTACATATAAACAACCTCGGATAATGAAGAGATTGTGAAATAACCCTTACCTTGTACTTTTCCTTGGTTGGGGTAGGTTAACCTCCTGTATAATGGTGAAATAATTGTTATTAAATTATACGGGAATCATATATATTAATATGATATCATATATGATCTTTTAACATTGATTGTTAATAATATCTTAGAATTATCGTCGTTTCGGGTGTTAACTTACTCATTTTCTTTTATATGTTTTGTTACATAAGTCATGTTTGTTGTATCTTATTCATATCCAGAATGATATCAAGTCCTTAAACATCATTTTTAAATCATTAAATGGTAATTATACTTGAATGGATACGATGGAGAATGAATCTCATCGCGTTCGTGGAGATGGTAGTCCGTACGTACGCACGAACGCTACTTCCATTTAATTTTTATTTTAAAAGAATCAAATCCAAATGATACATAGGTATATTACTATTCCAGTATAATATAATATTTTATATATGTTACTTAAGTTCATTAACACCATCCTTTATACGTTCCATGTGTGGTATGAACGAGTCATATCATTTTAAGGGGGCGGTAGTCCGCACTTCCTCAAATGAAATTATCGTATGTATATACAACATGAAACGAATAATGGAATGAAATAAAATGGAATTACAGAAGCTTATATATAAAATATATATCATTAATATCATATTTAATTACAGTGCCATCATAATGGCCACCATGAGAGGTGGTAAGATGTATTTGAACAATCATCGTTTCGTGAGGCGTTAGCTTGCCATCCACAGAAACATTATGTTCATCATCCATTAGATGGAGTTGGGTGTATGTGTAGTTTGAATACTTATTATAACAACATCCTAGTATATTGAGGATACTGGTGTTGTTACAAAAGAAAGGAAATAAAAAGATTTTGGGGGTTGGAGAAGCAAAATAAATGAAAATACTTTAAGAGAAATTGTTACCTTTAATTTAGGTAACTCACTTTGGTTGGAACCAAAGGACTTCTTGAAATGCTTTCTGCCTAAGGGGAAGCTTCAAAGAGGAGGAGAGGGATGTGAGGAGCTTATTTGGGCAGAGTTTGGACGAGCCAAGTGGCTTGAGAGGTGTGAGGAAAAGAGAAGGAGGAGTGCCCTTTTATAAGAGGGGTGAGGGGCACCTTTGGAAAAGCTATAAATATTAATTTATAATAAATTCATATTCGGTTTCTAATGGCTCCAAAGTTGACTATTCAAAGGTTAAGGTGGGGATAAGTCGAAAACCACTCAACCAATAGAATTTAGACAGGTTTGGGTACTTATATTAACCTTATTTTTAAGTATTAACTCTAAGTTAATTAGTTTCACTTTTACAATGTCTCTTTGTATTTTTATATTATATAGTTAATAAACTTACTATATACATCCAAGCGACCCCCCAAGTGGTCCATTAATGATTAACCTATCATCATATAAGTCTCTTGGCCGAACCTTAGATTTTTAGGAATTTAATATCAATTAATAATATAATATTTGTTTTAAGAACTCTTTTATGTCAATTTTGACACTATTCAATAGTTGATTTTTGTGAAACTCATAACAGATTGATTACTTCGAACAAAGTCCATTAAATCAATCCTAATATATCATATTATCCTAGAAAATTAGTTTAATTCATTAAAAGTTTCATATTATATTTATTTGGGTATTTATAATATCAATTATTTTAATTTTTCACTATTTTAGTAATTACTGCATCATCATTGTGTCATAAATAAAATAAATTATTTAATGTCTAAAAATTATAAATAAAATATCATTATGTAGGAAATCTTTTTAGCTTTCTAATGAATATTTATAATCTAAAATCCAACATATATAACCCTATGTAAAAATTGTTGTTCTAAAAGTTATATGCTTGTGTCATTTTTGTATTCATTTTAACTAAATTAAAATAAAGTGTCATTATCACTTACAAGTGGATCCATGGGGTCCCAAAATTGACACAAAGATGTCCATGGTCGACCATCTATCAACCAATAGGGTTAAGACACGTTTTTAGGGTAATTTAGTATTATTATAATATTATTTTTTTAACCCTTATTTACTGGATTTACCCTTAACCATGGTAAATAAAATATTTACCGCAGTAATTATTCAAAATGTCTAAAAATAAAAGTTACCTATTTACACAATTTGAACATCCTGATTCCAAATATGGAATCCATTTTCCTAAATTCAAAACACAGAAGTGGCAGAAATTAATTTAAAATTAATTCCCGCTGTCAAAACAAAAAGCGTGTTTTAAGAGATAATAACTATCAAAAGATTGACACTTGTTTATGTTTGGTTTAATTGTAAAATTATGTCCAATGACCAAAATTATATTAAATAGTAAAAATATATTCTAAATATATTTTAAAACCACTCAAATTCATAATTTATCACTATTAATTATTTTGATTAAAAAAGTTATTTTTAATTAAAATTTAGTAATTTTCACTATTCATCAAAATATGAAAGTTATCCGAAAAGTACCAAACTTTCACCTTAGGCTAAATTAGATATTCCAAATCCAAAAATGAAGTCCATTTTTAAATATAAAATATATATAATTTTAAAAAGTAGGTATTACTATTCATAACGGCTAGTCTGATCGGTTGTGGTGTGTGTTAAAACTCAAAGTTGCGTACAACACACGCTACTGTTTTATTCAAAGGAAAGCGTATCGTGGAAGCTTGGGATGTTTCATTTTAAATTTTTTATGTCCCCATTTAGTCAAAAAGTTTAAAATATTGTATTTAAAAAGGGTTCAATATTAAAAGTTGATAAAAGTGCAATACTGAAAATGAATTTGTTCTTGCATTATGTCTAAGATACTTATAATATGGAAAAATTATAAGGATTATATAAAGTTTAAAATTTAGTTAATACTATTCATAACCTATTTTGAATGGATTTTTGGTAAGTCATGGTGCAATTGAACTCGGTGTTGTGTGTAATGCAAGTTATTGAATTATTTTGAAGAAATAACACACTATGAAATCATGGGTTGTTACAAATGATTTGAAAATTATTTTTCTGGTTACATAGACATTTTCTATATGTTTTCATTAATTAAAATTTTTCATTTAGATAATGAATGTATTCATATGGATCATTATTGTTGAAAAACATGAATAATGTCTTATTAAATTTTGTGTCTATGTATCATGTCCCGGGTTTAGATGGGTATGGATTCTCATATTTTATTCTCGTACACATTGAAGATGTTGTCCTACACTTGTAAAAAACATATTAATTATGATTGTATTAAATTGTTTATGATAATATTAATTGTTACTCATCATTTTAGATAACCTTAGTTATGTTTCCTTATTTCAGGGGTTGTAAACAAAATATATTTAGAATATTAATTATTTGAAAATAATATGAATTTTCGAAAATAATTTTTGATAATTGTATTGTTTGGAAAACCTTTTTTATGTAACAATGTTTTTATATATGAGTATTTAATGATTATATTTTTATCATTGGATTTGGGATTATAGGTTCGAGGTTATTATAGAAAGAATTAATTATGTGACACTATTATTTATTATGTTTGAGATATTCTTAACTGTTACACTTATACATTAAAAACATGTCAATAATGTTATAATATATGACATAAAAGACATAAAACAATCATAATAGATCAATGTTATAATACCATTATGTCCTCAATGCATATAAGCTAATTTCAGAACATGAGATTCTATACTCCATATTTAATATTCCATGAAATATTGATAGATGTATTCTAGAAAAATAAACCTATATATTGTTTTATCATTTACAATGTGTATTAATTTAACCACTAAAAATTCATAATTTCTTAAAAGGAATGATATTGTATATATAAAATTATCACTACCTTATCTTATAAAATGTTCATGAAATGTAATTAAAAAACATTAGAAATATTTTCATTTCACCATTTTTTATTATGGTTTATTTATATAAAATTTAATAAATATATATATCAAATAAAAATATTTTAAATTATATAATTCTAATAATTCTATTAGGTATATAATTTACAAATACTTATAGATTTACTTTACTATAAAGTATTTTACCATAGAAATGTATGTGCCTTAAATTATAGAATCATTATTCCTTGTTGTAATTTGTATTTTTATTAATCATGTACTAATGATAATTTATTTTACTATGAAACACTATTTTAGTAATCATATTAAACATTAAATTATGTTTTATTATATTTAGGATTACACAGAGTTAAAATATGTGTAACACTAAATGCAATATTTTTTGGAAATCATTCAATTCTATGGGTAATATGAAATGATTTTCTCTATTTAAAATACATTGGAATCATCCATTAATTATTATATATAATGTTCACCATACTTTTTATAATAAATCTTAACAATCACAGTTTATATACATGAATATAATTATGTGATATATATATTTTATTTAACAACTAATAATAAGTAACATATTTTTTGAAATAATGAATATACCTCAGGTGAAATATTCTCTTCATTTCTTCTTAATATAATTGTAATTCGTATTCAAGTGATCTTTTTTACTACATGATATGTTGATAAATTCATATTCATTAAAAATACTCAAAATATATTGTCTCCTAGTAGGATGTTGGAAATTTTCCATAAACATTGAACAAAAAATAGTTTTCAACCTTTTTGTCCACAATTATCCCAAAATAAGTTAGAAAGAATGTTCCCACTATTCTCTATTTCCTTGAAAATGAATTGTCAATGTATTCCTAATTGATTAATCAAACCTATTAATTTTAAAATTATGGATTAATATTGATTGTATGAGTGATAAGGATGATACTATGATATTGATGGATAATTTCAAATAGAATTCTAAATTCACTTAAAAATTAGCATAATTCAGTAATTTTGGATGAATGATCCCATGTTATGTAACCATATCATAGTTTACATAGGTATGATATTTTTAATATTAAATTTATGAAGAGATATATTTTATCATTCATAAGATACATGAAATTATATATCATTAAGTGTCCATCCTTGTATTTATATTTCATCTTCGTCACTTTATATATTGATGATATAATGATGTAATATACATTAGAATGATCTCCCTTATATTTTTGTTAATTTTAATCTTCACATTCTATATATTAGTGAGGTGGTTGAACTATAATAGTGGACTCTAGAATATATTATACATTTCTCACTATTCATGATGTGCATAAAATACTATAATAATTTCAAAAAAATCACTAGTTTGGTCAATATCTATGTCCAAAAATGATCATTGTTTTCAATGTTTTCAATTAACATTTCTCTATAATAAATTAATTAATATTTAATTACATTATCTAAAATATAATGTGTTATATAATAAATATATTTCATTAAAATATAATTATATTATCATATCCCAATATCCCTCATTATGGGTTTTGGAAATAATGTCATGTGGATATTCAAGTGGTAAGTATTTATATTCCCCATTAAGCACCCTCAAATGAGGAATTATGAAATAAATAAATGGTATTTATGAGGGTGGTATTTCAAGAAAAATTTACTTACATTTACTTTGAATATTGAGTGGACTATCTAATCAGGAAATCATATATTTTTAATTCCATGACACTTTGATCAATGTTTCACAATGTATTTGGTTGTTAACAACCCCTTGATGTTAAGATGATTATTTCAACCCTAATATTTAGAAAGAAGTCCATAAAAATTGAAAGCATGCCATGTTGTTCTAGATAAGTAATATAATCTACGGTCTATGATAGCTCATGCGATGAATGAATTTTTTGACTTAATATTTTTTCTTCGGGTATTATGTATACTAATTTCATAAATATTATTTTCATTTTTAATTTACATTCGTATTAGTATTATATGGGTTTTATATACTTAATTAAACTTATCAAACAAAATACTTTACAGATATCCATTTAATTTATTTTTTATTATATTAATCTTTTTTAACACACATTATGTGATTTCATTTTAATATCAAATAAGAATGATTCACATAATAAATTACCAGATGCTATAGAAATAAAATAATCATGAGGCATGATCATGATATTTTAGATGTCATTTGGTTTATTATGAGGACAATAAACCAACCCTTGACCCTAGCTAATACCCCCTTGAGCTGATACTATCTCAAATTGAAATATTTGACCAATGAATCATTTATATAATTGATTGTTTTCACCTCATAAGGGTATAAAATCATAATCTCTCACCTAGAAACACCATCTGTAACATATTCTTACTCAAAATCAAGTAAATGTTTACTGAATGATATATGTTACATGAAAGAAAAAATGGAAAAAAATTATGTTCAAAATAATTAATAATTGATGATACATATATCATTATATTTAAATTAATTATTATTTAATAAAATATTTATTCAATAAAAAATTATATTAAATAAAAACCCACACCATACAATGTTTTTCATAGTTCATGATTATCCACACATTCGATGACTAATAATTTATAACTAGATAATAATTCATTCAATTTTTTTATTAAGGTAAATTTTCAAATTTATATCATAATTAAAATATCTATAACATTACCCATTTATATTAATTAAAAATCCAACTAGTACATAAAATTATCATCCCAAATAATATTGAATTGAATATATAGTTTTGATTAATTTTCAAAAATAATTACGTACATGGAATATACTAGAGTTGGCATGAATTTTATTGTAAATCATTATAAAACCATTTCTGGAACATTTTCAAGGCATGTTCTATTACACAACACAATATGTGACTAAAAGTTTTTATATTCCTTGTCATGTAAAGCATATATACATAGAAAGAATTCATTTATATTGTGTCGTTATATATGTGATGTGTTTTTTAAACAGTCAAACCATGTTGATCACATATTTTTTATGAATACATGGCATTCCTTTCAAATATATGGAATATACTAGATGTAATAGACTATAAATATTAAATTCATATGACAATAACTGTCATGTGGTATCTAAAAGATAACAAAGATAATAATTAATGAAAAATTTAATATCACACACAACCAATAAAAAAATCATTGTGTAATTCATGTGGAAAACCCTATCACAAAGTTAGTATAGACAACCACATGTTATTTTTATTGGTTTTGGTTAAAATAAATAATGTTTTCCACATGTAGACCCACATGAGGAATCTTACTTGGTGTGACTCATGCATGAGTTATACCGAATAATGTGGCATGCAAAGACATATACGTTGTGTGTGATTAATTTTTAGAAATATGAATTAAATTCCATGGGACTCCAAATGTATTAAACATGGTTTACTATCGATTACAAGGTTTTTATAACCCACTACATTCTACACACATAAAATTGTATCATGTTTCTCGTCTTATAGTCAATAAATCAGATGAATTAATTATTGGTCACATACATTTAACCTATTTGATTTTTTGGTTCCCATATGGTCAAACTATGTGTAGTCACACTACGTGTATGCCTGAAACATGTGGTTTACACCAAATCATGTTTTGGTCAATATGTTGATCAATATACATAATTTAATTATTACACTTAAAAACCTCCTCATTATGGGTCATTATTTACATGAAAAATCCATGTATAGTTTAAAATTGGTACATGATGTGTACATTTTAGTTACACAACTCATAAACAGGTCACTAATAAAAAATAAATATCTCAAATAGATGGGATAATTAAGATTTTATTATCTATTCATGGCCTATTCTCAATTGGATTAAACGTATTGATCATATATTCTCTAATATATGATTAAATTCTTTGATAATATAAATTAATAATAATATATTTTTAATTGATCCATAAATAATATTTCATTATAAATTGATATATAAGAACTCTAATACCACCTTATAGTTCCATTGTATAATGTATTTGGTTGGTCCCCTTATGAGTAATGATTTAATTTAAATTCTATTGATAAATCAGTATATACAGATTATCACAAACACAAAATATTTCAAATTAGATATTTAAATAAATAAATTATCATTAATTCATACTTAACATATAATAAGAATTAATGTTTCTATATTATTCCTTCTATATTGATGAATAAGGGTGACGTTATCACCATAAAATCATTTCAAGGAAAAATCAGAAGAGTAGTTCCTTTAGTGGTTTCCATATATGGTCTAGGAATCTCAGAATTCAACTTCTGTAATTTTTGTTGATAGCAGAGAGAATCCAATCATGTCACATTAACACCATTGGTCACTATAAGCATCAAAATGAACTAAAAATATTCTTCCCAAAGTTATCTATTTTCATAAATGGATGATAATGAAAATCATGTCACATTTTGGATATAATTATTGATATTATCTCTTTATTCCTAGATAATTCTCTAGAGAGAATATCATGGTTCACAATAATCCATTACTTCTAAAAACTAAATAATAATGTTTATATACATAGATATAGATAATTAATAAATTTATATAGGAAATTATCAAAATATTGTGTATAAATAAATTTTAACATCTTGATATTGATTTTAATTTTTATTTAAATAAATATTATTTTTTTGAAGGCATGCAATAATACACAACAATGAGTTTTAACAATATTTAATATATTATACAATTATATCCATGTTATTAAATTTTATTTTATTAATAGGGATAACTAAATGAGAAAAATTATTATATTTACCCATGTATAAAATAATTTTTTCGTTATTAAATGATTATTATAGAAAATAATAGTGATTTGAATTTTAATGTATGTTTTTATAAAAAAATTATTTTTATATTTATAATGTGAATTTATAAAAAGAAATTAAATCAGGAAATACTAGTAAATTATTTTAATATAATTTATATATTTTATATACAATATATAGTTATATCATACATATAATATTATTTCTAGGCATATGATAAGAATAAATACACTTTAATGCTTCAAAGAAATATTTTTCCAAATAAGAGTTTCATCATGTTTTAAATAATTATTTAAAATATTAACTTTTCATCTAATTAAAAAATAATTTCTCTGAATAATATTCATTTTTGAAATAAAAAAGTCAAAATTATCTTCTATTTAGTTTTTTTATAATTTTATTAAAATATAAATTCCTCAATGTGTAGTGAAAAATAATTTTTTAATTAAAAATATATTTTTATCCAACTTATTAATACTTAAATTTTTCTTTAAAATTAATTTTAAAGAGTGGTTATTTCAATTATATTTCAGTTAATATATTTAATTTAATTTGAATCAATTTTTTGTTTATCATTTACATACAACCTTTTTATACATAATAATACCTTTTCATTATAAAATAGAATTTTTTCCACTTTTACGGCTAGATTTATGAATATACCTGTGACATATAATAACTAAATCTAGAAAAATGAATTCACTATTTTGAATTATCTTATTTAATATTCAATAATAATTATAACTAATGTTTTTTGTTAAATAATAGTAGAAAAATAATTTAATTTCTTTGGCTAAGTTAAAAATAGGTTTATTAGGTTGGTAAATCAATTGATACTGGTTTGTCTGAAAAAAAATAAAATTTTCATATCATATTGTCTAGACATATTATAACATATTATATACTGTATAAAAATAAATTATCATTTGGAATCATTTATATTGGTAATGGATTTTACATTTCATGTTATTTTTCTAAATACCCAAGAGGTTTCCAATTGGGTCCTCTCCCCCACATATAAAATGAGACGTCCTCTCTTCTCCTGTCCAAAATTAAAAACCCTTTTGGTTTATACAAAAACATCATAAAATCAATCCTTATTTCCATTAACTTATCCTATAGTATTTTAGTAGATTATAAATCTTTTATATGATGTATTTTGGTGGTAACCTAATGTCGTTGTTTCAAGTAGATGTATTGTTTTTAGAAAAGTGTTTAATTTTATTTTTTCTTCCACGTTATTAAATATTTATCCACACATTCTGATAAAACATCATCATTATGTCAAATGTATTTATTTATTATTATTTTACAATAATAACATATATCAAACCCCATTTCATTTAAATGTGAAAAGAAATCATCTACTGTGTTTATGGTGGACATCATGCGAACCATTATAATTTATTTCTATCATTAAATATATTATGGATATAATGATGGATTTAACGTATTTTTAGGATATTTAGGTCTATATTATACATTATAAATTATAATATTTCATATAAATTATAACATTTTAACATTTTGAAAACTGATAGTGTCCATCATACATACCTATGGAATACTACCTCCATGATGTGATGTGATATTTGTTTATTTGTTTGGGTATGGAATTAATAAGGATAGATATACTGAAAATATATTATGAACATGATATAAAAATTAATTTTGGAGATTAAAATTTCATATACCTTTCATTTATTTGATATTTCCTTGAAATGGAAACATCATCCCTTATATACGAAGGGGAAACGATCTCCATAAAAATGTAATTCCATATTCAATCTCTATATTCTAGGGGCGACTCTATATATGTATAAAATTAATATATATTATATTTATATCATTAATAAGATTTTAAATATTACGGGATAATAATAAATATAAAATGAACCAGACAACGAAACCAAAACATTCATGAGGAAAATGTAGTTAATACCAGTTATAATGATTTTTAAAAAAATTGTTAATAAGATTCCTATTAAAATTTATAAGAAAATAATATTTTTTATGAATTATATGATTTTTATTCAATAATATATATATAATAAACATCATACCATGATTTTTTATCATGTAATATGATTTTATATACTTTTGGTAATGGATTTTCATCTATATTTTACTTTCATGGGACACAAGCTTTACAAAAAAATTAAACTTTTCTAAAAGACAATATCTATTGGTAATGGATTTTGTTGAGAAAAAATTTACAAAAATATATCTCACTGCCTCTAAACTATAAGCATTAACTCTGTCCACAAATAATATTTCTATAAATAAAATAGTTCTATTCAATGTATAATAACATTACTAGATAATGTATACACTGGTTAAAGTGTATATAATATTTTCATATGATTTTTTTAACAAATAATTTTACCACTAGATTATATATATATACATGTTTCATTAAAATAAAAAATTGAAATATATATATCTTGTAAGATTTCATATTAAATTTATTTATCTATCATATATAATATAGTTTATTGAATTGTTAAACTAATTAATCATGGTACCTATGTTAAAAATTAATACAAAGAGTAATTATATTAATAGTGACATTCAATATAGAATGAATCAATTAATATTATCTGTCTATTTACTAATAAAAAGATCAAAAATAACTTAGGATCCATCATTACCACCTCCCACCAACCTGAAAAAAATATTATGTCAAAATCCTCCAATATGTTTATTAACTGGAGTTCACCATCACCTAGATATTTTTCATAAATTTAGAAGAATAATAACTATGAATGGAATAATTCCAAATATTTCGTTCATCACCCCCAAGTATGCCACTATATGAAACAAATATTTCCAGTTCTAGCACTAGTGAGAAACCTCAAGTCACTTCAATTCCAAATAATTCATATATATGATCAACATAACACATAATCAACATGCATACCCACAATTTGGTAATAAATATATAAATGAATTGAAAATAAAAAAAATTATCAAAAAATTACAAAAATTTATTGAGAATTTATCGTTATCTATATTGAAATATATAGGATGGGTTGTAAAACTTACTCAAATATAGGAATTTATTTTCCAAAAAAGTTACAGAATTGATCTAAAACAATATAATATATAATATTATCATTTCCACCTTTACTAAGCATGGATAAAAATATTTTAGAGATCTTAAATATTTTAGTACACTTATATTTTACAGTAACAGTTTTTTATGTTCATAACCATCCTAGACAGTGTGGGATAACACCTTTTGACTAGTTCAGGATATAAAAGGGAATAAGAGAGATATTCATTGATCATCTATATCTTTATGAATTCTCAAAATTTTATCTACTATAAGATTCATATTTATATTGAAACACGGATGATGAATTTTTTATGCATATTGGATTAGAAATGTATTTAAATATTGAGCCTACTAGTACCATGCATTTATCACCTCCCCATGATGTAAGAATTAGTGATACAATTTTTTCATTGACTAAAATTTTTCTTTATCAGCTGTACATGAACATAATTAAAAAGAACCGGGATGAAAAATTGGATCAAATGAAAATAAACTATTTTCAATTAAATGCTAAATAATTCAGTTTTCTTATTTGAAATTTTCATGGGTCACTAAAAATGGAACCACGGCCAGGATTGTGGCTATATTGATATCTAATTGAATGACTTCCTAATGGATATTTCTTACATGACATGATAACCTAATATTATATAGCATGAGTTAAATAGTGTTGGTTATTATATAACTACATTTGAGTTGTTATGGTATTGATTAGTCATAAAACCTATTTAATTATTTAATTATAATCCTTTATATAGGAATATAAATTTATAAAACTTCATAATACAAAATCCATTCTAATCTATACTGATTTAATGTGTATAGAACTTAGTAAAACCATACCATATTTTACATAAAACACTATTTTGTACAATTCATATGGACACCAACCAATCCGAATCAAATAAATGATCAACATGGTATGGAAAGCATGTATACTGAATCAAAGAATATGTGTAATACTAGAAGGATGATTACAACTATGAACACCTCAGTGTATGTTTCTATATAAAATTTATTTGAGGATTTATTAAACCATACAATCTATAAATTTACAAAAAAAATCATATTTTCTTATATGGGAATTATTCAAATATGAATGTTTCAGAAAAAACCAATTTTAATATATCTTTGATAATGGTTATATTTTATTGAAAATTTGAAATCGTCTATTTTGACATTAAAAGATAAAATCCCATAGTTATGCTTTAATGCCCCAACTGAATGGGACACTTTCGATTAGGGGTGACCATGGGAGAGATTTGGGTGTAAAATTTTACTTAACCTTACAAAGATTTGTTGGGACATGTTGGGTTGGGATACATATTATATTCCAAAAGGACATGGATCGACCTGACCCAAATGGGTCAGTCCTTCTTGAACATGTCATGAATAAATAATATGGGTGCATCCTAAATTGAATATAGATCCATTAATTCAATATTTTCTAAAAAAAAATATTACATACAAATTAAATACCCCATTATAATATTTCGTAACAAATCTATTAAATGTAAAAATGTGAAAAAATAATTTTTGAACATATGAAATTCATTCTAATAGAATAATATCATCGAGTTATTAAAACTATATCCTATCATAAAACTAAATAAAGAATGGAATATATTACACTCTTGTCACATATACATACTCTAATTCAACAAACACACCCCTAAAACTACATGTAAACAATATAATTATATCCAAATAAATAGACAGTCCATTAAATATATTAGTTTAATATGTATCCAAAAGAGATAACAATAGAACATCGATGAAAATGAATTACTATGACGATTAATATACCTAAAATTTTAATTTTTTAGATACTCATGAAAAATTAAATATGAATATTTTTTGATTCAGTAAGGATATCTTATGACTTCTCTATTCCTTATGGTTTTATGTTTTGATAATCACAATCACTTTTTCTTAAGTTTTAAATATTATTTTAAGTTCTGTATTCTTCTTAATATCAGGAATTGTCATTATTTTATGCTTATAGATATATCATTACGTTTTCCATTCTGTTGGACTTATAGATATGTCATTCTGATTTTCCATTAAGATATTTTTACAAGATCTGTCATTATGATTTTGTCATTCAGTTTTAAAATTCTGAATCTGTTGTATATTTGATTCAGTTTTTATGATTCTGAATCCGGTGTATATGTGATTTAGTTTTTATGATTCCGATTTTGGTGTATATATGAACCAGATTTTCAATACCGATTCCAGTGTATATATGATGCCTATTTTCAATACCAATTTCGGTGTATATATGATTCTGATTTTCAATAATGATTCCAGTGTATATATGATACCAATTTTCAATACAGATTCCAGTGTATATGTTATGAAAAATTTTCAATACTGAATCTCGTGTATATAGGATTTTGATATTCATGATACTGAATCTAGTGTGTTTGTGACTCTGATTTTATGATTCCATTTTCTTTATAATGTTATTTCTAAGAATCCATTTTCCTGATTTCTTAAGATTACATTTTCTTGAAAATGTTAGAGTTCCCTAATGTATCATTCCAATGATATTGGATTCTAATATTTCTTATACCTTACATTTACCTTTAACATAACATCATTTCTGTTACTTGAAACAATGTCGTACTATCTGTTACAATCTTACTGTTGTATGTTTTCCACGTGTCCCAGTCCCTGCAAAGTTTAAGTAAAATTTGACCGTTGGAAAAGAGCCTAACGTTGGGATGTTTTGACTATAAATACAAGCTCATTTGAATGAGAAAAGTAACACTAACTGTAACATCCCAAGTATGTAATGAATAATAGATATTTTTATATATGTCTATTAATGAATTAGATAGTGTTTTAGAGGCTTAAAATGAAAATAAATCCAATCTTAAGCATGGAATACACTAATATTTTTAAAAGATTGTTTTACTGCCTTTTGATGGAAAACCATTTTTGAATCTATATTTTGACAATTTTATAAGCTATGTTTGTCAAAATAAACATATTCTTTATTATTGGGACATCAAAATTTACTTTGTGTGAATTTTTGGTATTTTTCTGACAATGTTCATTTTTTAATGAATAGTGAAAAATACTGCATTTTACATCAAAACTGCTTCTTAATCTAATTTATTTATATGCATAGATTATCTCTTCAATTTGTCTTAATGTGTAATCTGAATATATTTTTACCATTTAATCCAATGGTGGTCACTGGAATCAATTTCACTTTGAAATTAGACTTAAACTGGTGTCAATCTTTTGATACTTATTGTTTTATAAAAACACGCAGTTTTCTCTGACAGCGGGAATTAATTATTAAATTAATTAATGTGACTTATATGTTTTTAATTTTGTAAATTAGACTTCATTTTTGAATTCTGAATATCAAATATAGCTTAGGGTGAATTTTTGGTAATTTTCTGAAAAACTCCAATTTATTATGAATAGTGAAACCACTAAGTGGTAATCAAGCAAACTGATTTTTCAGTTAAATGAATGTTTACCACTAATGTGTATTGAATTTTGAAAATCCTAAATACATGGTTGTCATTAGTATGTAAAATGTGGTTCAATGGGATGAAAATTATATTTTGGTGAATAGTAACTTTTTTTGATTAATCGCGATTAGAGGTAATTAGTGTAATTTAAGGTAAAAATGATATTATAAAAATGTGAAAACGCCATGAAACTTGTCCTACCCCTATTTTATGAGTAATGGAAGACCAATAAAACTCATGGGTCGATTTAGGGGACCCTATGTAGCCTCTTGGGTGAGATAATGACTTTAATGCCTTTTTTTAAATAAAGGTGAAAATGACACTAACATAAATTGTTTTACTAAAACAATTTTTAAAAGGGGTTATAATAATCATATTTTTGACTATAAATACTCTTTGTAAAGATAAAAATATTTCCTACATCATGATATTTTTGTTATAATTTTTAGAAAGTAAATAAATTAATTTAATTATGACATCATGATGATGCAATGATGACCTCATTAATGAACAGTTTAAATAAAATGAAACGATAATATAAAATATAAGAACTACACTTGTCCAAAAACTCTTGGATGGAAATATTTCGAAGCCTTATCATCTTATCTTTGAAATATATCAATTTGGGACCTTATAAATTCGATACACTTTTGAAAATAAAATAATAGTTTCATGATTTCCAAAAGTGCCCCTCCTCTCCTCTTAAAAAGGCCCCCACCTCTACCTCATTTCACACACTCCTCAAGCCTTTGGCTCGACCATACCCTGACCATTTACTCTCTCCACATCCCTCTCCTCATCCTAGAGGATTCCCTTTGGGCATAATCCTTTCCAAGGAAGCCTTTAGGCTCAAATCAAAAGGAGTTACACTTTTAAAGGTAATTCATTCTCTCATGTTCATTTGTTTTATTTTGCTTCTCCAACCCCCTAAACTCTTTTTATTTACTTCTTTTGTAACAACACCTGTATCTCAAATATACTAGGATGTTGTTATAAGATTTATTCGAGCTAAAATCTCATAAAACAACATAAAATGGTTAAACAACATACGGTTTCCGTGGATGGTGAAATTCTGCCTCCCGAAACGATGATTGTTCAATACTCATTTAACACCTTCAAAGGTGGCCATTATGATGTCACTATTTTTATATATGATATATAATATGTTTATTCTTTCCTTAATCTTCTGCATTTTTCATTTATGGCATACCATTATTGTTTCAATTATGGGTAAACACGATATCTTCATTTTAGGAAGTGCGGACTACCGCGCCCTGAAAGTGATTTGATTCGTTAACACCATATGTGTGATGTGTAAAGGATAAAGTTAATGATATTATATATGTTATTATGCTGGAATTATAATATACTCTTATATCATTATGATTCCATTCCAGAAAATATGAAATAGAAATGGATGTAGCGTTCATGCGTACGTACGGCTTACCGTCTCCATGAACGGTGCATTTCATTTCTTACCTCTAAATGTGATGTAATATTATAAATACATGTAAAGGATGAATATATATGATATATATGTTATCCAAATCATTAATATCATTCTGGATATAATGATCCTTTGACCAAATTAACAACATGTAAGTGTAAGAAGTCTATTGTTGACTTAAGAACCAAATACCGACAAAATGAACATTATTAACTTAAATGATTAAATGATGTTCATAACATGGTAGAAAAGAAATAATGAACTTGAAAAATGTTCTTAATCAAGTAGATATTAACTCATGTTTATTATTCAGGAGATTAAAGAACGGTCGGGTCAAGTTGGATACGAGGTATGGGACTTCGTCTCAATCTCCTTTCATTGAGGCATATTTTGTTTTATACACAACCTTCTTTTATACGGTGTATAAACCCCTTTGACTATTACGTTTATTCAAAATGAATCTTTTTTATACGAAGAATTTACTAAACGACAAAAGGGAATGTTTTTTTCATACGTATGCGGCGACAACAACTTCTCCGCCTCCGTGACTGTTATTTGAGTTTCGGCTTCCTCTACAAGCCATACCTTTTTTTAAAAGAAAAATAAATACTGTGTTTTACTTTTCTATTGTTTCGGTATTGAAAATGGTTTTCATAATATTTTTATATCAATGTGTGGTATTGATATCTTGTTATTGAAAGGTGGAAATGTTATGTTTCCTTTATGCATGTTTTATGTGATACGATTATGTTGAGGTTCTTGGGAATTATTATGAAGACGGGTGGTTCCGTGATAGACTAAGGGCAGGTGAGCCCGATATAGCTCTCCAACTCATTGGGTAACGCGAAGGAGTGAAACATTAAGGTTTCTCTGAAGATATTTAGGGAATATACTGTGATTAGTATTCCAAACATAACCAAGAGGGTTACTCCCTACGTAAGAATGTTATGAATGCCTAGGTTACCTTTATGTCTTATGATTTCTATGATTTATTCATGATTTTATGAGGTGTGTTAAAGTGCCTATGTTTTATGGGTAAAGTATGATTTCATTCTTATGTATATATGAACTCATGTTTCCTTTCCAGGTTTTTTTTATAACCCATACTGAGTTTTTATGCTCATCCCATGTTTTTGAAATGTTTTTCATAGGTCAAGGGAAAGGTACATGATAAGATGATAGAGTCAAGGATGTGTCAAGAAAGAATCCATGTTTTATTTTCAATATGATTCCATTGATGGGAAAAAAGAATACTATCTTTTATTGTAACCACTTTGTTTAAATGTGGGTTGTAATGCATGTTTTAAGATATAATTCTCTAAAACTCTAAACCTGAAAAGATCCTCAACGTGTAATCTTGTGATAACTCAAGATTATGTAAGGTTTAAGGCTGGGCCCTTATAGTTGGTATTAGAGGTCGGTTTAGATAACATTAGGAGTTAGAATTATATGAAATGATTATCCAAAAGTTTTTTTATATGGTCAAATTGAAATGATATAGCATTTAAAGATTACCATGTTGCTTTATCTAAGACATGTTTGTTCAGAATGGTTTTCCGTAGAGGAAATAGGGAAGCAGTGTTAGGAAGGAATACGGAAGGAAATAACCTTCCGAACCAGCATCCTGAGATGGCCGGAATTGGAACTGAACAGTTTGTTGCAGTAATGGAACGGTTGACTCAAGCGATAAATGGTGGTGGTATCCATGCACGAGATCAGCTAGATCAACCGCAAAGGAACAAGTCAGCGGTGGAACATTTCATGAGGCAACATCCCCCATCATTCAGAGGATCATCTTCCCCTGTGCTAGCTGAAGGGTGGATTAATGAAATAGAGAAGATTTTTGATGTCATGGGGTGTTCAGACAATCAAAAGGTTATTCTTTCTATTTACCGTTTGGAGGGTGAGGCAGATCAGTGGTGGTCTATGGTTAAAAATATCAGGGATGCTGATGAGATTGATGCTCTCGACTGGGATGAATTCAAAGGTATGTTTCTTGAGAATTATTTTCCTAAGGATGTTCGTCTTAGGATGGAAAATCAATTCATGGAATTGAGGCAAGAGGAAGACTCAGTGGCTATCTATGAAGAAAGGTTCACTCGATTGGCAATGTATGCCCCAAATTTTATCTGAGACCTTGATAGTAAAATCAATCGTTTTTACTCAAGAATAAAGCCAAAATATTGAAGGGAATTAGCTTCTCATGAGTTTAAAAGTTATGAAAAGCTTTTTCGATGTGCTGAGAAGGTGGAAATGGAGTTTTCCAATGATCAAGTGTTCTATAACAACCAACAGAAGAAGAGACTGAGGTGGCAGGAGAAAGGTAAGAATTCTTTAAAAAAGTCGGATGCCAAGAAAACTAAGTTTCCAGTGTGTGATAAATGTGGCAAAAGGCATGATGGGGAATGTCTTCTGAATTATGGAAAGTGCTACCGATGTGGTATGATGGGACATAAGGCTCGTGATTGCACTGAAAATGATCAAGGTGAAGGTAAGACCAAATTTGGTTTACAGTTAGTGAAATGTTTTAAGTGCAATGAGATGGGTCACTATGCAAATGAGTGTCCGACAAAGAGCTTGAGTGATGGGAAGAAGTTAGACTACAAGCTGAAAGGGGTGGTGAAATCCTTTGAAACTACTTCAGCAGATGTCGGGCCATCAAATGAAGTTGTATCAGGTACTTTGTTTGTTTTTTCAGATTATGCCAGTGTGTTGTTTGATTCGGGGTCTAAACTTTCTTTCATCTCTGAAACCTTTTCTAGTAAAATGGTAATACCATCTCAAGAAATGACTCCTGAACTTTTGGTAAAAACACCTGGGGGAATGTTGAGGCAAATAGAAATTATAAGAATCTTCCTATCCTTATCTGTGGAAAGAACCTACTTGCAATCCTTATTGTTCTACCTCTATTATATTTTGATGTTATCCTGGTTATGGATTGGCTCTCTATTTACCATGATAAGATTGACTATAGTGCTAAAGAAGTTTCTTTTCAGAAAGACTTTCAGTTTGTGTACAAGAATGAACCCTTACTATTGATAACTTATCAAGAGGCCGAGAAACTTGTAAAAGAAGGAAATGAATGTTACCTTGCACACATCGTTTAAAATAAAGGAACTGTTCAGATTAATGATGTGCCAGTGGTAAATGAGTATCCTGGTGTTTTTCCTAATGATTTTCCTGGAATAATACCAGATCGGGAAGTTGAGTTTACTGTTGACTTAGTTCTTGATGCTAATACAATTTCAAAACCCCCATATCTAATGGCTCAAATTGAACTTTTAGAGTTGAAGGAGAAATTGCAAGATTCATTAGAGAAAGGTTTCATTCGACCTAGCACATCACCATGGGGTGCTCCTGTTTTATTTGTTAAAAAGAAAGATGGTTCTATGAGACTTTGCATTGATTATAGAGCATTTAATAACATCCCTGTTAAGAACAAATATCCTTTGCCTCATATCGATGATTTGTTTGATCAGCTCCAGGGAGCTCAGTATTTTTCAAAGATTGACTTGAGATCGGGGTACCATCAGCTGAAGGTAAAGGAAGAAGATGTTCCGAAGACCGCGTTCCGTACGAGATATGGCCATTATGAATTTGTAGTAATGCCTTTTGGGATAACCAATGCACCTGCTGTATTCATGGACTTAATAAATATAATTTTCCATGGGTTCATGGATAAGTTTGTGGTGGTTTTCATTGATGATATTTTGGTGTTTTCAAAAAGTAAAGAGGAGCATGAAAGACATTTAAGGGTTATCTTGAAAAACATAAAAGAAAAGAAACTGTATGGAAAATTCAGCATGTGTGAGTTTTGGATGCAACAAATTTCCTTCCTTGGTCACATTGTTTCTAAATATGGGATAACTGTTAATCCTGCAAAAACAAAAGTTGTAGAAGACTGGCCAAGTCCCACAAATGTAACGGAGATTCATATATTCCTTGGTTTGGTAGGCTATTACCGAAGGTTTGTTAGAAATTTTTCATGATTATCTAGTCCAATGACTAAGCTAACTCAGAAGGGTGTTAAGTTTATCTGGACAAAAGAATGTGATGATTGTTTTTAGTAATTAAAATGAAGATTGGTGAATGCTCCAGTTTTGGCACTACCTTCCAGGAATGGTGAGTTTGTTATCTACAGTGATGCTTCATTTAAAGTACTTGGTTGCGTCCTAATGCATAATGATCAGGTAATTGCTTTTTCTTCATGACAGTTGAAAACTCATGAGGTAAATTACCCTACATATGATTTGGAATTAGATGCTGTTGTTTTTGCTTTAAAAATTTGGAGGCATCATTTGTATGGAGTAAAGTGTGAAATATATACCGATCACTAAAGTTTAATGTATATATTCACTCAGAAAGAATTGAACATGAGACAAAGGAGATGGCTAGAATTAATCAAGGATTATGATTGTACAATTCATTACCATCTGGGAAAAGCAAATAAAGTGGCTGATGCTTTGAGTCGAAAAAGTAATGCTTTATTAGAAATGTTGCATTTGGAACGTGATCCTTTGGTTAAGGATTTGATGAACTTTGGAATAGAAGTTGTTGGTGCAGGAAGTTATTCTATTTTGTTTCAGGTATCAGTGAGATCATCTCTATCAGACAGAATCAAGCAAGCACAGAAGCAAGACAGTGAGTTGCAGAAAAAGGTAGAGCTGGATCAGAAAGGTAAGTTGCCTGAATTCAACATTGATAATGATTTCGTTTTGAGATTTGGGAAGAGATTGTGTGTGCCTTGTGTTTCACAGTTGAAGAGAGAGTTGTTATGTGAAGCTCGTAGTTCTCCGTTTTCAGTTCATCCTGGCAGTACTAAGATGTATAGAGATCTGCGGGAGTATTACTGGTGGGATGGAATGAAAAGAGATATTGCTGATTTTACTGTGAAGTGTTTGACTTGTCAGTAGGTTAAAGCAGAGCGGCAGTTACCGAAAGGGATGCTTCAGCCATTACCAGTGCCAGAGAGGAAATGGGAGAATATATCCATGGACTTTGTTGTGGGATTACCGAAGACATCTCGAGGTAATAATGCAATCTGGCTTATTGTTGATCGCTTGACTAAATCTGCTCATTTCTTTACTATACGAGATACTTTTTCCCTAGATCAACTTTCCCATTTTTATCTTAATGAGATAGTCAGGTTACATGGGGTTCCCCTCTCTATTGTATCTGATCGTGATCCCAGGATCACTTCTAACATTTGGAAAGGCCTTCAGAAGTCATTGGGTACTGAATTAAATTTTAGTACAGCTTTTCATCCTCAATCAGATGGGCAGTCAGAACGAACAATTCAGACATTGGAAGATATGCTACGAGCTTTTTCTATGGATTATCATGGAAGTTGGGACCAACATATTTCTTTGGTTGAATTTTTATCTAATAACAGTTTTAATTCCAGTATACAGATGGCACCATTTCAGGCATTATATGGGAAGCAGTGTCGAACTCCAGCTTTCTGGGATGAAGTGGGTGAAAGAAAGTTGATGGGACCATAATTGGTAGAAGAGATGGCAGAAAAAGTTCAGCTGATTCAGAAGCACATGAGAACAGCTCAGAGCAAGCAGAAGAGTTATGCGGATAACCAGAGGAAGGATCTATCTTTCGAGGTAGGTGATCATTTTTTTCTCAATGTTTCTCCTTGGAAAAGTGTGATGAGATTTGGTAAGAAGGGAAAGCTGAGTCCATGTTTTATTGGACCATATGAAATTCTGGAGAGATTTGGATCAGTTGCATACCGGGTGGCTTTACCTCAGAGTTTATCTCAGGTACACAATGTTTTTCATGTTTCGATGTTGAGAAAGTATATGCCAGATCCATCTCATGTTTTGAGTCCAGAGGTAGTTCAGCTGGAAGAGAACATATCTTATGAGGAACAACCGGTCCATATTCTTGACCACATGGAGCAAGTGTTACGGAATAATGTGATTAAGCAGGTAAAGGTTTTGTGGAAAAACCACATGATGGAAGAGGCAACATGGGAATCTCAAAATTCTATGAGGGATAAGTACCCCCATTTATTCGATAAGTAAATAAATTGCGGGGATGCAATTTTCTAAAGGGGGGAAGGATGTAACATCCCAAGTATTTGATGAATAATAGATATTTTTATATATGTCTATTAATGAATTAGATAGTGTTTTATAGGCTTAAAATGAAAATAAATCCAATCTTAAGCATGGAATACACTAATATTTTTAAAAGATTGTTTTACTGCCTTTTGATGGAAAACCATTTTTGAATCTATCTTTTGACAATTTTATAAGATTTGTTTGTCAAAATAAACTTATTCTTTATGATTGGGACATCAAAATTTACTTTGTGTGAATTTTTGGTATTTTTCTGACAATGTTCATTTTTTTAATGAATAGTGAAAAATACTGCATTTTACAACAAAACTACTTCTTAATCTAATTTATTTATATGATTAGATTATCTCGTGAATTGGTCTTAATGTGTAATCTGAATATATTTTTACCATTTAATTCAATGGTGTTCATTGGAATCAATTTCACTTTGAAATTAGACTTAAACTGGTGTCAATCTTTTGATACTTATTGTTTTATAAAAACACGCTATTTGCTCTGACAACGGGAATTAATTATTAAATTAATTAATTTGACTTATATGTTTTGAATTTTGTAAATTAGACTTCATTTTTGAATTCGGAATATCAAATATAGCTTAGGGTGAATTTTTGGTAATTTTCTGAAAAACTCCAATTTTTGATGAATAGTGAAACCACTAAGTGGTAATCAAGCAAACTGATTTTTCAGTTAAATGAAATTTTACCACTAATGTGTATTGAATTTTGAAAATCCGAAATACATGGTTTTCATTAGTATGTAAAATGTGGTTCAATGGGATGAAAATAATTTTTTGGTGAATAGTAACTTTTTTTCATTAATCGCGATTAGAGGTAATTAGTGTAATTTAAGGTAAAAATGATATTATAAAAATGTGAAAACACCATGACACTTATCCTACCCCTATTTGATGAGTCATGGCCGACCAAGGCAACACATGGGTCGATTTAGGGGACCCTATGGAGCCTCTTGGGTGAGATAATGACTTTAATGCCTTTTTTTAAAATAATGGTGAAAATGACACTAACATAAATTGTTTTACTAAAACAATTTTTATAAGGAGTTATACTAATCATATTTTTGTCTATAAATACTATTTGGAATGCTAAAAAGATTTCCTACATTAGGATATTTTTGTTATAATTTTTAGACATTAAATAAATTAATTTAATTATGACATCATGATGATGAAACAATGACCTCATTAATGAACAGTTTAAATAAAATGAAACGATAATATAAAATCTAAGACCTACACTTGTCCAAAAACTATTGGATGGGAATATTTAGAAGACTTATCATCTTATATTAGAAATATATCAATTTGGGACCTTATAAATTCGAAACACTTTTGAAAATAAAATAATAGTTTCATGATTTGCAAAAGTGCCCCTCCTCTTCTCTTATAAAAGGCCCCCACCTCTACCTCATTTCACACACTCCTCAAGCCTTTGGCTTTGCCATCCCCTACCCATTTACTCTCTCCACATACCTCTACTCATCCTAGAGGATTCCCTTTGGGCAAAATCCTTTCAAATGAAGCCTTTAGGCTCAAATCAAAAGGAGTTACACTTTTAAAGGTAATTCATTCTCTCATGTTCATTTGTTTTATTTTGCTTCTCCAACCCCCTAAACTCTTTTTATTTACATATTTTGTAACAACAACAGTATAATAAATATACTAGGACGTTGTTATAATATTTATTCGAGCTACACTCTCACAAAACTACATCAAATGGTTAAAGAACATACGGTTTTCGTGGATGGCGAAATTCTGCCTCCCAAAATGATGATTGTTCAATACTAATTTAACACCTTCAAAGGTTTCCATTATGATGTCACTATTTTTATATATGATATATAATATTTTTATTAATTCCATAAGCTTCTGTATTTTTCATTTATGGCATACCATTATTGTTTACATTATGGGTAAACACGATATCTTCATTTTAGGAAGTGCGGACTACCGCCCCCTAAAAGTGATTTGATTCGTTAACACCATATGTGGGATGTGTAAAGGATAAAGTTAATGATATTATATATGTTATTATACTGTAATTATAATATACTCTTATATCATTATGATTCCATTCCAGAAAATACGAAATAGAAATGGAAGTAGCGTTCATGCGTACGTACGGCTTACCGTCTCCATGAACGGTGCATTTCATTTCATACCTCTAAATGTAATGTAATATTATAAATACATGTAAATGATTAATATATATGATATATATGTTATTCAAATCATTAATATCATTCTGGATATAATGAACCTTTGACCAAATTAACAACATGTAAGTGTAAGAAGTCTATTTTTGACTTAAGAACCAAATACCGACAAAATGAACATTATTAACTTAAATGATTACATGATGTTCATAACATGGTACAAAAAGAATAATGAACTTGAAAAAGGTTATTAAGCAGGTAGAGATTAACTCAAGTTTATTATTCAGGAGATTAAGGAATGGTCGGGTCAAGTCGGATACGAGGTATGAGACTTCGTCTCAATCTCCTTTCCTTGAGGCATATTTTGTTTTATACACATCCTTCTTTTATACGGTGTATAAACCCCTTTGACTTTTACGTTTATTAAAAAGGAATCTTTTTTATAAGAAGCTTTTACTAAATGACAAAAGGGAATGTTTTTGTCGTACGTATGCGGCGACAATGACTTCTCGGCCGCCATGACGGTTATTTGAGTTTCAGCTTCCTCTACAAGCCATACTTTTTTTTAAAAGAAAAATAAATACCGTGTTTTACTTTTCTTTTGTTTTGGTATTGAAAATGGTTTTCATAATATTTTTATATCAATGTGTGGTATTGATATCCCGTGATTGAAAGGTGGAAATGTTGTGTTTCCTTTATGCATGTTTTATGTGATATGATTATGTTGAGGTTCTGGGGCATTATTATGAAGAAGAGTGGTTCCGTGATAGACTAAGGGTGGGTGAGCCCGATATAGCTCTCCAATGCATTGGGTAACGCGAAGGAGTGAAACATTACGGTTTCTTCTAAGAGATTTAGGGAATATACTGTGATGGGTATTCCAAACGTAACCAAGAGGGTTACTCCCTACGTAAGAATGTTATGAATGCCTCAAGTTACCTTCATGTATTATGATTTATATGATTTATTCATGATTTTATGAGGTGTGTTAATGTGCCTATGTTTTATGGGTAAAGTATGATTTCATTCTTATGTATATATGAACTCATGTTTCCTTTCTATGTTTTTTTTATAACCCATACTGAGTTTTTATGCTCATCCCAAGTTTTTGAAATGTTTTTCACAGGTCAAGGGAAAGGTACATGATAAGATGATAGAGTCAAGGATGTGTCAAGAAGGAATCCATGTTTTATTTTCAATATGTTTCCATTGATGGGAAAAAAGAATACTATCTTTTATTGTAACCACTTTGTTTAAATGTGGGTTGTAATGCATGTTTTAAGATCTAATTCTCTAAAACTCTAAACCTGAAAAGATCCTCAATGTGTAATCTTGTGATAACTCAAGATTATGTAAGGTTTAAGGCTGGGGCCTTATACTAACATTGTAGAGAGTGGATGAACATGATGCCTGTTAAATAGTTGTGAAGTGATTTCTAGAGAGAGGGGATCTTACAACTCTCTATGCTTCGTGAAGATGTCATGAATAACTGGATCAGGCATGAACAAATTGTTCAGACTTGCATCATACAGACTCTGATCGTGCTAATCGTAGGATTCCATGTTTGGAAGACAGAGGTTCTGATTTCCTTCTAAATCGTGGGCTTCTGGGTTTGGAAGAGAGAGGTTCTAATTTCCTTCTAAATTGTGGTCTATTGAGTTTGGAAGTCAAAGATTTTGATTTCCTTCTAAATCGAGGGATTTCAAGGATAGCAAGACCGATACTAATCATCAGATTGAGGGAATACCTGGGATTTGGTAAGATAGACTTTCTTGAAGGTATAAATCAAGGAACCTTTATCCGTGGCTGTTGGATACCCTTCTCTTTGGTTATAAGATTCCTATTGTTAATTGTTTTCTTTTACAAGTTGTTTTAATTCTGTTGTTGTATCTTATGTTTTTTAATGTTAGAAAGTATAACATTCTTATATATTGTTATTCTGTTACTATGATTATATTCAAGATTCTATATTCTTTAAGGTAGAATCTTTATTTTACAAAAAAAGGAAAGGGTTTCTTTAGGAGCTCTAGAGAATGATAGTTTAACCTTGTAAAACATTACTTTTAATGGTTCCAAAGGAGTTTTTAAAGTTTACAATTCACCCCCCTCTTGTATATTGAACATCTACATTCTTATTTTGATCCTACAATTGGTATCAACGGAAGGTCTCTGAAATACTAATATTCACATATAAGTTTTCATTCTCATGTTTTCCTTTTCATATGTTCTTTATATTTGTTTATATAATATTACTACTAATAAGTTTTGTGGAAGGAAATATCTTTTTAGTATGGCTGGAATTTATATGGGATCCATAGATAATATCCATCCTACTAGACCACCAATCTTTGATGGAAATGACTATGAGTACTAGAAAGGCAGAATGAAGGCCTTTGTGATTAACACATGTGTTGACAAAAACATTATGTTGACTGGAGATTATAATATTCTAGATAAAGAACATAGATCCTTTACAAATCTAGAAAAGGTGGAAAATCATATGAACATTAAAGTACGGAATACTTTGCTAATTCCATGAGTAGAAACATATATAGCCAAATTTCATACTGTGAAGCTGCAATTAGTATTTGGAAGAAGCTTGAATTAACTCACTTTGGAACATCCAAAGTTATTGATACTAGAAGAGAAATGCTCACGGCTGAGTATCATGGTTTCTGCATCCCTTATGGAGAACCCATATGTAAGGTACAAAAAAGGTTTATGACTATTGTCAACAGCTTAAATCCATGGGTGATAAAGTTTTAGATGATGAATCTCTTGTAGAAAATATTATTGACATCATGCCTAACGAATGGGAATCTAAGGGGACTGTTATAGATGAGAATAGAAAAGTTACTAAGATTTCTCTTGATGAATGGTTTGGAACTCTTCTTCAACATGAAACCATAATTAAGAGAGATTCTGATAATATTAAGAAGAAGAATGAAAATAGAGGAGTTTCATTTACAAATACTTCAAATCATATGAAAGCCAGGACTCCAGAGAGAATTACAAGATCTAAAGTTAAGAAGCAGGTTGTTCAATCTGAATCCAGTGAAAGTGAATCTTTAGAAAATGAATTAGAAAATATGGCTCTGAGGATGAACATGATTGTTTGACAGAAGAAAATTCAATATAGATACAAGAATAATGATGGAAAAGATAAGAAATATGGAAGAAGTGACGTGCTATGAATGTAGAGGAACTAGTCATATCAGACTTGATTGTCCATTACTCAAGAAGAGGGACAAGAAATAAAGGAATTAGGAAAGAAAGAAGGAGAATTTCTACAGATCAAAGCATAAGATAGTCTTGAAAGCCAATGACACTTGTAGTGCCAGTGGTGGAGATTATTCTGATGATTTTTAAGAATATGAATGTTCTGGGAAAAAGAATGTTGGTCTAATAGCCAGAGCTCCATTTCAAAATCATTGTCTTATATCTAAGGTACAAACTGCTGAATCCTTAACCAATATATTTTTAAGTGAAAATTTTATAGATAGAGGTTTTTCTTCAAACGAATAATCTTCTTTATTAGATAATGATATTGATTGGCCTTTATTTGAAGAGGTTTATAGATTTTCAATGATTCATGAGAAAAGAAATTGTAAAGTTTCTAATAAACATGATAAATCAAATTCTAGATAATCTATGTTAACAAAATAGATTTTAAATATTTCCAAAGATCTTGATGAGAAAAATATTGTTTTAGAAAATATTTATAAGAAACATGAGGAAGCTAATTCTAAAAATAATAAAAATTTTGAGGATCTTAATAATTTGTTTTTAGATAATGATGTCATAGAGGATAAATTAACTCTAAATCAATTATTCTTGAGGATAAGAATTTAGTCCTCGGACTAAAATCTGAGATATTTTCCTTGAAGAATATTCTTGCAAAGTTTATTTCTGGTAAGGAAAATTTTGACCAGATGTATTCTCAGATCCGACTTCATGGTAATAGTCAGGGATTAAGTTATTCTCATGAAAAACCTATATTTAAAAATAACTATTTTGTTCCCTCTAGAGCCCCTTTTTGTAATAAATTCCAATGTGGTGGGAATTGGAGGAAAATTGTTCTTTAAATAGAGTAAAATCTCCTGGGAATCATAAAGCATATTTTCCCAAACAAATATGTTTACCCAAGTCATTGTTATCTATTAATTCTGGTTACAAGCATGTTTGGATTCCGAAAGCATATGTTTTACATTTTCAGGAAAATGAAGAAAGTAACAACATCTTATGCGACATTGATAGTGGATGTTCCCAGCACATGACCGGTAACAAAGTCTATTTCAAGAATATTTTAATGACTAAAGGTGGACATGTATCTTTTAGTGATATCTCTCAATGAGAAATTTTCGTTGTATCTAATATTATTCTTCTTGGAAAATATATTATTACAAATGTTCATTTCATAAAAGGCCTTACGCATAACCTCATTAGCATAAGTAAATTATGTGATAAAGGTAACCTTTTGAATTTTATAAATGATAAATGTTTAGTTCAAAATTCAATGGAGGAGTTTATTCTATCTACCCCTTGGCATGAGAATGTGTCCACCTTAAACATAGAAGAGCTTAGAAGTCAAGATCTACCTTGCCTTAGTGAATTGGAAGACCAATCATGGCTTTGGCATAGGAGACTGGGACACTATAACATAAGGAATCTATGTAAAAATTCTAATAAATAACTTTTTCAGGATCTAACGCAACATATGTTTGATTCTTAAAAAGTCTATGATCCTTATTAGTATGGAAAGTAACATAAATATAGATTTAAATCTATAAGTGAAATTACGGATTCTAATGCCTTATAGTTAGTGCCCATGGAATTATTTGGTCCAACACAAACTGGAAGTATTGGATGCAAATACTATGTCTTTTTCCTAGTTGACGACTATACTATATTTACATGGGTCAATTTTTCACAAAGAAATTTGAAGCTTTTTTTTTACAAAATATTTAGAGCACAAGTTGAAAATGGGAAAAACCTACAGTTGATAAATATTCATAGTGATCATGGTGGAGAATTTGAAAATTCTGATTTTGAAACTTTTTTTAGTAAAAAAGTTATTACTCACATCTTCTCAGCTCTAGGAACACCTCAACAAAATTGTGTTGTCGAAAGAAGAAATCACATTCTTCATGAGAAGACTAAAACCATGTTGAGTGAATATTATATAGCTTATCATTTTTGGGATTAATCTGTAAGTACTACTTGTTATACTATAAATAGAGTTTTAATAAGTCAATTTCTTAATAAAACACCTTATGAGTTGTGGACTGGCCGAAAATAAAAAGTTTCTTTCTTCAAAGTTTTTGGTTGAAAAGTATTTATCATGAATACAAAGGATAAATTACAAAAATTTTCACCCAAATCCGATGAAGGAATTTTTTATGTTATTCTACTAACTCTATGGCATATTGTGTTTTTAATAAAAACACTTGCACTATGGAAGAAACAATACATGTTATTTTTGATGAAAATGACGATTTTATTTTCAAACAACCTGAATCATTTCCTGATATATTTTCTAAAACTGATCCCCATCCTTTGATAGTAGATTTTTTAGACAAAGTTAATATAAAATGAGATGTTTCTGAATCATTTAGTTTTGATGATTTTATACCTTATGTTGATGAACATGTTTTTTAAAATATAAGTCAGTTGTGACTTAGGAATCATCCCAGTGATAATATCATTGCAAATGATAAACAACTAGTAAGAACTAGAAGTTATTTAAGGAATGAAGTTTAACATGTTACATTTCATTCCCTATTTGAACCAAAGACTCCTGAAGAAGCCTTGGGTGATGAAGATTGGATAAATTCTATGCAAGATGAACTCAATGAATTCATAAGGAACCAAGTTTGGACCTTGGTTGGAAACCCTATAGAAACATATGTTATTAGAGTAAAAGGGGTTTTGAGAAACAAATGCGATGAAAATGGAGTCATTTTTAGAAATAAAGAAAGATCGGTTAAAAAAGGCTATAACCAACAAGAATGCATAGAATATGAAGAATCTTATGCTCCTGTAGAAAGACTTCTGTCTATTCGTGTTCTTCTATCCTTTGCAGCATTCAATAATTTTAAACATTATTCAATTGATGTGAATTGTGATTTTCATAATGGTTATGTATAGGATGAAGTCTATGTAGATCAACCCCCTGTATTTGAAGATACAAAATGTTCTAATCATGTTTACAAACTTAGCAAAACATTATATGGACTTAAACAAGCCACTAGAGATTTTTATGATAGACTTTTAGGGTTTTTTCTTTAAAATAACTATGTTAAGGGAACTGGTGATCCAACCCTTTTCATTAAGAAAAATAATAAAGATGTTTTGATTGTTTAAATTTATGTTGATGACATCATCTTCAGATCAAATCATAATTCCTTAAGTGATTCCTTTTAAAATCTTATGAAACTTGAGTTTGAGATGAGTATTATGGGTGAGTTAACTTTTTTGTTTTTGTTTTCAAATATCTCAAAAACCAGAGAAAACTTACATATCTCAACAGATGTATATCAATGATCATGTAATGAAGTTCGGGTATGACAAAACTAAGAGTATAAATACTTCTATTTGAACCTCTAATACTATTGATATTGAAGAATCAGGGAAAACCTGTAGATCTAACATATTATATAGGGATAATATGAATTTTACTGTAATTAATAGCTAGTCGACCTGACATAATGTTTTATGTGTGCATATGTGCAATAATTCAAGAAAATCTTAATGAATCCGATTTGAAAGACGTAAAATTATTTTTCTGGTATTTAAAGGGAACTTTGGATTTGGGACTATTTTATTCTTCTAGAAATGATTTTGAAATTCAATGTTTTTCGGATGCTGAATTTCGTGGTTGTAAAATAAATAGAAAAATCACTTCAGGAACTTGTCATTTCATAGGAGATTCCTTAGTTCCCTGGTCTTGAAAGTGGCAACATTCTGTAGCACTTTCCACAGCTAAAGCTGAATATGTAGTAGCTGAAAGTTTTTGTGCTCATGTTTTGTGGATGCAACACACACTCACATACTATGGTATGAGTTTTACTAAGACTCAAATTATGTGTGATAACACAAGTGACATTTCCCTAAGCATGAACCCAAAACATCACTCTCGTGCAAAGCATATTTATATTAGATATCATTTTATTACAGATCAGACACTTAAAGGGGATATGATTCTTCAATTCTTTAGAATGCAAGAGAATCTTGCTGATATTTTTACAAAACATCTACCTTCTGATAAATTTGAATACATTAAACAGAATCTAGGAATGATTTTTTTAAAGTAATAATTCATATATACTTCTTGTTTAAATAATCTCCCAATATTATGTCACTCTTTATTTTAGGGGGAATACAAATTTTTTTTATTTTTCCATTAAAATCTTATTATTTTCATCTGAAAATTTTGGATTTGATAATTTCAGATTTGAAAATTTCAGATTTCAAAATCTCCAAAAAAATTATTATTATTGATAAATTCTTCAGGGTTTTCCAAGAGGTAATATCTCTTACCATTTATTTTCTTATCCAATGTTTTAGTTGTTTGTATTTCAAAATTCCTTAAATTCTGGTTCACATTACTACAAAATATCTGAAATCATTTTTCAAACATCCATCCTCAACCGTTAAATCTGATCAAATTATCTTCACCCATTTTATTATCTTATAGAAGTGAAAGAGATGTATCCATGTCTATATAAGGGGTGTCTCGTTCTCAAGTATCACACCATCCTTACTATTCTCTGTTCCTAAGTTCGGTTGACGTCAAAGATTTCATTCTGAAGTTCTCTATCACCGTAAATTACTCCGGAATCCTAAGTAGATCAGATGGCAATTAAGAAGGAGATTAAGGACTGGTCAATCTTGAAGAAAAAGTTATACTGTCCTATGTTCTTTGAAAAATATGACTCTCTTATTTCAAAGTTAATAAGAACTAATGGATGGGAATGTGTTTTTGTAGATAAGGAGAAATTTCATGATCTAGTTTATTCCAAAAATCTTGTTTAGTTCTTTGTATCAGTTTCTTTCTTCCACACAGATTGTAAGGATCTGTTTAAGATAAAATTTTGTGATAGGACATATAAAATTCCTTACAAGAAGGTATAAAATGTTCGTAATAAACCGTATGAAGGAGTGGATATTCTTTGCTCTCAGAAACTCCTTGAGAAAGAAGGTTCTTTGGAAAAAGATGTGGCTTTGGATTTTCTTGGTCTCAAATTTGTTAAGAATTAAAAGATCACGAATCTCTCAACGAATGAAAAGATAGAAACCCTTTGGATGCAAGTATTTATTATTACAGTAAAGGAAGATAATGATTATCTAATGATATGTGATATCTATCATTTAGACTTTCTAGTCATATTATGGAAGATCAACATGGAATAGTACATCTTTCTCAATATCAAAGCAATAAAAGTCAAATCTAATAGATCTCGGATCCTTATATACCTAGCAACTATTTCCAGGATATTAGTTATGAGTCATCAAGATCTGAATGTTCCATACCGATCAATCTCAAAACCTTTAAAGATTTGTTTTTCTTAGTTACGACACTCTTAGGAGGTTGAATGTAGAGTTTATTCCAGAATCGAATAACATTGAATAAATAGTTGTCCAGAACAAGGTTCATGTTCTAAAAACTTCAAATTCAGTACCCAATAAAAGAAAACATGAAGAACCAAGTTAAACAGTACCAGTTCCTGATGTATCGGTGTCAGCACCTCCTCCTACTGTGAAAAAAAAAACGATTATTCAGATGCAACAATGGAAAAGTGGGGGGAAGTGGAATCCACCAGAAAGAAAGGTGATTCTTATTTTGGTTTGAATCCAGTGGAGGCTATGGCTATAAAAATCATGTAGGCTGTGAATCATAAAAAAGAAAATAAGGAGAATAAGTTAAAGGAGAAATCCTCAGATACTCTAGTGTTCTAGTGATTATTGAGGGTTGTGGAAAAGAAGTCTCAACAATATTATGAATCTAAAGTTTATCATAAGAAACTAATGGACAATCAGGAAATCAAGAAAGCTAAGAAAGTCTTAGCTTTATCAGAACCTGTTCAAGAAGTATAAGATCTAACAGTCCAAGAAGATGATGATTATGTTTTAAGGGAAGTGGAATATTATTTTCGAACTCCTTCGAATTCAGTTTCCAAATCTGTTTTAGTAGAACAAGTCGAAGAACAAGATGAAGAAGAACATGGGGAAGAAATAGAAGTAGAGGAAGAGGTTGATGTTTATGATGAGGAAGAAGTTGAATTTGAACTATAAGAAGAAGTAGAGAAACAACAGGTTGAACAAAAAGGTGAAGAAGATGAATATTTTCAAGAGAAAGAAGATGAACATGGAGATCTTAATGTTATCCAAGTTACGGACGAACAATCTCCTGTTCAAAATTGTCTAAAAGGAAAGATTTTCATGGTTGCCTCATCTAATAAAGAAATTCCTCAGAAGTTTTCTAAGAGAATAGATAGACTAGCTTCCTTAACTCCTAGATGAGTAGAGAAAGGAAAAGATGTTTCAGGAACCGAGTCCTCTTCATTTGTTGAAAATGAATTTGTCAAGAAATATTTAAGAAAGTTGGTGAGAACAATTCTAGTTCTTGCAGACATAGATTCCCAGAGTCAAATGATGGAAAAAATTATGAATCAAAAGACAGAATCAACCAATATTCATATGGACATGGTTTTCAAGCAAGAAGAAGACTTCAATAATCTTTTGATTGATTACAAATCCCAGACGGTAAATTTTAAGAAAGTATTTAACCACACCAAAACCATCAATAAAGAACTTAGGCAGTTTAGTGATTTCATGGATTCAAAAAAGGGATCTTTTAATACATGTGAAACTAAGATCAACAAGGTTAATGCTTCAATATCTAAGAAGTGTAGTCAAAGCATTTCAGTTTCTCGATCTGTTAGCAGTGAGAAGGAAGTCCGAGCTGAATTATAGAAAAAGGTTGCTTCTCAAGAAGAAATGATTTTGGATTTAGAAAAGAAGAACCGGGATCAGGAGTTATTTTTAATGAAGTTTCATGAAGATCATAAGGATGTAAAGAAGCTCAAATCCCTGATTAAGATGTTTTTGTTTGAGAAGTAGAAGAATGAATGACTTTTCCTTACATTTGGATGTTTTGCTGTAATGTAATCCTTATTTTTAAAACATTAATAAGAAATTTCATTCATATCATTCTCTTTTTTTCGAATGTATGCCTGATTAACCTTTCAGGTTCATATATTACTTCTCCATTCCTTTCCCACATTTTTAAAATAAAAAAGGGGGGAATTTACTCAAAGGAAGAATATAATCTCCGAGTAGGAGAATCTATTAAGGGAGAGTTTGGAAAGAAAGAAAATGTCCAAGTAAGGGGGAGTTTTCTTTTAAGAAGAGATTCTTGTCTAAGGGGGAGTTATTCCATTAAGAAAACCTCGACTATAAAGATCAAGAATATGATCCCTGGGAAACATGACCTAAGGGGGAGTTAGTCGTATTCATTGATAATATCACTCAAAGGGGGACATAAGTTTTTCTTACTTGTTTATCTAGGTCAATATATTCTTTCTTAGCAATGTTGTTTGTGCTTTCCAAAAAAGGGGAGATTGTTGAGTCAATATGGATATCTTATGAATTCTCCATTCCTTATGGTTTTATGTTTTGAAAATCACACACTTTTTCTTATGTTTTGAATATATTTTTTATGTTATGTATTTTTCTTAAGATCTAAAACTATCATTCCGTTATGCTTACAGATATATCATTGCGTTTTACCGTTTTGTTATACTTAAAGATCTGTCATTTCGATTTTCCATTTAGTTATTTTTACAAGATCTGTCATTCTGATTTGGTCATTCAGTTTTACAATTTTGAATCCGGTGTATATGTGATTTAGTTTTTATGATTCCGAATCTGGTGTATATGTGATTCAGATTTTATGATTCCGATTCCGGTGTATATATGATTCTGATTTTCAATACAGATTCTGTTGTATATATGATGCCGATTTTCAATACTGATTCCGGTGTATATATGATGCCGATTTTCAATACTGATTCCGGTGTATATATGATGCTGATTTTCAATACTGATTTTAGTGTATATGTGTTGCCTATTTTCAATACCGAATCTGGTGTATATATGATGCCAATATTCATGACACCGAATCCAGTGTATTTGTGACTCCAATTTTATGATTATGTTTTCTTGAGAATGTTATTTATACGAATCTGTTTACTTGATTTCTTAAGAATACATTTTTTTTATAATGTCAGTGTTTCCTAATATATAATTCTAATGATATTGGATTCCATGATTTCTTATACCTAACATTTATCTTTAACATAAAATCATTTCTGTTACTTGAAACGATGTCGTATAATCTGTTACAATCTAACTGTTCTATGTTTTCCACGTGTCTAGGCCCCTCCAAAATTTAAGGAAAATATGACTGCTAGAATGGAGTCGACCGATGGGAAGTTTTTCCTATAAATACAAGCTCATTTGAATGAGAAAAGTAACACACACATTTTAGAGAGTGGATAAACTTTATGCATGTGAAACAGCTATGAAGTGATTTCTAGTGAGAGGGGATATTACAACTCTCAGTGCATTGTGCAGATGTCATGAACAACTTATTCAGGCATGAACAACTTGTTCAGACTTGCTTCGTGTAGACTACGATCGTGCCGATACTGGGATTTTAGGTCTGGAATGCAGAGGATCCAATTTCCTTCTAAATTGTGGGCTTCCAGGTTTGGAAGACAGAGGTTCCAATTTTCTTCTAAAAGATACCAACTAATAATAAAATAATTAAATATATTTTATGCTTAAATTTTTGAAAAAAATTTAATATTAGGAATTTTTAAATACTCTTGAAACAATCAATATGTAGCCCAAAATAAATGAATATGCATCCAAAAGCATAAAACCATTATCAGGTAAAAAATAGAAATAAAATTTTAAATATGAATCGAAAGATGAAGGAGATATAATACACAAAACATATATTTAAATTTGGTCACTAAACATGTCATTTTAATGTAAATACATAGTGTTATAAAATAAAATTATATAGATATGTTCATTTTCCCTAGAAATTTAATCTTTCAGAATATTATAATCATCTCATATTCTATAGTATATTTCAAAACATCATATAATCCCCAAACATATTAAATAATTAATTTATTGTGCATTTGATTAACCTTTATTATTTATAGTTTTAAATAACAACTAGAAGCTCTTAGTTTTATATCAGCCAGGAATTTAAATATTGATTTAATTACAATATTTTGACCCTAAGAACCAAAATAAATGATTTGTTTTTTTACATATTTTTCAATGTCATTTTTTGACCACAAATTTATTTTCATTAAGAGAAAATAAATATTATGAATATTTCATAACATATAAATATCATTAGCAACATGTAATGATTTATTAGGGAATATGAATCCAATGAAATGTGTGTGATTTCTCACAACACATTGACATAATTTTTATTTTAATGCTATTAATAACGGTGTTAATATAATAAATTTAATAGAATTTCCTTGGTATAGACTTTATTGTTGTAGAACATTCAATGTATTTTAATAAAAATAGAAATCTCTCAGAGTAACTAACCATATGAATATCATAAACATAATGACATATATGCTCCAATGAATAACAAAATGTATAAAAAACATAATATTGAACATTAATGAATGGTTATATGCATTGTATTATGATTGCTATTTAAAAAACCAATTTACATCATATTATTAAATTAATTATTCAATTAAATCAAGTTCATGTAGTTACCTATATGGATCAATTGTATGGAAAGACACTGGAGCTACAAATTAAAAAACAACATCATAGATAATTTGGTTAACAATGGAATGGTAATCGAAATTTTTAACAATTAAATTCAAATTTATTAGGTGATGTTGGAAGAATAAATATTTTTTATTTTTAGATCCTATAAGGATGTAAACTATAAAAAAGGTAACTATAGAAATAACACATTGTCTATTTCAAAAATAAATATAATTTTAAAATAATAAAATATTTAATGATGAAAACAAAATTATTACTAATGAAGAAGACAAATGTGAATTAATTTTAGAAAAAATGGCCTAAATTCATATTAGAAATTACATTGAAGATATGATAAACAAGGGTCTGAAAATTCATACCCTATAAAATCTCATCTCATCCACTTCTATATTTATGAAAATATCAGTCCATGAGTTTGAAAATTTATACCAAAATATAGTTTATGTAACATATAATGTTCCTGATTGGTCAAATTCAAGATCTAAATCATTTAGAAGTTAAAATTGGGAATGTGTTTCAAAAAATAGAGTTTTTTTAATTTGTCCCTTTTACAATGATAATAGTTAAAATTGGTTTATAAAAAATAATGTAAATGAAGTTTGTTTTGATTCATGAATATGGAAAGTATAAATAAACATGATGCATCCACAACTTAAATATAAGGCTTGAGTGTGTTTACAAGATCATTTAGTTTTAGTTAGTAGTGAATCTGATAATCAAATGGATGTACTAATAGTTACTCACAGAATCTTATAATTATTCTCGGGTCATCATTGGAAAATAATATAGCATTTTATTTCCCGATATCATAAACAACCTCCCATAAGACTGAATCCCACCATTACATCCTATTTTATAGAAACTTCTAACTAGTTTAGTCATTTAAATAGTAATACATAAATAATATATAATGAATTTTAATATTTTATAAAAAACAACAATATAATATAGAAAACGTTGAATTAAAAATTTCTATAGGGGTATTTCTCAATGCTAAAATGAAATGAATATTTGAGGGATGTTAATATATCTTATCAATGGACATAAACACAAATCTAAATAAAATTTTGTTAATCATTCACAAATACAAAAAAATCATAAACAAAATATATTATAAATAATACATGATATTCAAAAACTAAAACAAAAATAAATAAATATATCATAGTATTTTCTATCAGAATGAATGTTTATTCCAAATTTATTCAATTTTAGAAAACTAGTATTTTTTTCTTTATTTTTAGTATTTTATGTATAGTTAATAATATTTATAAACTCTAATAGATATAATAATAAACTAAATTAATGAGTATTTTACATCATTGAAAAAATATAAAAAAATAGAGTATCATTCAAATAATAAATGATGCGTACAATCAATATTTAACAAAAATTCTAGAAAATAATGGATGCCTTTTAGAGGGAATATAATTATTTTCATAGTTAAATTTCATAAAAGGATTACAGAGGATTCATTGAATTATTGGATTTGAAATAGAAGATGGAGACTAGGTAACCACACCTAAATCCTCAATAGAAATATAGTCTATATTCACATGAATTATAAACATATACACAATGAAATTGAAATTGAAGGAGAAACGAGAATGTGAAGAATATTACTATAACCATATTGATGAAGAAATAAATAATGAAATATTGAGCTATATAGGACCTCCACTATGTGTTGTTTCTTATATGAAAAATCTTTCACATTCATGTCAAGAAATTTACCAGGGGAAAAAGTATTTTAATACATCTGATCAATAATGAATCAATCACATATGATGCATAAAAAAACTACAATGATAGAGAACCACCGATGGGGTCTATTTTTTCGAACAAGGAAGCTTTTTGACACATTTAGAACCTTACAGAACAAAAAAAAACTAATGATAGAAACTACAGTATGTCATCAATGTAGAAACCAACCAATAAAATATCACCCTCCCAGTATCATAAAAAAATACTAGTGAACTGTAATGACCTAATGTTTTATCAATAGAATTTACCTTATTATAATATTGGCACATAAAATGAAATTAGGAAACACATTTATACACTAAGATACAAAATACCATGAGACTTTAATACACTATCTGTTAAACACAATTTTACCACTACTATGTTTTGAATATAAAAAATCATACATAAACAATTTTGATTAGTAATATGTTTAGAGTATCATAGGTTAAATATTATTTTTAATGAGTAGTAACATACACTTATGAATAGTTATGTTTCCATTATAAATATTAATATGGATTTTAGGAATAAGAAATCATCCATGTGAATAGTAACTTTACCAATGTTAGTACAAATAAAATTTATCAATACTATAAGTGACAATATGATGTAATTATATTATATTTTTGGTATTTTTGTAAGTCATGAATATTTAATTATTAATTTAACATGTTAAATGAAAAATAATATTCAAAAAATGTATTTATAAACTATTATTTTGATTTCCTATTACACTATGATAATTTTTTTAGAACATAATTAATATATCAAATTGATAAAAAAGTAGTTTTTATCTAAAAATTTATATTTTTCTTTAAATTTATGATTTCATTTAAAAATTAAAATACTAATATTTGGAATATTATTTTCATAAAATGTAGTTATTTTTATGATTCTAAATTTTGAAAACTAGTTTGGCTGATTTTTTTGGGATTTTTTAAAATACATGAATTTTTGGTGAATAGTAAAATACAGTAATTTATGATAAATGCGGAATAAATGAAGTATAGAGTTATTTATGATGTTCTGATGGTGTAGTAACCATTGGTTCCAACTCATATGATCATGTTACTCTATTTATTAATTTAATAATCACTCTTTCTTTTCATCATTAGAAATAATTAATTAAATATTATATTACTGAGAGAAATCCTCTCCCCTCCACTATAAATACCATCCCTCACAGCCTCATTTCATCAAACCTATCATACTTCAAGACATGAACAAATAATCCCACAATATTTCCCTATCTCCTCCCCCATTTCCATGACCTCTTGGATTATTCCAAAGGCAAAGCCTAGGTTCCTTAAGGAGGATCTCAAGAGGAGAATTCTAGAGGCAATCCCTCTCTCTCTCTCTTCTTTAAATTTATCGTTATATTTCATTTCATTTATTCTATTATCATAAAAATCTCATACCCACATCTAATTATAACTGTATAATGATTTATATACTTCTATTATATCATGTTAATGGAATATTATTCATCAAACTCTTCCTCCTCTCTCTCTCTCTCTAATTTTGAAAATGAAATCATTGACCTTGTTGTGCCAATTTAACATCATCATGGGAGATGCACCTTCGTTTTCCTTCATAGACAAAAAAAATATAAATATAACCATTAAATTGTTGAAAAAATATTTTAATATTTATGTTTTATTCCCTTCAATTTCAGGGAACAACTTTTATATAACACTAAATCATAAAACAAAACATGTTCATTGTGATCCAATAACTACGCAAATTAAACTAAAACGATCATCATTAAACTTTATCTAACGATTCATCATAATGGTATACAAAAAACATCATTATAAGATATTTTAAACTCATGGAGGATCATTAATAACATGTAATAGAAATTCTGGATGTTTATCCCTGTTCTAAAAAATCCTTCATTCCTGTGTACAAGTGAACCGTTCATGAATCCTATGAAAAAGAATACCCCTAAATAATGAATTAAAACTCTATAAATAATCCAAAGGCCGATAAAATAACTTTATAAAACCATAATAAATAAAATCCATGTACAAAAGGTAATTTAGGTATTTATTAATCAATCTATTATGATTATACATGACATTAATGTGAATAATGAGTTTGCACACTAGGTAAGGGGAATTCGCAATCAGAACATTCTTTCTTTGGGTTTTAACTCTATCACTCAATTTTCCATATGTTTATTCATTAAAAACCATTTATTAAACATTATCATAACTTTTTTGGTATATTAATGTTGTCCACTAATGTTTATGTCAAACACAATGTTTTCAAAAAGAAAACCTCATTCAAAAACACAACATTTACATCCCAATAATGGTTGATGGTTCTTGTATAAGGTATTTTATTCCCTATTTCATTTGGGAACCCAAAGATTAGGAATTTCTTCCGTATTCAATGCAACACATTTCATTACATGGGTTATTTTATGTCCATGAATGATATATGTTCTATGTGGAATTAATTATAAATTAATTGTTATTGTGTGATGAGTACGCCCAGAATTACATAGCAAAGGTAAATGTTATGATGCGACTGGTGTTCCACAAATTTCATATCACTCCAATTCATTTGGTAATGTGGTTAATATCATGAATTAATTTTTAATATGTGTAAAAATGATTTATGATTTCTTCGTTACTTTGTGTACTAGTTAACCACTATGACATAAGGTTTCATTTTAATGAATTTAAACATTTCAAGAATTTTAATATTTATTCTTATCATGTGTATGATCTTGTGCATATGTTCTGATAATGATGATTATAATAACCCCAATATCTCTTTTCACATGTTCTGATCCTCTTACAATGATTTTATCTCAACCCTTTTTGATGTATATCCTTAGGTGATTACCTGTACTAAGGATAACTGAAGGTCCAATAAGAAGCTAGAGAAGAAGAAATTAAATATCTTTAATGATTTATGTTGAAAAAGTCATATATGGTACTACCTTTTCCCAAGACCTTGAACCTTTGGTTCCTATTTTTTGTAATTTTTTATGTTGTTTATCATTAAAATGATGTAAATGTAATGTATGAAAAGCAGGGTCACTGTAGATGGTATTATAGGAACATTTTCATTAAATTATAAAATAGGATTATAGAAAATATACGAAGAAAACCGTGTATGAAACTATGTATAGGTAAGAAGATAAGAATATTTTACTAACATAAGAATCCCAAAAGATATTCTTTTGGGGTTAATTTTACAATGGAATAAACATTTTATTCATGACTTGTTGACTTATGTTTTATTTTACCATTACTTATTATAGATAACGGTGGTAACAAATAGAAACCACACCAACAACCTATGTGAGGGACAATGTAACAATTTCTATAACGTCATCCCCAATGCTATATGTGGTGGAGGTCAAAACATCATGGAAATTATTACAAAACTATATCTTGTTATGATCAATGAATGGAATAATGTGAAACATCCTCCATTACATAATAAGGATAAATTTTCTATCAATTGTTTTATATGGAAAAAAATACAATTTTTTTTTGATCTTATAATCCACTAGTTTTATAATAGCGGTTCAACTCACTAGAGAAGAACCTTTTTGTGCTTCACTATTCTGAGTTGGAGAAAGTTAATCTTTCTATTTATCATCATGATGGAGAGGATAATCAATGGTGGTATTTGATTAAGAACACAATTATATGGGAATAAATTAAAGATATGGAGTGGAAAGTAATTAAGATAATGTTTCTTAACAAGTATTTCCCAATAACTATTCATATGAATATGGAGAAAAAAATCAAAGGGAGAAACAAAAAATAAGTAGAATATATCACTACATATGAACAAAATTTCAGAAATATTTCATGGTACGCTTTTATTTTTGTTATCATCATTGCTATAAATATTGATAGTTTCTTTACAAGATTAAAACCACACCTTCAATATGATATTTAAATTTAAGACATTGGGAGTTATGAAGAAGTTTATCTATGTGATCTAAAAGTCAAAATAGAGTTTGGAAAATTTTCCCATGGCTATGGTGATAAGAAATGAATGATTAATTTTCATGCTATAGGATCTAATGAGAAATGTTGAATGAAAAATCAACCACACAAATTTCAAAAATTATTGAAGAAACATCATAGTAATTTCCTCAATGGGATTTTAAAATGATTCAAGTGGGATAAAGTCATCCACCAAGATCTTGAATGTTGAAATGACATAATAAGGTTGAAGAATGTGGTGGTGGAAAAGATAGAACCACCCCTGGTATAATGCTACAACTATAGGGATCAAGAGAAATATGCATGCTGGTGCACTAAACCTCATGTACGCATGGTTAATCAACATCAGTAGCCACCAATTACCAAAGAATAAGGGGAGGAATATGCCATCACAACTACAGAAGAGGAGCATGAAAATGAAGTCTTATATTTCACACTTCCTATCCACTCAAGAATGAAAAATTTATTATTTTATTTTATTTATACGTATTTCTTTATATCAAGAATGGTTTATTAAAATATTTAATTGAATACCCAAAACATTTAAGTAAACATTCGTATAGAAATACCAGGTGGTTTAATAATTGAAACCCAATTGTTCTAATATTCTCCTATTGGTGTATGTGGTAAGAATCTTCCAGTGAATCAAATGATACAACCTTGGTGGAATTTGATGCTATACTAGGGATGTATTGGCTCTTGTTATATAGAGCACACATCAACTGTCGGAAAAAGGAAATATCTTTTTTTATTCTAAACCATCCCATGTTTTTCTACAAATAAAAGGAATATTATGAATGTCCTTTGAAAAATCCTTTTATGATGTGGGTGTTGATTCCCTGTGATGAATAATACCTCGATAAAATGGGTGTGTCAAAGGAAGGAATAAATATTGGGGAAATTCCCATAATGAGGAAATATAGTGATATATTTCATGAAGTGTTACCCAGAGTACCCAAGATTCATGAGATATAGTTGTCAATATAATTCACACTTGATGCTCGTTTTATATGAAAATATTCATAGAGGATGGATCCAATAGAACTAGAAGAGTTATAAAAGAAGATACATGAGTGTTTGAACTAACGAGTTATATGCCCTAGTTCATAAACTTTGGGTGTGGTCCGACTATTTTTAATGAAGAAGGATGGATCAATGCAGATGTGTATCGATTATCATGAACTCAACATGATCACTCTATATAAAAAGTATCCTCTTACAAAGATTGATGACATGTTTGATCAGTTGAGAGTTTCTTGTTACTTAAAAAGGTGGGTTTCCGATTTAGATGTCATCAGGTAATGGTGAAGAAGGATAATATTAAGAAGACTACCTTTAGTTCATGGTATGGGCACTATCCGTTTATGGTGATTCCTACCGGAAAAACTAATTCCCCAGTAATCATCATGGATTTGGTGAATAGTGTTTTTAGATAGTATAATTACAAAATTTTGGCGCAGTTTATCAATGATATTATAATAAAAGCAATGATAAAGTTGGAACATGAAGAACATATAAGGTTGGTGTTGGAGACATTGAGAATGGATAAGTTTAAGGACAAATATAGAAAGAGTCATCTTTTGATGAAGCAAGTCACATTCATCAAACATTTTATCAAATGTGAGGGAATTTATTTGCACCATGTAATTCCCTGACCAGATTAACCTAGATTCAGTGCATTATTATATAATATTTGCATGATCTCAAGAGATCATGTCCAAAAAGACCGGTCAGATTAGTATACTTGGAAGTACTAGATACGTACATAATTTTTAAATTACATTATGAAATGAACAAAAACATTGTCTCACTTTTGGACAAACTCATATCCCTTAGAATATCCTTACAGGTAAATCATAATATACTTCTTCGCATAATGGTAAAAATAAAACATAAGAAAGGGGTGAGCTCAGATGCTCAGTATGGATAATAATATTGAGTAAACTATCATAAACAAGCATATTCATTTAAGGGAATGTATAATACTAAAACACAATATTTTTCAACCTAAACATATGAATAATATGGAAAATATAAATAAAATAATTCAATTTACTTATTTACATGCATATTCTACTAGTCAAATAATCATTGTGATATTAATTTCTAATTTAATAATGATGTAATGCATAATGTAGGACATCATAACCACATAGTAAAGGTCTAATTCCAAGAATAGAAATAAATTTTTTGTTAAGGACTTGTTCCAAGACACTAGATTGTGTCATGAGCCCTACCGATGCATCAAGGGGCTATTGGAGGCCATTCCCGTCACTTACTACTTTCAATGCAATTTTCATATGAAAAGGTTGTAAAATAACAAAAACATTAATATTAAAATTAGCCTAATAATGTTCATACCACAACTATAAAACATGAATGGTATAAAAATAGCCAATACATAGTAATACTTATCATAAAACCATCTATAAAATATGAAATATTGTATCATAATAAATCAAATTCAAACTACAATAAAATTCAACCAAGGATGTTGACATAGATGAAATCATTCCCAAAACTAATTGATAGAAATATATCTTTCTAAATTTTAATCATTTAAATTGTTCATAATTATAAATAAAAACATTTTCCTTTAAAATATTCATACAATCTAGTAAGGGAAGCTTCGAATGTGTTATAAATGCAGAAAATGGTCGCACCCATCATACAAGTTTAAAAAACATTATTACCTTAATTTGTCGAAAAGGTCATAACGTAACTTATTTGGAAAATGAAAGAAAGATTCCTTTAAAAAAATTATAAAAATTAAAAATGGGTAAAAATTACTATAACCCTTAGTCTAGGAAATAGTAAAAATGTTTTGAAATAAAGTTTTTAGAAACAATGATGTGGATGATAAAGAAGTCCTAGTAGATACTTACATATAAACAACGTGGAATAATAAAGAGATTGTAGAATTAACTCGTAACTTGTACATTTTCTTAGTAGAGGGTACATTAAGCTCCTTTATAATGGTTAAATCATTGTTATTAAATAATATAAGAACCACATTCATAAATATGAAATCATATATGATCCTATAATATTTCTTTGTTAATAATATTTCAGTAGTATCATTTTTTCGGTTGTTAACTGATTCATTTTACATTATATGTATTGTTATTTAAGTCATGTTTTTTATGGAGAGGATTTATGTGATTCATATACAGAATGATATTAAGTTCATAAAAATTATTTCTAATCATCAAATAAAAATTATTCTTTAATGGTTACGATGGGGAATCAAATCTCATCGCATCGAGGAGAGATTATGTCATACATACACATATTGATGGTGAAATCATATATGATGGTATATTACTTATATATAATCATTAGAATTTTATATTTATTATTTATGTCAATTATAATCTTTATTATACCCATCCAAATAATGAAGTGTGGAATAATAAACTACCACATGATGTGGAGATGGTAAGTTGTATGTACACACATATGGTGACATTGAATTTCATATGATGGATAGAATAATGAATATTGGTGTACTATATTTATAATAAAATAATTGTATGTAGAATTTACTAGAGTTATTATTTGGGTACATAAACATCAATGAAAGAGGATGTGGAAAAAGAAATGAACTTTGAAAGAGGTGATGAAATAATTACCTCTTTTTTGAGTGTTTCCTTTTGATTTGATCAAAAGGTCTACATAGGTTGGATTTATAATTGATGTAAGGAATCTAGGATGATGTGAGGGTAGTTGGGATGACATTTGATCATTTGTTGGCCAAGAAAAATGCCATTGGTGCTTTGAATGTAAGATAAGGGGAGATGTCCTTTTATAAGAGAGTTTAGGGGAATGTTAGGAAATGATTGAAATATTAATTTATTATAAAATAATTTTCATTTTCCAGTAGATCCATATTTAATTTTTTGAGGCTAAAGTAGGGATGATTCTAGATAATCTAAAAAAATAATTTTTAGAGAATTTTATGTTACCATATTATCCTTTTCTTTTATATTTTACTTTTGGTTAAATAGTTTAACATTTATAATGTCTTCTAGTATTTTTATATTAAATGGTTAATAAATTTAAAATAAAATTCCAAAAGAACATAAAGTGGTTCATTGAGGAAATATCTAAAAATATATAATTACTTTGTCCAATCCTTATAATTTTAAGTGTATTATATAATTTAATAAAATTGTATTTGTTATAAAAACTCAATTATGTCAATTTTAAAAATATTTCGTATTTAGTTTTTCGGAAAGTCATAAAAAATATATTACTTAGAAATAAATACATTTAATAAACCCTAACATGTCATGTTCATATATAAAATTCTTTTATGGCCTCAAATTTTTCCATTTACATATATTTTAATATTTATGACATCATTTATTTTAATCGTTCGTTAATAACGTAATTACTACATCATCATTGTGTCGTAAGTAAATTTAATTATTTAATGTCTTAAAAATTATAAATAAAATACCATGATGTATGAAATATTTCTATATTTATAATGAATATTTATTAAATAATTTATCATATGTATAACCTGATTTTCAAAATGGAGTAGTAATTAAATTTTGAATTTAACACTTTTAACTCTTCTTTAGATAAATTATAATAAATGTCCTAATCTAACCCATATGAATAAAAAAGGTTCTTATTTTCATCTAATGGTTTATCATGGTTAGAAAACACTTATCCAATAGAATTAGGACCTGAGTTTGGGTAATTATACCATTAGTTTTTTACATTAATTATCATATTTACTTTAAATCCCGGTAAATGAAATACAAAATTACTATTCACCAAAAATTATTTTCATCATATTGATCAAAATTTTATTTAATGATGTCAACCGGGTTTCATGGATTTTTTAAATTCAATTCTTAAAAGAGATAAATTATATATTTTTTCTATTTACAAATGTGCCTTGAAGGTGGGTAAAAGACGTAAAAAAGTTCCATAAAATTTTATATATCTAATCATATTATGAATAGAATCTAATGAATTAAATTATACAAATATATGAATTATTTATCAATTTAAACATAAAAATAAATTTTGATATAAAAATACTTATTTAAATAAAAATTTGGGTTTAAACAATAACGTAATGTTTTTCACTATTCATCAAAAACTGAATGTTTTCAGAAAAATACAATAAATTCACCCTAAGCTAATTTTTATTTTATGAACAAAAAAATTAAGTACAATATTTTAAATAAAATTAATTATATTTCATAAAGTGGTTATTTCCATTCAAAACATATTTTTAAATGGATACTTTGATTAGTTGTGGTGTGCTAGAACTCGAAGTTGCATACAACACAAGCTATTGTATTATGAAAAGTGAAGAATACCGTGGAAGTTTGGGGTGAAAAATTATTCCCTCTTCCAAATAATTTCATCCTTGATTTTTTTAGAATATTACTAGATAAAAATATTTGGGTGGTTGTTCAACATAATTTCCTCATGTTCCCACATTTCCTCTTCCAATTTATGTTTTCTCCTGTGATCTTTTACCAGATGAGTTGTCCAATTTCTCAACAATTTTTCTCTGATATCAATAATACTAATCAGATAATCAAAATAAGACAAATCAGGTTCCAGTTCTATTTCATCATAGGTGATTACATGCATTGGGCCAGGCTTGTATTTTCTCAACAATGATACGTGGAACACATCATGATATTTGGAGAGACTTGGTGGCATTTCCAAATGGTAAGATAAAACTCTAATGCGTTATAGAATTTTGAAAGGTTTGATGTACATGGGTCTTAATTTACCATTCTTTCCGAATCGTATAACACCCTTCCATGGATATAACTTCATGAAAAAATGATCTCCCACATGAAATTCCAAATCATTCCTTCGGTTATCGAAACATATATTTTTCTTACATTAAGCTCTTTTGATGTGGGTTTGGAAAATAATATCCTTTTACATTGTTTCCCCAATATGTTCTAGGCCTACGAGTATTATTTCACCAGCACCTTCCCAACAACTTGGTGTGCTCCATCCCTTTTCATATAGCGTGTCATATGGCGCAATCCAAATACTTGAAAGGAAGCTACTGTTATAGGAAACTTCTACTTGCGGTAACTATTGATGACACATACCATGCAATTCATATGAGAAATATCTCATCATGTCTTCTAATGTTTCAATTATCCATTGTAATTGTCCATTAGTTTGAGGTTGGTAGGAAGTTCTCAAATGAAGTTCTGTACCCAGGGATTTCTGAAGACTTTTATAGAATCTTGATGTAAAACATGGATCACAATCAGAAACAATCGATAGGGGTACACCATGATGTCATTCAACATTATTAATATATAGTGTTTCAAAACATTCAGGTTTTAAATTTTTTCTTATAGCTAGAAAATGTGTGGAATTTGTAAGATGATAAATAATGACCCATATTGCATCATTCCATTTAGGAGTCTTTGGTAGCCCCATGACAACGCCCATCTTAATATCATCCCATTTCCACTCAGGTTTTTGAAGAGGTTTCATGATTATTATAGGATGTTGTCTTCCGGCCTTCACATATTGACAAACCATACATCATGAATCATAATTATAAATCTCCCTCTTCATGTTGTCCCTCCAAAAATGTTCCTTCAAATCTTTATAAGTTTATGGGACTCCAAGACGTATAGAGAAATTGTAGCTATGAGCATCATCCAAAAAATCCTTTTATAGATCAGGTATATCAAGAACACAAGGTCTCTTCCAAAATTTCAAATTTTCATCTTCATATTCTATGTCAATCAACCTCCCGTCATTCACAGTTTTAATTTTCAATTGAAAATCCTCATCATCAGTATAAAAACATTTTATAATTTATAGTAAAGATAGTTTGGAAACCATTTGAAAATATATTTACATTTAACCTTCCATGATTATTCCCATATCCATCTTTACTAGATCCATGAACATATGATCCCATTCAACTATCATCTTGTTGAGAACTCCATGATCATTTCTTCTCAAATAATATGCAACATTATTTTCCTTCCCATGGTGGTAGTGTATTATTCAATCATAATCGTCGATTTGTTTAATCCACCGCCATTGCTTCATGTTGAGTTATTTTTGTGAGAAAATAAACTTCAAACCCCTGTGATCAGTATATATCTCACATTTATCACCAAAGATATTGTGTATCTATATATTAGGAAAAAATATTACAACTCCCAACTCAATATCATGAGTCTGATAGTATTGTTCATGAATTTTCATCTACCGTGACGTATATTCAATAACTCTATATTTCATCATAATGGAATAACCAAGTCCATTATTTGAAGCATCACAATAAATAACAAACCCATCATTCCCTGATGGTAGATTCAATATAGGATCACTGAATAATCTTCTCTTCAATTATTCAAAACATTCTTCACAATTTTTTTTCCAAACAAATGCAACGCCTTTCTGTGTGATCTTGGATAATGGGTTAGACAATTGGGAAAAATTCAGGATGAAATGCTAATAGTAACCTATTAAATTAATAAACTTTTGTACATTATTTATACTCATTGATTATTGTCATTCATGGATTTCCATTCCCTTTGAATGATCAACATAGATCCCATCCTTGGAGATAATATGGCCATGAATAGAAATCTCTTGATGCCAGAATTCGTACTTGCTAAACATCCCATATAAATTATTTCATCTAATATTTTTCATCACTGTGTGCAAATGATTTTCATGTTAATTATAACTTTTATAATATACCATGATATTGAAAATAAATACCACTACAAAGGAATCTAGATATTGCCTGAATAATATATTCATTAGATCCATGAAAATAGAGGGGGAATTAGTCAGTCCAAGAGGCATTACTGTAAACTCAGAATGGCCATACCAGGTTCGAAATGTTGTCTTTAGAATGTCTTCCTTCTCCATGAAAAATTGATGATATACAAATCTATTCTCTATCCATGAAAAATATTGAGGTCTATGAATTTAATTAAATAAATAATCAACATGAGGTAGAGGATACTTTTTATTTATTTTTATAGAATTGGGGTCCCTATAGTTAATGCACAACCTTATAGATCCATCTTTCTTCATAACAAAACAATCAGGGGCTCCTGACAGAGAAACACTAGTGAGAATAAATACATTATTACTCAATTCCTCAAGTTTATTCTTTAGTTCCACTAATTCCTCAGTGTCCATTATATAAGGGGTCTTTAATATTGGACTTGATCCAGGAATTAAGTCAATGGAAAATTTAATTTCCAATTCAAAGGATGTCTAGGTAAATCCTCTAGAAACACATCAATATATTATTTCACAATAAGAATATACTCTATTCGAACATTCCTTTCCTTTCTGATAGTAATTTTAATCTCATCCCCCAAAAAATTGAATTTAGTAGAGCTAATGGCGGTAGATTTAGATGAGAATAAAACATTGATGTTTCTACTCTAAAGGTAAGATATTCCTTATCATCATCCAAAATTAAATCCAACTTCTTATTCTTCAATAAATATTCACATCATGGTATGAAACCCAATTCATATAGAGGATTATATCAAATTCAATCATGGGTATGTCAATAAGAAAAGATAACAAAGCACGTTTATATGCCATAATGGTAACTGATTGACAAAACTTTGTTGTGATGATACATCGCTTAGGAATTTTGACTAAAAACTCCCTTGTTAAGTCAAATTAGAAATATATAAGTTTCATTGAAAACTGGGATGATATGAAAGAATGCAATGATCTACAATAAAATAATGCATTTGATAATTTTGAGGAAATGATGAGAGTACCTGCCACCACGTCATTCAAAACATCATCCTGAGCAGTTGTGATCGTATAAGCTTGGACATTCTCACTTGTCCTTTTATGAGGAAGGTTTTATTGATTCTTAGGACATTAATTTTCATAATTCTCTATTTATTTACAATTTTAACATTCAAAAATGAATGCCACTTCTTTCCCTTGCAATAACGAGCTTGGTGAATGTTTTCTCCACACTTGTAACAAACTACCTTCCCCATTAGGTATGTACCAAGATGATTAATCACACAGTTACAATAGTATGGAAAATCAACTTTTCCATTCTTCCCTTTATTTCCTTTTTTAGGGTATTTAGAAGATCTCTTCTTCCCTTTCTTTTCTTTTAAGTCATAAGTAATAGAGAATTATTTTTTCTATCTTGATATCACATGATACTATATATTATTACAATGAGCAGGATTGTGAGAGTAATTCTCGATAGAGAAATGATTTTAACCCATAAAATAAAAGTTCAATCATACTTCTTGGGTTACATGTATAATCAGCATCATGCCTTTCTTTCCTTTTAAAATTAGCCTCATACATTGAGACATTCTCATCCTCCTTTTTCCTCAGACTCAAAAATTGACTTTCTATATACGCTAGATGTTTACGAGGAATGTATTTTTCCAAAAAAAATGATAATTAATCTCTGTCCATTCCATATTTGATACATCTTCATACCGCTTTGTGATTTTAATTAATGACCACCACTGTTATGCATCATTTGTGAGGTGATAAACTACCATGAAATCTTTTTCTCATTCTCTACTCACCAAAGCCTGTTATATTTTCTCTCAGAAACTAATCCCTTGATCAACTGAAAATTAATTTGTAGTCCTACTGAATTTTGGTGGTGTCTTCTTCATGAAACGGTCTAACATTCATCCTCCATGTCATAGATCAGGGTGCTCTATACGATTAAGGTTATTATTCATAACCTAAGTGAGTTGTCCTAGTATGGTTATAAGATGTTCAGCACCGGTTGTTTCACTAGTTCCACAATAATTATCTTTATTAGGAGGAAAATCCCTACATGGATTATGTGTGTTTATATGATTTCCTTTCCTTCCACTAGGCACCATTTCTTAAAAATGGAAAACACTATGTTAGTTTATGTATCACAATCCATTATTTCTAAACATGAAAAATAAATAAACATATATTAAAAAGATTATGCATATAATCCATACAAAATGTTTTCATTGGTGAATTATTTACTCATAAATGGTTTATAATGTTTTGTAGGGAAAAGGTAAATTATCCTAAGAATATCCCCCAGGAGTGTCAAACCAGGTGCACAGTAAGGCCCATGGTCATGTACCAGGATACCCCTCGTCAAGCCTAAAACTCCTTGTTGGAGTTTTCACCCATATATACATTTGTGCAAAAACCATTCCCACTTGTAGTATCCAGACATGATTTTTTCCTTGGAAAACCAACATAATATCTACATTACCAAATATTTTGGATGTTCTTTTATAATAATCCTTAAATTCTATCATATGGTAATGTTCAATAAAAAGAGATCTTATAAATATAGTTTCTAATGTTTCTACCAAACATCCTCTAATACCAACATTAATTTCATGACCCCAGTTATAAAGTGTCAGCGCATTATTACATAACATTGACATGATCACAAGAGATCATTTTCTGAATGACCGATCAGTTTATTAGCATAGAAAGTACTAGATATATACATAATATTTTATATTACATTATGATATGAAAAAATCAACATTGTGTCTCCTTTGGAAAAACCCATATCCCTTATCCTATATATTAAGGTCAATCATAATATACTTCTTAGCATCCTGGAAAAAATAAGACATAATAAAGGGGTGAGCTCAGATGCTCAGTAAGGATAACAACATTGAGGAAACTATCATAAATAATCTTAAACATTTAAGGTAATGTTTAAGACTAAAAATCAATACTTTTAGACATACACTTCAACATAATATAAAAAATATAAATCCAATAATTCCATTTACTTATTAACATGGATAATATACTAGTCAAATAATAACATGTAATGTCAACGAATAATTTCAGAATGATGGAATGCATAATAATGGACATCATAACCACATAGTCAAGGCCTACTTCCAAGACTAAAAAATTTGTCAAGGCCTTGTTCCAAGACCCTAGATTGTTTCATGAGACCTACCAATGCATAGAGGGTCTATAAAGGGCCCCACAAATCACTTACTAAGTCAATTTCATTCCTCATATGAAAGGGATGAACCATAACATAAACATTCCACTACGGGAAAAATGGGTATTTGCGACGGGTTATTTGCGACGGGGGTATTTGCCCGTCGCAAATAAGTAGCCTTTTGCGACAGGATATCATTCCCCATCGTAAAAGGACTGGAACCCTTTGCGCGCCAAATCGCGGGAAACATATTTGCGACGGGGGAATATTCCCGTCGCAAATAACCGCCGGCTGTAAAAGGTATTTGCGACGGGAATATTCCCCCGTCGCAAATAGTATGTCGGCAGGTGGTTATTTGCGACGGGACCCGTCGCAAATAACTATTTAACCGTTGACCGTAATAAATGCTGGTTAAGGTATTTGCGACGGGATACCCATCGCAAATGGGCCCGTCACAACTAATCTAACCTATAAATACCCCATCCGTTTTTTTCAAATCATTCTCAAATTCCATCTTCTTCTTCTCTCAAAATTTTATTTCTACAGTTCAGTTTTTCTCAAGTTTAATTTTATTCTCTGGAGTTGATATTGAAGTTTTGAAGAATGACCAGAGATCAACCTCAGATCAATTTTCAAGGTATTTATATTTATTTTATTTTAATATTTATTTTTAATGTTTTATTAGTTTTAATTATTCTTAATTAGTTGTAATTTAATTATGTTTACATTGTTTTATTACTTAATAATTAGTAATAAATACTAATAATTAGGAATAATAACATTATTTTATTATTAATATATTTTATTATTAATATTAAAATAATATAATTTTTTATATATATACAATTCTCTTTTCATCTGTGTGTTTGCTGTCTTCACATGTATTATTTGTATATGGAGATAGAAAACACACAGAGGAAAGGAAAATTGTATATAAATTAGAAAATTATATTATTTTAATATTAATAATAAAATATACTAATAATGTTATTATTCCTAATTATTGGTAATTATTCGTAATTATTGGTAATTATTCATTTAATTACTCATAATTAAGAACAATTACCAACAATTACCAATAATTAATAATAATTAGTAATAATTAGTAATAATTAGTAATAATTAGTAATAATTAGTAATAACTACCAATAATTGGTAATAATTAGTAATAATTAGTAATAATTAGTAATAATTACCAATAATTAGTAATAATAACCAATAATTAGTAATACTTACCAATAATTAGTAATACTTACCAATAATTAGTAATAATTACCAATAATTATTAATAATTATTTATAATTATCAATAATTAGTAATAATTAGTAATAATTATTAATAATTATCAATAATTAGTAATAATTATTAATAATTACTAATAATTACCACTAATTAGTTATAATTAAGAATAATTAGTAATAATTAAGAATAATTAGGAATAATTACCAATAATTACCAATAATTACTAATAATTAGGAATAATTAGTAATAATTAGTAATAATTAGTAATAATTAGTAATAATTAGTAATAATTAGTAATATTTAGTAATAATTAGGAATAATTAGTAATAATTAGGAATAATTAGTACTCGCTCGTGCTATTGCACGGCATATTCAATTAGAGGTTTTTCTTTTAATAAGAGATTAATATTTATAAAATTTGAGAAGAAACAGTAATGTTGAACAAATTATAATTAGAAAGTAATGGTGTATGATAATAAAATAATGGTGCATAGAATATGATGAAACTATTCAAATAGTTAACATATAATAATGATAGAGTAAGATTATATGAACTTTTAAATTTGGAGGAAAAAGATTTGAATTCATTTTCAATTTTGATCAAAATAACTATAATGCGGGAAATTAAATATAAAGTGAAAGTTAAATCAAAGATAAGAGAGTGGTTGTAATAATAAAAATAGGAAATGTGAAATTAAATGAAATAATAATATATTGAATGAGTGGGTTGAAAAGGAAAAAAGAAAACGGAATGAAACTATTCATTATGTATATTGAACAATATGGAATGAAGAACGTGGAGATCATAGACCAAGATGAAATGAAAGGTGAAATTTAATAAAATAAATAGATGAATACATAAACTTGACACCCACATGCAGCCCTTGAGTATATGCGTTTTCTCTCTCGAGATTCTCCCTCAGCACCCTAAGAATATTATTTGATCTATTCTGGGATGTGAAGTCTTTAGCAGGCCTGAAAGACATAGAACCCCCAAATTCATTGTACCTGTCAACAAATGGAAGAGGTATGTGATAAACAGATGAGATTTGATGGAAAAAACTACAGAGAAAATAAAATGAATCTCAGACTATGAGTGTAACACCCGAGATTTTTATGAGTAATATTTTGTTTTTATATATCATCAAAGGAATCTTTCACTACATACTTTCTTGGCTTGCTTTACACGCAATCGTGACCTTCCTCGATAGCTTGCGTCGTACGCAATACCGAGTTTCACTAAAAACGATATGCTATTAAAATAAAACTAGTCGTTATGAATAGTAAAAATCACTTTTTAAAATTTTATAAATTTTATTTTTCAAAATGGACTTCATTTTTGTTTTCGGAATACCGAAATTATCCTAGGGTAAAATTTTGGTATTTTTCTGAAAACTTTCAATTTTTGATGAATAGTGAAACCACTAAGTGGTAGGTTAAAAACTGAATTTTGCATAAAACTTAATTTTACCGCTTCTGTGAATGGAATTTCGAAAATTTGACAGACACGGTTAATATCAAGGACTAAAATGTGGTTTAATGAGATGAAAATAATTTTTGGTGAATAGTAACTTTTTACTTTTTTTTACCACGGTTAATAGTAAATAGGGTAACTAAGGGTAAATATGATATTACTATTACCCTAACACATGTCCTAATTCTATTGGATAAGTGTAATTCGACCAAAAACAACCTTATGAATATAATATGACCATTGAGGTCCACTTGGATTAGATTATGACATTTAATATTATTGTATTTAATGAATAGTTAAAATAGTTAAAATCAAAGTTTAATAACTAAAACATTTTTAATATAGGGTTATGCATAAGATAAATTCGACTATAAATATTCATTAGAAAGCTAAAAATATTTCCTAAATAATGGAAGTTTATTTGTAATTTTTAGACATTAAATAATTTAATTTATTTATGACACAATGATGATGCAGTAATTATCTTATTAATGAAATATTGACATAATTCATGTTATAAACACAAAAATAAATGTAATTTGTGACTTTTTATGAATTCCACTACTTTTCTAGGTTACTATGATATATTAGTGTTGATTTAATCAACTTGTTTCGAACATATAATTCTGTTATGACTTTTACAAAAATCATAAATCAAATAGTGTCAAAATTGACACAAAATAGTTTTTAAATCAAATATTATATTATTAATTGTTATTTTATTCCTAAAAATCTAAGGATCGGCCAAATGACTTAGATAAGGATATATATATTAATAATAAACAATTTGGGGTTCGTTTGGCATGTTATAGTAAGTGTATTAACCATATAGTGAAAGAAAACAAAAAGACACGTTAAAAGATAAATTATTTAACTTAGAGTTAAATCTAATTGATAAGTTTAAAATAATACCCTAAACTTATCTAAATCCTATTGGTTGATAGGATTGCGACCCATACCCACTTTAGCTTCGAAATAAGACCCTTTGGAACCATTATAAACCGATTTTGACTTTAATATAAAATAATATTTTGAGATATTCCTAAGGTGCCCCTCTCCTCCCTTATAAAAGGACACCTCCTCCCCCTCCTCCTCACACCAAAATTGAGCACTCAAGCTCTGCCAACCCCTACCATTTTCCCTCTCCACTTCCCTAGAATATTCCTAGAGGTTCTGGTCTTCTTCAAAGACCAATCCCAGTTCCCTAAGTGGATGATTCAAAGAGGCGTTCCAAAGAAGAGGTAATATCCATTACCAATCTTTTCAATTTCTTTCTTCTTCAACTTCTTCTTCTTTAGTTGTTTCATGATAAAGTAATAACATCAGTATTACTTACATACTGATATGTTATTATAAATATGAAACAACCCTAATTCACCTTCTATCCATCCCACAGAAAAATGAAATCACCGCGCGTGCATACGTACGGAATACCGTCTCCACGCCGTAGTGTAATCTATTTTCCACCACCACCTTACAAGTATGGGTATAATGGTGTAATGAGTAAATATTTATGATTATTATAAATTAATATTGATACTGAAATAATATATATATACTCCAATACAATTCCACGATCATAGGAACGATATCATCACTCGTGCGTACGTACGGAATACCTTCTCCACGATGTGATGCGACTCGTTCTACATGATCATCATTACATAGTAATTATATAAATGAATTGAATGAATAAATATGATATATGTTACACTAATACCATTCTGGATATAAGGTATCTATATCCTTAAAAGAAGAATAAGAATTTATTCGGCAAAACACGCATAAGAACAAAAGGCAATAAAGACCCGAGTAACAAGTAACAATGAAATAATACTAACAAGAAGCTAATAATATGACCATATATGATATCATATCAATATGTATGATTCTGGAATAAGTCAATAACATTATTTAAACCATTATATAGGAGCTTCGGACACATACAATGAAAATCGGACCTAAGGTAAGGGAAATATCGCAATCTCATTTTGATCCGATATTGTTTATTCGTAAGTATTTACTGGGGTGTATTTTATCATCCACATCCATGTTTCATCAATATGTAATAATATTTACATCCACCTACAATTGTTTAAATCCATTTTTACCCTTCGGTGAGTTTTTAGTAATATGTAAGAAAGGAATCTTTTGTCGTTTTTCATACGAGGTACTTTTTGACTTTTCCGACAAAAGTACGAAGAATGTTTTTTTAACTTATATGGAATGAATGGATTCTTAAAACATTATTTCCAAGAAACATCCTTTACAAGTTTTCAAGTTTATTTTTAATCAACTTATTTTATTTTAAAGTTGTATGAACTTTTATGAAAGGAAAAATGTTTTTGAAGTAGAAAGGATATTTTCCTCAAGAATGGAGTTCAAGTATTTTATCAAAATTATTTCCCTTATAAGATAATAAAAGGGGTTATGTTTTTATCCCTATTATTACATTGGTTTGATTATGTTGTGATGGAAATATTTTTATGAATTACTTTATCTTATATGAATTGTTTTATGATGTCATGTTATTTAAGAATTCCATTTTTATTACATGGGTTACGCTATGATGTATGGTTTATGATTATGTGGCACACATAAGAAAGGATTCATTATAAGATGGGTGGGACCTATATCTACCTCCAATGCATTGGGTAAAGATTTTATATCTCATGAGATAGACATGGCTGGAACGGAAGGTTATTTCGGTTCAGTGATACAGGACTGAAACGAGGAGTGAACTCGGTTCAGAAAGGGACTTTGTCCCCTAAGATAGTCTTGGCAATGAGTCACAACTAACAAGAAATGATTTTCCATGATTATGTGTGCATGCCACAAAGTTTCAAGTTTTATGTTATGATTATGGGGATCTCATTTTCACTTCTATGATTTGTTCCATGTTAAGATATTATGATCTCTTTTGCAGGTTATGATTTTCAAAAATATATGATATGATTTTTATTTCCTTTATTTGCCCTTGCTGAGCATTTGAGCTCACCCTTTTATGTTTTCTTTTCCCCAGGTCAGGATGATGGATATTAAGTAGAATATGCTAATGGGACCCTAGATATGATGAAATAAATGGGAGACACTGTAGAAGATTTATGAACTAGTTGTTTATGTTTCCCAGCTTCTAAAGACACTATACCTATACGGTCCTTTGTGGTTTTGTCATATGTTGTAATAAGTGTGCTTCAATTTTGAAGTATTAACAATGTATGTAAAGTATGGGTCGTTATAGTCGGTATCAGAGGAAAGTTATAGTCAACCTTTGGAAACTAGTATGTGAAAGCCTTAGTAATAACCCTAAGGATAAGTCTATACATAAAACACAATCTTAGTGTTTTAGAAATGGCCATGAATACCCAAGGATAAAACCTTAAGTGTGAAATTTTATCCTTGATTATGTGGTTTTCCTATTGTAATTAGTGTTGCTCACACTATTCTTCTTGGTTTTAGTCAATGGCTGGAACCCGAAGGAACCGTGTTAATGCGGAATGCGATGGGCAATGCAATGATTGTCCCCCTGAGCAACCAAACGATATAGGAGCTGGAATGCAAAATCTTGTAGCCATGCTCACACAACTTTCTCAAACTATGAATCATGCAGGACTTCCAAACGAGCAATGGAAGGAGCAACATTCTGTTGAATCCTTCATGAGGAAGCGTCCACCTTCTTTCAGCGGGTCTACTGATCCATTAGTTGCTGAACAATGGATTAGTACTACTGAAAAGATATTTTCAGTTCTTCAATGTTCTGACCATGATAAATTCATCCTAGCAGTGTATCGTTTGGAAGGAGATTCTGATCAATGGTGGAATATTATTAAGAATACGAGGCAAAGGGATGAAATTGAGTCTATGGAATGGGACGAGTTCAAGAACTTATTTTTCAATAAGTACTTCCCTCGTATTCTCCGAACAAAGATGGAGAAAGAGCTTCTTGAACTGAAGCAAAGGGATGATGAATCTGTTGGTACCTATGAAGAAAACATTACAAGACTTTAAAGGTACTCTTCTGGTATTATTATCCAACCTGAGAGTAAGATCGATCGATTCTTTAGTGGCTTAAAACCAAGTCTTCGAAGGGCGTTATCCATAAGGTACTTCAATAGCTACGAGGAAATCATTCTATGTGCTCTCAAAGTCGAGATGGAGATCGGAGTAACCCATCAGTCACATGGGATTGATAAGAAGAGGAAGATGGAATTCAAAGGAAAATCTAAAGAGCACACTGAAAAGAAGATGAGCTTTCCCTTATGCTCAAAGTGTGGAAAGAAACATGGAGGGATTTGTCTTAAAGGGACAAGTAAATGTTTCAAATGTTTAAAGGAAGGTCATCTGGCATTTGAATGCCGTGGTAATGGGAAGAAGATGTCTAATGATGCAAACAAAGGAAGGGATACACAGAATGAACCTACTACACTTCAATGTTTCAAGTGCAAGGAGATGGGGCATTATTCCAATCAATGCCCAAATCCAAGGGTTGATTATGATGGTCGACGTCAAAAAAATCTTATGGCTAAAGACAAAGGAAAGTCACATGCAATTTCTATCAGCGATGTGGAATACGATAACGAAGTGGTGAAAGGTACACTTACCATCCACTCTAAAGTAGCAAATGTTTTATTTGATTCTGGATCCACCCACACTTTTATTTCTGAAAAATTTTCTAAGGGTATCACTGTATTACCTCAACAATTAGATGTTGAGTTAGCTGTGACAACACCTAATGGCACAATAGTCGCATCAAAAGTTTATAATTCTTCTCCGATCGAAGTTTGTGGGAAAGTGCTTCCTGTAAATCTTGTGATCCTTCCTTTAGTGGAATTTGATGTGATTCTTGGCATGGATTGGATTTCTCTACATGGATCTCATATCAATTGCCAAAGATGGGAAGTCACATTTCGTATTCCAGATCAATCTACGATCGTCTATCAATGCAAGGATGAACATAACCTTCCCGTGGAAATTTCTTCCATCTTATCGGTCTTGATTCCACTAAATGAAGGTTATTTATCTCAAATGGTTGGTGAGAAACTCACGATTAAGAATATTCCCATCGTAAGGGAGTTTGATGATGTCTTTCCGGAGGAATTACCGGGTCTTCCACCAAATCGTGAAGTTGAGTTTTCAATAGAACTCGTACCAGGCACTTTGCCAATTTCAAAGACACCTTATAGAATGGCCCCAATTGAGTTGCAGGAATTGAAGAAGCAACTCCAAGAGAATCTTGATAAGGGATTCATATGCCCTAGTGCGTCACCTTGGGGAGCACCTGTTCTATTTGTTAAGAAGAAAGATGGATCAATGAGACTCTGCATTGATTATCAAGAACTTATCAAGATCACTATCAAGAACAAATATCCTCTCCCACTCATTGATGACTTATTTGACCAACTACACGGAGCTCAATACATTTCCAAGATTGATCTTCATTCAGGGTATCATCAATTAAGGGTCAAAAGGGAGTATATAGCAAAGACGACTTTCCGTACAAGGTATGGACACTATGAATTTATAGTGATGCCATTTGGTCTTACTAATGCCCCTGCTATCTTCATGGATCTAATGAATAGAGTCTTTAGAGACTATCTTGATCAATTTGTGGTAGTATTTATAGACAATATTCTTGTCTATTCAAAGAGCAAGGAAGAGCATGAAGATCACTTGAGAATTATATTGAAGACCCTGAGAAAGGAGAAGCTTTATGCCAAATTTACCAAGTGTGAATTTTTGCTTCAAAAAGTTGCATTTTTGGGTCACATAACCTCAAAAGAGGGGATATCTGTGGATCCAGCAAAAACAGAGGTTATCGAAAGATGGTCGAGACCAACAATAGTAACTGAGATCCGAAGTTTTCTTGGTTTGGCTGGATATTTTCGACGTTTTGTAAAATATTTTTCACGATTATCTAATCCACTCACCAAGTTGACTCGGAAAGGAGTTAAGTTGGTCTGGACAGAGGAATGTGAAGAGAATTTCAAGGAGTTGAAAAGAAGGTTATCCAATGCACCTGTGCTCACACTGCCTTGTAGTGGAGAAAGGTGTGTGATCTACAGTGATGCATCCAAGAAGGGATTGGGGTGTGTTCTTATGCAAAATGATATGGTGATAGCTTATGCCTCACGACAGTTGAAAATCCATGAGCAAAATTACCCAACACATGATTTGGAGTTGGCTGCGGTAATCGTTGCATTAAAGATTTGGAGGCATTACCTTTATGGTGAAAGGTGTGATATTTATACTGATCATAAAATTTTAATGTATATTTTCACACAAAAGGAGCTGAATATGCTCCAAAGAAGATGGTTGGAGCTGATTAAGGATTATGACTGCTCAATCCATTACCACCCTGGGAAAGCAAACAAGGTGGCAGATGCATTAAGTCGACAAGACCATGCTAGTTTATCCATGATGAGGATCAAAAAGGATCCAATATTTATGGATTTACAAAAAATGGATCTTGGAATTATAATGGAAGGGGAAAATTATTATCTTTCTCAAATGAATGTTCAACCATCTATACATGTGAAGATTAAAGAGGCACAGAAATTAGTTGTCGAGTTACAAAAGATGGTGAGAAATGTTCCTGAATTCAACCTTGATTATGATGGGATAATAAAGTTCAGGAATCGGGTTTGTGTTCCTCCCATCCCCGAATTAAAGAAGGAGCTGCTGGATGAGGCTCATAGTTCTTCATTCTCTATTCATCCTAGAAGCACGAAGATGTATAGGGACCTGAAAGAGTACTTCTGGTGGGATGGCATTAAAAGAGATGTTGCTGAATATGTCTCTCGATTCTTGGTTTGTCAACAAGTTTAAGATGAGAGACAAAAGTCTAAGGGGATGTTACAACCATTACCCATACCCGAATGGAAATGGGAAAACATCACTATGGACTTTGTCATAGGACTTCCTAAAACATCCAAAGGCAATAATGCTATTTGGGTCATAGTTGATCGTCTTACAATGTCTGCACACTTCATTGCTATTAGTGAGGATTTCTCTCTAGATCAACTTGCCAGGATATATGTAAAGGAAGTGGTAAGATTGCATGGAGTACCACTTTCTATTATATCTGATCGGGATCCGAGATTTACCTCGAAGTTCTGGCGAAGTCTTCAGCATACTCTGGATACAGAGTTGAGTTTCAGCACTTCTTATCATCCTCAGACAGACGGTCAGTCTGAGAGAACAATTCAAACCCTAGAAGATATGTTGAGAGCTTGCTCCATGGATTTCAAAGGAGGTTGGGATCAACACCTACCTTTGGTGGAATTTTCTTATAATAATATCTTTCAATCTAGTATTCAGATGGATCCTTATGAAGCTCTATATGGAAAGAAATGCAGGACTCCAACTTGCTGGGATGAAGTTGGGGAAAGAAAGCTATTAGGCCCTGATCTCGTTGATGAAATGGCAGAAAAGGTCAGATCTATTCAACAACACATAAGAGCAGCTCAGAGTCGACAGAAAAGTTATGCCGACAACCGAAGAAAAGACCTAGAGTTTGAAGTGGGTGATAAAGTGTTCTTACGAATATCTCCCGGGAAGAGGGTTATGAGATTTGGAAAGAAGGGGAAGTTGAGCCCTAGATATATCGGTCCTTTCGAAATACTGGATCGTGTTGGGAAGGTAGCTTACCGATTGGCGCTTCCACCGAATCTCTCTCAAGTTCACAATGTGTTCCATGTATCTCTCCTGAGAAAGTACATACCTGATCCTTCACATGTACTCAGCTCAGAAGTTGTACCGCTGGAGCAAGATCTTTCTTATGAAGAAAAACCGATAGAGATTCTGGATCGTAGCGAAAAAGTCCTACGAAACAAGACCACTCGATTCGTTAATGTTTTATGGAGGAACCACCAATTAGAAGAAGCTACATGGGAGCTTGAGGATATGATGAGGGAGAAGTATCCTCATCTGTTTGTTACAAAGTGACGAATTTCGAGGGCGAAATTCTTTTTAAGGGGGGTAGAATTTAACACCCGAGATTTTTATGAGTAATATTTTGTTTTTATATATCATAAAAGGAATCTTTCACTACATACTTGCTTGGCTTGCTTTACACGAAATCGTGACCTTCCTCGATAGCTTGTGTCGTACGCAATACCGAGTTTCACTAAACAATGATATGCTATTAAAATAAAACTAGCTGTTATGAATAGTAAAAACCACTTTTTAAAATTTTATAAATTTTATTTTTCAAAATGGACTTCGTTTTTGTAATCGGAATACCAAAATTAGCCTAGGGTGAAATTTTGGTATTTTTCTGAATACTTTCAATTTTTGATGAATAGTGAAACCACTAAGTGGTAGGTTAAAAACTGAATTTTGCGTAAAACTTAATTTTACCGCTTCTGTGAATGGAATTTCGAAAATCTGACAGACACGGTTAATATCAAGGACTAAAATGTGGTTCAATGAGATGAAAATAATTTTTGGTGAATAGTAACTTTTTACTTTTTTTACCACGGTTAATAGTAAATAGGGTAACTAAAGGTAAATATGATATTACTATTACCCTAACACATGTTGTAATTCTATTGGATAAGTGTAATTCGACCAAAAACAACCTTATGAATATAATATGACCATTTAGGTCCACTTGGATTAGATTATGACATTTAATATTATTTTATTTAATGAATAGTTAAAATAGTTAAAATCAAAGTTTAATAACTAAAAAATTTTAATATGGGGTTATACATAAGATAAATTCGACTATAAATATTCATTAGAAAGCTAAAAAGATTTCCTACATAATGGTATTTTATTTGTAATTTTTAGACATTAAATAATTTAATTTATTTATGACACAATGATGATGCAGTAATTATCTTATTAATGAAATATTGACATAATTGAAGTTATAAACACCAAAATAAATGTAATTTGAGTCTTTTTATGAATTCCACTAATTTTCTAGGATACTATGATATATTAGTGTTGATTTAATCAACTTGGTTCGAACATATAATTCTTTTATGACTTTCACAAAAATCATATATCAAATAGTGTCAAAATTGACACAAAATAGTTTTTAAATCAAATTTTATATTATTAATTGTTATTTTATTCCTAAAAATCTATGGTTCGGCCAAATGACTTAGATAAGGATATATATATTAATAATAAACAATTTGGGGTTCTTTTGGCATGTTATAGTAAGTGTATTAACCATATAGTGAAAGAAAACAAAAAGACACGTTAAAAGTTAAATTATTTAACTTAGAGTTAAATCTAATTGATAAGGTTAAAATAATACCCTAAATTTGTCTAAATACTATTGGTTGATAGGATTTAGACCCATCCCCGCATTAGCTTCGAAATAAGACCCTTTGGAATAATTATAAACCGATTTTGACTTTAATATAAAATAATATTTTGAGATATTCCTAAGGTGCCCCTCTCCTCCCTTATAAAAGGACACCTCCTCCCCCTCCTCCTCACACCAAAATTGAGCACTCAAGCTCGTCCAACCCCTACAATTTTCTCCTCTACACTTCCCTAGAATAATCCTAGAGGTCCTGGTCTTCTTCAAAGACCAATCTTAGTTCCCTAAGTGGAGGATTCAAAGAGGCGTTCCAAAGAAGAGGTAATATCCATTACCGATCTTTTCAATTTCTTTCTTCTTAAACATCTTATTCATTAGTTGTTTCATGATAAAGTAATAACATCAGTATTACTTACATACTGATATGTTATTATAAATATGAAACAACCCTAATTCACCTTCTATCCATCCCACGGACAAATGAAATCACCACGCGTGCGTACGTACGGAATACCGTCTCCACGCCGTGGTGTAATCTATTTTCCACCACCACCACCTTACAAGGATGGGTATAATGGTGTAATGAGTAACTATTTATGATTATTATAAAGTAATATTGACACTGAAATAATATATATATTCCAATACAATTCCACGATCATAGGAACGATATCATCACTCGTGCGTACGTACGGAATACCGTCTCCACGATGTGATGCGACTCGTTCTACATGATCATCATTACATAGTAATTATATAAATGAATTGAATGAATAAATATGATATATGTTACACTAATACCATTCTGGATATAAGGTATCTATAACCTTAAAAGAAGAATAAGAATTTATTCGGAAAAACACGCATAAGAACAAAAGGCAATAAAGACCCGAGTAACAAGTAACAATGAAATATTACTAACAAGAAGCTAAGAATATGACCATATATGATATCATATCAATATGTATGATTCTGGAATAAGTCAATAACATTATTTAAACCATTATACAGGAGCTTCGGACACGTACAAAGCAAATCGGACCTAAGGTAAGAGAAATATCACAATCTCATTTTTATCCGAGATTGTTTATTCGTAAGTATTTACTGGGGTGTATTTTATCATCCACATCCATGTTTCGTCGATATGTAATATTATTTCCATCCACCTACAATTGTTTAAATCCATTTATACCCTTCGGTGAGTTTTTAGAAATATGTATGAAAGGAATCTTTTGTCATTTTTCGTACGAGGTACTTTTTGACTTTTCCGACAAAAGTATGAAGAATGTTTATTTTAACTTATACAGAATGAATGGATTCTTAAAACATTATTTCCAAGAAACTTCCTTTACAAGTTTTCAAGATTATTTTTAATCATCTTATTTTATTTTAAAGGTGTATGACATGTTATGAAAGGAAAAATGTTTTTGAAGTAGAAATGATATTTTCCTCAAGAATGGAGTTCAAGTATTTTATCAAAATTATTTCCCATATAAGATAATAAAAGGGGTTCTGTTTTTATCCCTATTATTACATTGGTTTGATTATGTTGTGATGGAAATATTTTTATGAATTCCTTTATCTTATATGAATTGTTTTATGATGTCATGTTGTTTAAGAATTCCATTTTTATTACATGGGTTATGCTATGATGTATGGTTTATGATTATGTGGCACACATAAGAAAGGATTCATTATAAGATGGGTGGGACCTATATCTTCCTCCAATGCATTTGGTAAAGATTTTATATCTCATGAGATAGACATGGCTGGAATGGAAGGTTATTTCGGTTCAGTGATACAGGACTGAAACGAGGAGTGAACTCGGTTCAGAAAGGGACTTTGTCCACTAAGATAGTCTTGGCAATGAGTCACGACTAACAAGAAATGATTTTCCATGATTATGTGTGCATGCCACAAAGTTTCAAGTTTTATGTTATGATTATGGGGATCTCATTTTCACTTCTATGATTTGTTCCATGTTAAGATATTATGATCTTTTTTGTAGGTTATGATTTTCAAAAAGATATGATATGATTTTTATTTCCTTTATTTTCCCTTGCTGAGCATTTGAGCTCACCCTTTTATGTTTTCTTTTCCCCAGGCCAGGAAGATGGATATTAAGTAGAATATGCTAAAGGGACCCTAGATATGATGAAATAAATGGGAGACACTATAGAAGATTTATGAACCAGTTGTTTATGTTTCCAAGTTTCTAAAGACACTATACCTATACGGTCCTTTGTGGTTTTTTCATATGTTGCAATAAGTGTGCTTCAATTTTGAAGTATTAACAATGTATGTAAAGTATGGGTCGTTATAATGAGTTTAAAAATATAGTTTATCAAAAATTACTATGATAAAAATTCCTATTAATGTAGATATTATAGTTGACTCTTATGATAAACCAATAAAAATTAAAAATTTTAAGACATGTTTTCCAAGATATGTGTACTTAATTTAACCAACAACATGTATTCTTAGATATACACAATGTTGGCTGATCCTAACCCATCATGGCTGATGTTTCATTCAACAAACCACAAGAATGTAGTAATAATGTCGTAGTGGATGTTTACACTCTTCCCGACCCACATGATTTAATGCATGTGACAAACTGAAGAAAAGTTACACACAAGAAGAAAAGTTTTCTGTTAAATGATGAATTAGCAGAAATGCAGGCACAGTAAAAGGATCTGCTTTTAGAATCAGAAAATGAAAAGACTATGTTTGTGGAATAGATTGAATTCTAACGAAAAATTTGGTTGATGCTAATTTGAAAAATAATTTCCATAACATGCATAACCTTTATACAATCGCAAATCATGAATATAAAGGGAAAAAAAACTCTAAATCCATGTTTGTAGTCAAGAAACTTCAAGATGTGATTAATATTTTATTGATGGATAAAATTAAAAGCCAGAAAAATATGGATGACATTGATAAGTTGGTAACTAAGTAGAATATACATGCCCCCATGAAATATGCAGAGGAATGGAATTTAGACTTGTTGATCAAAATATTGATAGAAATCCAGAAAATAATTTCTGGATATCAAAACACTAGAAGAGTTCTTGTTGAAAATATTTCTTCTCTTCTGGATAATCAATGATAGAGATATTAATTTATACAGAGCTTCATTCCAGACCTTAATTCAATGACATGATTAAATTTTGTACATCTCAAATCAGTCATCAATTATCATGATCATCTATAGCTTAACATGCAACAAAAATTTACTCATCTTGAAAATGAAAAGGAAAATTGAGGAAATGAGACTACATATCCAAAATTCAGAACAGACCTTGAGAGAACTTTTTAAATATCTTGATATTGGGAAATCAAAACTTCTTTCATAAATCACGGCATTTTTAAAGGAAATTTCACGATTATAATCATGTTTTGTCTAAAGAAACGGAAATTGTGAGGAGAAACCGTCACTAAAACTGAAAAACATAAAATAGAACAAAAATTTCAGCATGAATTGATGACAAACATGATAAAATAACATAATAATTCTACTGAATATCGTCCAGCATCAAAAACATCTAGTATATTTCTCCTATAGCATGTGTAATAAAACTATTATGTATAAGCAATATTCAAACAAATATGTATAAGAAAACTGTTATTTATAAGCAATCTACATAGGGTTAAGTATGAGAAATTTTCAATATGAAATCTGAAAAAAAAATCATGTATAAGCAAAACATGGAAGTGGATTGCATGTTCGTATTGGTTTTCATTTGATATAATCCTCCATGTTTTCAATAAAATCATATTATGCATATTTGTGAGAAGAGTGAATAAAATGTAAATTGGGAAGACAATTTCCAAATTGACTAAGCTTGTAATTAAACAGTTTTTATCAAATTGAAATAAACATTGCACAAAGGCTACATGTTATTGATAGGGAAATTTAGCTATTGAAATAAATAAATTATCATTAATGGTGTTATATGATATGATGTGGTTAAAGATGAATATGTAAACGCTGGTAGGGAATGTAGATATTCAAACTGACTGTAAGCATTTAGTTGTTTTTTCTAAATCAAAAAAGCAGATATATATTAGAAATTTTAAGAAAATTCATTGAAAACATGGATTAACGAATATTGTAGACAGTTTAAGTGAATTTATAAAAACAAAACAACACACAAATGTCAAAAAAAATATTACTGCATGTGGATCTACCTGTGCAATTTGTTGATAGGATTAGATATGTATACTGGTGAAGACCAGTTGTTGTGCCAGTAGCCCTGAAGAGCTATATGTAACTATTAAGGGTTCAGTATCACATAGTTCTTAAGAAGAATGAATTATAGTTTATTTGTTTGTTCTAAATCTGAAAATGTAGATATGTGTTAGAAATTTTAGAAAAAATCATAGCAGACATGGATTAAAGAATAATTACCAAATATTATTGGAAATTAAAGAATAAGTACAAAATATTATTGAAAAATAAAATCATATAAACAGAAATCTAATGGTTAACATTAGCCAGTCAAGAAGAATAAATGCACTGCATGTATTTATATTTATTTTAATTTAATATTTATTTTTAATGTTTTATTAGTTTTAATTATTCTTAATTAGTTGTAATTTAATTATGTTTACATTGTTTTATTACTTAATAATTAGTAATAAATACTAATAATTAGGAATAATAACATTATTTTATTATTAATATAATTTATTATTAATATTAAAATAATATAATTTTTTATATATATACAATTCTCTTTTCATCTGTGTGTTTGCTGTCTTCATATGTATTATTTGTATATGGAGATAGAAAACACACAGATGAAAGGAGAATTGTATATAAATTAGAAAATTATATTATTTTAATATTAATAATAAAATATACTAATAATGTTATTATTCCTAATTATTGGTAATTATTCGTAATTATTGGTAATTATTCATTTAATTACTCTTAATTAAGAACAATTACCAACAATTATCAATAATTAGTAATAATTAGTAATAATTAGTAATAATTAGTAATAATTAGTAATAATTAGTAATAATTAGTAATAATTAGTAATAATTAGTAATAATTACCAATAATTAGTAATAATTAGTAATAATTAGTAAGAATTAGTAATAATTACCAATAATTAGTAATAATAACCAATAATTAGTAATACTTACCAATAATTAGTAATACTTACCAATAATTAGTAATAATTACCAATAATTAGTAATAATTATTAATAATTATCAATAATTAGTAATAATTAGTAATAATTATTAATAATTATCAATAATTAGTAATAATTATTAATAATTACTAATAATTACCACTAATTAGTTATAATTATGAATAATTAGTAATAATTAAGAATAATTAGGAATAATTACCAATAATTACCAATAATTACCAATAATTAGGAATAATTAGTAATAATTAGTAATAATTAGTAATAATTAGTAATAATTAGTAATAATTAGTAATAATTAGGAATGATTAGTAATAATTAGGAATAATTAGTAATAATTAGGAATAATTAGGAATAATTAGTAATAATTAGTAATAATTAGTAATAATTAGTAATAATTACCAATAATTAGTAATAATTACCAATAATTAATAATAATTACCAATAATTAGTAATAATTACTAATAATTAGTAATAATTACCTATAATTAGTAATAATTAGTAATAATTACCGGTAAACAGTAATAATTACCAGTAAATAGTAATAATTAGTAATAATTAGAAATAATTACCGCTAAATAGTAATAATTAGTAATAATTAGTAATGATTACCAATAATTAGTATCAACTACTAATAATTAGTAATAATTAACAATAATTAGTAATAATTACCAATAATTAGTAATAATTACCAGTAATTACCAATAATTAGTAATAATTAGTAATAATTAGGAATAATTAGTAATAATTAGGAATAATTAGTAATAATTAGTAATAATTAGTAATAATTAGTAATAATTAGTAATAATTACCAATAATTAGTAATAATTACCAATAATTAGTAATAATTACAAATAATTAGTAATAATTAGTAATAATTACCGGTAAATAGTAATAATTACTGGTAAATAGTAATAATTAGTAATAATTAGAAATAATTACCGGTAAATCGTAATAATTAGTAATAATTAGTAATAATTAGTAATAATTACCAATAATTAGTAATAATTACCAATAATTAGTAATAATTACCAATAATTACTAATAATTACCAATAATTACTAATAATTACCAATAATTACCAATAATTAGTAATAATTAGTAATAATTAGTAATAATTCGTAATAATTAGTAATAATTAGTAATAATTAGTAATAATTACCAATAATTAGTAATAATTACCAATAATTAGTAATAATTAACAATAATTAGTAATAATTACCAATAATTAGTAATAATTACCAATACTTAGTATTAATTAAGAATAATTAGTAATAATTAAGAATAATTTTCCATAATTACCGGTAAATAGTAATAATTAGTAATAATTAGAAATAATTACAAATAATTAGTAATAATTACCAATAATTAGTAATAATTACAAATAATTAGTAATAATTACCAATAATTAGTAATAATTATCAATAATTACAAATAATTACCAATAATTAGTAATAATTAGTAATAATTACCAATAATTAGTAATAATTAGTAATAATTAGTAATAATTACCAATAATTAGTAATAATTACCAATAATTAGTAATAATTACCAATAATTAGTAATAATTACCTATAATTAGAAATAATTACCAATAATTAGTAATAATTACCAATAATTACCAATAATTAGTAATAATTAGTAATAATTAGTAATAATTTCCAATAATTAGGAATAATTAGTAATAATTACCAATAATTAGTAATAATTACCAATTATTGGTAATAATTACAAATTATTGGTAATAATTACCAATAATTAGTAATAATTAGTAATAATTACCAATAATTAGTAATAATTAGTAATAATTACCAATAATTAGTAATAATTACCAATAATTAGTAATACTTAACAATAATTAGTAATACTTACCAATAATTAGTAATAATTACCAATAATTAGTAATAATTACCAATAATTACCAATAATTAGTAATAACTACCAATAATTAGTAATAATTACCAATAATTACCAATAATTAATAATAATTAGTAATAATTAGTAATAATTACCAATAATTATCAATAATTAGTAATAATTAGTAATAATTAGTAATAATTAGTAATAATTACCAATAATTACCAATAATTACCAATAATTAGTAATAATTAGTAATAATTACCAATATTTAGTAATATTTACCAATAATTAGTAATAATTACCAATAATTAGTGATAATTACCAATAATTACCAATAATTAGTAATAATTACCAATAATTACCAATAATTAGTAATAATTAGTAATAATTACCAATAATTAGTAATAATTACCAATAATTAGTAATAATTACCAATAATTAGTAATAATTAGTAATAATTAGTAATAATTACCAATTATTAGTAATAATTACCAATTATTCGTAATAATTACCAATAATTAGTAATAATCAGTAATAATTACCAATAATTAGTAATAATTAGTAATAATTACCAATAATTAGTAATAATTACCAATAATTAGTAATAATTAGTAATAATTACCAATAATTAGTAATAATTACCAATAATTAGTAATAATTAACAATATTTAGTAATAATTACCAATAATTAGTAATAATTGCCAATAATTACCAATAATTAGTAATAATTACCAATAACTACCAATAATTAGTAATAATTAGTAATAATTACCAATAATTAGTAATAATTAGTAATAATTAGTAATAATTACCAATAATTAGTAATAATTAGTAATAATTAGTAATAATTACCAATAATTAGTAATAATTACCAATAATTAGTAATAATTACCAATAATTAGTAATAATTAATAATAATTAGTAATAATTAGTAATAATTAATAATAATTACCAATATTTAGTAATAATTACCAATAATTAGTAATAGTTAACAATAATTAGTAATACTTACCAATAATTAGGAATAATTATCGATAAATAGTAATAATTAGTAATAATTAGTAATAATTAGTAATAATTAGTAATAATTAGTAATAATTAGTAATAATTAGTAATAATTAATAATAATTACCAATAATTAGTAATAATTACCAATAACTAGTACTAATTAGTAATAATTAATAATAATTACCAATAATTACAAATAATTTGTAATAATTAGTAATAATTAGTAATAATTACCAATAATTAGTAATAATTAGTAATAATTAGTAATAATTAGTAATAATTAGTAATAATTACCAATGATTAGTAATAATTATCAATAATTAGTAATAATTATCAATAATTTGTAATAATTATCAATAATTAGTAATAATTACCGATAATTACCAATAATTACTAATAATTACCAATAATTAGTAATAATTACCAATAATTAGTAATAATTATCAATAATTAGTATTAATTAGTAATAATTACCAATAATTGGTAATAATTAGTAATAATTACCAATAATTAGTAATAATTACTAATATTTAGTAATACTTTCCAATAATATTAGTACTATGAAAATAATAAAAAATTTATATAATATTAAAATTATCAATATTTGTAACATGTTTTCCGTTATTCTCAACATATTTAATTCTTAAAGGGTCAATTTTTAGGTCTATCTCAATAAAAAGTTTGCGTTAGTCGTGTATGATCTAAACTCTATAATTATCCTATCTTGAGTGTTTTTTCTAACAAATTATTCAAAACCAGTAATGATTTTATATTTTATAAAGAAATATGGAACAACAAGGTCGTCAACAGTCATTATTAGGTGACCGCATATGGATAAATCAACGTAGAAATCCAATTGGTTCTGGTTTAAATCCAGTATATGTAGAGGGTGTGGAGACTTTTTTATCATTTGCGGCATCAAATCCAGAATTTGTTTCAGAAAGAAAAAATAAAATGCCCCTGTAGAAAATGTGCATTGAGAACGTTTGACACGTTTGACAAAGTGGGAGAACATCTCTTGCGTTTTGGTTTTCAACCAGATTATGTTTTTTGGTATCAACACGGTGAACGCAGTTCCAGAGCAGGTGATACCAACTTGATTCCGGATCCATCCCGGTTTCAAGATTTAGTACATGATGTTGCAGGTTCATCTGTTCAATATACAGAAACTCTGGCTGATATAGCTTCAAATCCTGAGTTGGCACCGTCTGAATTTTATGAGTTGTTGAAGTCTGCTGAGGATGCATTATATCCTGGCTGCAAGATGAGCAAATTAGAAGCAGTTTCAAAATTTATGGCTATCAAATCAGATAATGGAATGTCAAACACCTATTTTGACTAGATATTTTCTTTGCTTAAAACACTGTTACCCGAAGGAAATGTTTTACCCGCAAATTACTATGAGAGTAAGAGGCTGGTTCGAAATTTGGGACTTAATTGTCAGAAGATTCATGCATGTCCAAATAACTGCATTTTATATTCTGGGGAAAATGAGTTGTTGGATTGTTGTCCCACATGTGGGCAACTGAGATATAAAGAATGACAACACGGGAATTCTGGTTTGATTCCTGTAAAACAGTTGAGATATTTTCCGCTTACATCCAGACTCCAGTGTTTATTCTTGTCTAAGAATACAGAGACAATGATGTCATGGAAAAAGAGAATATTTCAACCGATAAAATCTTGAATCATCCAGCCGATGGTGATTCATGGAAACATTTTGATAGAGTGCATCCATACTTTTCTTTAAAAGCTAGAAATGTTCGACTGGGCCTTTCCACTGATGGTTTCTGTCCGTTTGGATCTTATGGTAGTCAATATTCATGTTGGCCTGTTTTTTTAACTCTGTACAATTTACCTCCATGGATGTTGATGAAGGAGCCATATATCTTTTTGACTATACTAATTCCAGGACATCCGAAGAAAAATATATATGTTTATTTGAAACCATTGATTGATGAATTAAATTTATTGTGGAGTACTATTGTCAGTACATATGATGTTGCAACGAAACAATATTTCATAATGAGAGCAGCATTGATGTGGACAATAAGTGACTTCCCGGCTTATGGGATGTTATCTGGCTGGAGTACACATGGTCAGAAATCATGTCCTTACTATATGGGAGAGAACAAAGCATTTATGCTCATTCATGGAAAGAAACCTTGTTATTTTGACTGTCATCGCAGGTTTCTTCTAGCTGATCATCCTTTTCACAGAAACAGATCTCATTTCAGAAAAGGAATAGTTGAAAGGGAAGGGCCTCCAAAAATGCTATCAGGTTCGGAGTTAAAATCAGTTGTATTTTCATTACCTCCCATCACTTTTGGTCCCACAATAAACCAACAGAAAATTTCTGGTTTTGGGAAAGAACACAATTGGATTAAACGTAGCATATTTTGGGATTTTCCAGATTGGTCTGATTTGTTGGTCCGACACATGTTAGATGTCATGCATATTGAGAAGAACTGTTTTGATAATTTGTTTCATACAGTTTTGGATACGCCAGGAAAGAGAAAAGACAATGTAAATGCACGTTTAGATCTTGCCCAAATTTGCAGGCGTCAGGAATTGGAACTGTTTGAGAATGTCAGAACAGAAAGGTTATAGAAACCAAAAGCATCTTATACACTGTCTAAAGAAAACTATTTATTATTTTGTCAGTGGATTGCAGATTTGAGGTTTCCAGATGGTTGTGCTTCCAATTTGGGTAGATGTGTAAAGAATGGTAATATTACTGGATTAAAAAGTCATGATTGTCATGTTATAATGGAAAGACTGCTACCCATTTGATTAAGAGGTCTGTTGAATTCTGTGATTTGGGATTCCATAACATACATGTCTCATTTTTTTCGGGAAATTTGTGCGGCTACAGCAGATTATGATGCTCTAGGAAAACGTGAAAAAGATGTTGTTGTAATTATATGTAAACTGGAAAAAATATTTCCGCCGTCTTTCTTCGACTCAATGGAACATTTGATGTTACATTTTCCATATAAAGACAAATGTGGAGGTCCAGTACAGTTTCGATGGATGTACCCATTTGAAAGATGCATGCAAAAATTGAAAAGAAAAGTATGTAACAAAGCATCTGTTGAAGGATCTATTGCAGAAGCTTATTTGCAAGAGGAAATATCTTTTTTCTTCTCCCATTATTTTGAATCTGAGTATCCTTCAAAACACAACCGAATGGGACAGAACGAGAAGAATATTGATGAAATCGACAATCAATTATCTGTTTTCAACCAGTCAGAGCTTGGTTTTGGTGGAGTTTATGAACGCTGGCTTTCAGATGATGAATATCATAGAGCTCATACGTATGTTATACTCAAATATGAAGAGATGACATCAGTTGTACTGTAAGTGTTTATATCACTTATTCTATCATTTATGTTACAGTAAATAACTTTGGTTTTTATAGGTTGTATGATAATCATATCAAGAAACAAATTCCACAAATTACAGCAGCTGCTCTCAAAGAACGTCGACTGAAAAATTTCTCTCAGTGGTTTCAAAAACTGGTAACATAAATTCTTTATCTTTTAGCAACTCATTCAATGTATAGTTTACTATATTGATAATTATTTCACAAATTTCCAAGTGTCTCGACATGCTGATAAAATTGACAAACGGCTGTGTGTATTGAGTAACCCACCTTCCAAACTTGTTAAAACTTATAATGCATATGTGGTGAATGGATTTCGATTCCACACACATGCATATGGGAAATCGAAAAAAACAATGAACAGTGGAGTTATCTTGAGAGGATATCATCATCGAGAAAATGAAGTTGAATTTTATGGCATACTTGATGAAATCATTGAACTCTGTTATCTTGGACAACATTACATAACCATGTTCAAATGTCGGTGGTTGGATACAGAGAGAGGCATGCATGTTCATCAGACTCATGGAATCATCGATATTAAATGTAAAAGTGTTCTCACAGTAAATGAACCATTCTTATTGGCTCAACAGGCACCTCATGTTTATTATGCAAAGTACTGTGCTACATCAAGAGACTTGACTGATTGGTGGAGTGTAATAAAAATCAAAATTCGAGACAATCAGTTTAGTCAAAGTGAATGTGCTTTCACTGATGTTCAAAGAATTGAATTTTTTCAAGAGAGTACTCAAAATCAATCTTTTTTACAAAGAGACATGAGTATCGATGATGACACCCCACATTTAAGAGTCAGTGATGACGATGATGTTAACGATGTCACATATGAATTTGAAATGGTAAGAGATGAAGAAACTGTAACTCGAATGGATATCGAAGATGTTGAGGAGGAATATAAAGACGACATTGACATATATGAAGATGATGATGAAGATGATGATGAAGATGAACACTGATAGAATTCCATGGTATTTACATACAATCATAATATGTATATATGTATATATAATAGTAATTATGAATTATTTACTAACAACATTAACATTTTTTGTTTCAGATGGATGACACCACATTTCGTGAGTTGGCGGATGCTGACCTGACTTTCGATGCGGATGAGTTGCCGCCAGATGACCCTCAGCCAGCAGGCGCTCCAGGGGGTACGCGGAGGGGGCGTGGTCTTGCACGATTGATGATTCCTGACCCCATCCCTGAGCGACGTCCACGTCTTGGGTTTGATCCACGCACACAGAGGTGTGATAACCTGTGTGATAACCTCTTGATTTGACTAAGATTTCATTAATCTATTCACATAATAAATGTTTATTATTTTTACAGTTTTCCACATATAGCAGTTGGACAGGGCAGCGCTATTTTGCGCAACTATTTCTCTCAGTCGTGGACCACATGAGAGTAGATACCCATTGATGTGCAGCAGACCATGTTCGGCCATTGGTTGGTACGTACATAAATAAATAATTTTTATTTTGAAAATTATTTCATTTATAACTTGATATTTTGATTTATTTGTAGGGTTTATGGTATCTGATCGAGGATACCATGCGTGACGCCATCCACGAGGCATGGGTGGTGGCCATGCGTGATCGCCTTCGTAAGTTTTTGCACAATTTAAGAAAAGTTGTGATGAAGAAAGCATGAGTGTCAGATTTTGACGAGTCATGTAGAGCACACCGACCAGAGTACATTTAATCCCATGTATGGGATGGATTATGTGCACACTGGTTGAGTGGTGCCTTTCAGAGGAGATCATCGGTGGGGAGGCAGAATCGGGGGAGACAGGAGGTGACTCATCGAGCTAGGAGTCGTTCTTTCAGTAATCATAGACAGCATCTGGTACGTACATTATTTATAAATATTTTATATAACTATAAATATTAACAGTTTATTTTTTTATTTTTATAGGCTGTCGAGCACCCCGATATTACGGAGTACGACGTATAACGGATGATGTATAGTGATCCTGCTACTGGGGAGCTCATAGGTGATCTTCAGCATCACATCGTGGTTAGTATTATTTGTTTTCAAGTTTAAAAATTAACTGTATATAATATATTCACAATTTTAATTTTAAATTGCAACTAAAGGAGTCATATGAGGCCGCATCGTCACAGGCCCGGCCTGAGAGTCAGGCCGAGTCATCAGATCAGACCACTGGCCGTCAGTTTGATGAGGCGACATGGATGCAGGCCACCCAGTATGCCTTCGAGAAGGGTTGGGTAGTTGGTATCAGCTCTCGAATGACTCCCGGAGATTATTATGGAAGTGATGCGATGTCGGCGTCCAGCTTGAGAGGAGCTCGTGCATCTTCTTCTGCTACACAGTATGAGGATCAGTTGCGATCTCAGACTGCACTGATAGAGAGTCTCTGACCGGAGCAGGAGCAGATGCGTCAGCAGCATGAGGAGGAGCATCGACGCCAGCAGCAGCTGTACGAGGAGTAGACGAGTCGGTGGCAGCAGCAGCATCAGGAGCAGATGGAGTACATGCACTGACTCACTCATGCTTTAGGGATGGAGTTTCCTCCACCACCATTTGCAGATCCCCCCTCCCCCCCTCCTTCAGATTAGAGTGTGTATTTATGTTATAAAATTTATGAAATCAAAATATGATTTTTTTTCTATTCGTAGTTTCTGTATCATTATAAAATATTTATTAATATTCTATTATATTTTATTTTTGAATTATAATTCTATTATTATTATATTAATTAAAATAATTTATTATTTTTATTTGTGAATTATAATTCTATTATTATATTAATTAAAATCATTTTTTAATATTTTAATATTTTTTATTTTTGAATTATTATTGGATTATTATTATATTAATTAAAATAATTTATTAACAATTTATTTTTTTATTTTTATATAGTATTTGCGACGGGATACTATTCCCGTCGCAAATAGTATTTTTATTTTTTTATTTTTTAAAAAAGAGTTTTTGCGACAGGCCCCATCGCAAATAGTTTTTTACAAATATACGGAGTACTAGTTGCGACGAGGATTCTCCCCGTCGCGGAAAAGGGCTTTAGTGATGGGCCCGTCACTAAAAATTGTTATTGCGACACCGTTTTCATCAACGGGTCATTTGCGACGGGCCCCCGTCGCAAAAATCCATTTGCGACGGGATCCCGTCGCAAATGACCCGTCACAAATACCTGTTTTTCTAGTAGTGTTTGTATTAATACTAGCATTCAAAATATTCATAAATTAACCATAAACCATGAATGGTATAAAAACAACAAATCCATGGTAAAACATGTCACAAAACATTCAATACAGTATGAAGGATTGTATCATAATAAATCAACTTCAAACAAGTGTGTAATCTAACAAAGGTTGTTGACGTAGATGAAATCATTAAAAAAATTTGAGATAAATATCTCTCTCTATATTGAAATCATTTAAATATTTCAAAATATTAAAAGAATTTTATTTTGAAAATATTGATATAATATTTTATAGGATTCTTCGAAGGAGTTATAATGGTGTAAAATAGTATCACCCAATATATAAGTTAAAAAAAATTATGACCTTAATTCATCTAAAGGGTCACAAAGTAACTTATTTGGAAAACAATGAAAATGTTTCTTTAAAAACATATTATAAAAATTCAATCAAGGGTATAAATAAATTTAAACCATAGTATAATAAAATATTGACTTTGTGGTGAAATACATTTTTAAATAACAAGGATGTTTATGATAAAGAAGTCCCAGTAGATACTTATGTACAACCAACCTCGTATAATAATGATATTTAAAATTAACCCTTACCTTGTACATTTCCTTAGTCGAGGGTATGTTACCCTCTTTTATAATAGTTAAATAATTATTAATAAATTATAGAATAACCACATATTTAAATATGATATCATATATGATCCTCTAATATTTCTTTGTTAATAATATTTCAGTAGTATCATTGTTTCTGGTGTTAACTAATTTGTTTTTGTTTATATGATTTGTTATGTAAGACATGTTTGTTATGGATAGGATGTATTTGATTCATATAAAAAATGATAATATGTTTTTAACCATTATTTTTAATCATCAAATAATTATTATTCTTGAATGGTTATGATTGGAATGAAATCTCATCCCGTCATGGAGATGGTAAGCCATATGTACGAATGATTGATAATATCATTCTATTGATGGTGATAACATATATGATGGTAAATTATATATACATAATCATTATCATTTTATATTTATTATTTACATAAATTATACTCATTATTATACTCATCCATAAAATGATGTGTTGAATAACAAACTACACCATGACATGGAGACAGAAAATTGTACGTACACACGTATGGTGAATTTTTCATTCATAGGATGGATATAATAATGATTGTGGTTTTACCATATTTATAAAAACATCGCAGTATGTACAATTTACTTGGGTTATTATTTAATTATAGAATAAACAAAGAAAAAGGAAGTGGATAAAAAAAGAACATTGAAGGAGGTGATGAAATAATTACCTCTTTTTCAGGTGATTCCTTTTGATTTGAACAAAAGGGATCCTTAGGTTGGCTTTGTAATAGAATTAAGAGCACAATGATGATGTGAGGGTAGTTGGGAGGAGATTTAAGTAGGTATGGATGATCCAAATGGCTTTGGATGTTTGAATTTAAGATAAGGGGATGTTCCCTTTTATAATAGGGGTGGGGGCATTTTAGGAAAGGATTGCAATATTAATTTATTATAAAATCATATACATTTTATAAAACCTCCAAATGGATTTATTTTAAGGATAAGGTGTGTATGGGTTGAAATAATATCATCTAATGGGTTTTATTAATCTTCAGATCACAATATTAAGCTTATATTTTATCATTAACTCTTGGTTAAATAGTTTAACATTTACCATGACTTCATGTATATTTATATTACATGGTTAATAAATATACTATTAAATTCCCAGAGAACCACAATGGGTTCATTAATAAAATATATAACCTTATATATATCCTTTTTCCTAACCTTATATTTTTAAGAGAATTTTATAATTTAATAAAATGGTATTTGTTTTAAAAACTAATTTATGTCGATTTTGACACTATTTAGTATTTGTTTTTTGTGAAAGTCATAACAAATTTATTACTTAGAAAAAAATAAATTTAATCAACCTCGAAATGTAAGACTCAAATAGAAAATACTTTTAGGGAAACAAAAGTTTCAATTTAAATCTATTCTAATATTTATAACATTAATAATTTTAATCATTCATTAATAAGGTAATTACTGCATCATCATTGTGTCAAAAATAAATTAAATTATTTAATGTCAAAAAATTATAAATAAATATGATGATATAGGAAATCTTTTTAACTTTTTAATGAATATTTACATTCTAATTTATCTTAAGAATAACCCTATATTAAAATTGTTTAGATATTAAAATTTTAATTTAACACCATTAACTCCTCGTTAATTAAAATTAAATAATTGTCCAAATCTAATCCAAATGGATAAAAAAATCTAATTTTTTTCAAAAGCATTATTCTGGTTGAAAAAAAATTATCCTATAGAATTAGGGCATGTTTTGGTGGAAATCATAAAATTAATTTCACCTTTAATTACCCAATTTTCTTTAAACTATGGTAAATGAAATTAAAAACTTACTATTCACAAAAAATATTTTTATCCTATTGAACCACATTTTACATACTAATGTCAATATTGTCTCTTAGATTTTTGATGTTCAATTCACATAAGCGGTAAAATTATGTTTTATGTAGATTTGCATATGTTCCAAGAAGGTGGGTAAAAGATGTTAAAAAGATCAATAAATTTTTTTATATCTAATCTTATTATAGAATGCAACCTATGTATTAAATTAGTATAATATTGGTATTATGTATCTATTTGGAAATTTAAATAAATTTCAATTTAAAAACAATTATTTAAATAAAAATTTTGTTTTAAACCATAACATTGTGTTTTTCACCATTCTTTAATAATTGGATGTTCTTAAAAAAATGCAAAAAATTCACCCTATTATGATTTTGATATTTTGAACCCAAAAATGATGTCCCATTTGAAAAAAGAATTAATAAAATTTATAAAATGGGTATTACTATTCATTACTACCTTTTTAAATAGCTCGTTGGATTGGTCGTGGTGTGTTATAACACAAAGTTACATACACTGAAATCTATTGTATTATTCATAGGGATGAATATCATGGAAGCTTGGGGTGTTACAAACCTTTAAAAAAAGTAGATTGTGGAATTTCCTAGACCTTCTAGTGTAATAGTATTCTGTAGTTTTCTTGGATTAGCTGGGCACTACCAACATTTTATGAGAAATTTATCATGATTATCAAAGTTCCTAACTAGGTTAACAAGGAAAGGGATAAAGTATGTCTTCATGGAATTATTTGAGGAATGCGTCAAGGGGATAAAGAGTATACTGATCAATAAACCTCAACTCACATTACCAAAAAGTGTAGAATGTTATCTGATAAAATGTGATGCTTCTAAGAAAGGCTTAGATTGTGTACTCATGAAAAATAATAATGTGCTAGACTACACCCCATTGAAGTTTATGATCGGTGAGTAGAACTACCCTGTGCATGATGTATAGTTAGAAGATATGATTGTTTCCCTAAAAATATTGTAGCATTACCTTTAGGGTGAGAAGTGTGACATATATACCGATCACAAGAGTCTTAAGTATATATTTACACAGAAGGAGATCAAAATTCATCAAAGGAGATGTCTAGAGCTAATCAAAGACTATGATTTATCTATTCACTATCAGTATATTATGGTGAAACAAGGTAGCTAATGCTCTAAGTTGAAATGAACCTTATAATCTATCCATTTTGTGGATTGATAAAGACCATATCATAATAGATATGAAAACTATGAGTTTGGAAATCATAAAGGTAGGGGATACATCCTATCATGCCCAAATGATTTACCAACCATCTATCCAAGAGAATATTGATGTGGCCCAAAGGAATGATCTGTATTTTCAAAAGAGTGTGAATATAGTAATAGAAAATTCCGATGGGGTGTTAGCCGAGTTGTACCCGCTGGTTGTACCCCTCGCTCTCCGTGGGAACTGACCTAGGCTCGAGTCCCGCCAGACTCGGACACTGTGCGTATTATGCACAGGGCGATTCAAAACCATTGGCCTAGTCGGGGAATGTGCGGCGCGCTCTGGCATGGCAGGGGCCCCCAGTGGGAGACGAGCGTTACCCTTACACACGTTTTAGGGTCGGGCACTGGGGTTCACTATATGTTACACAAGAGCACACCATATGGTTCTTCCATTAAATATACCAACCCAACCTATAAGCCGATGAGGTGTTAGCCAAGTGGTACCCGCTGGTTGTACCCCTCGCTCTCCGTGGGAACTGACCCAGGCTCGAGTCCCGCCAGACTTGGACACTGTGTGTATTATGCACAGGGCGATTCAAAGCCATTTTCCTACTCGGGGAACGTGCGGCGCGCTCTAGCATGGAGGGGCCCCAGTGGGAGACGAGCGGTACCCTTACACACGTTTTTTCCATGGGGTGTTAGCCGAGTGGTACCCGCTGGTTGTACACCTCGATCTCCGTGAGAACTGACCCAGGCTCGAGTCCTGCCAGACTCGGACACTGTGCGTATTATGCACAGGGCGATTCAAAGAAATTTTCCTAGTCGAGGAACGTGCGGCGCACTCTGGCATGGCGGGGCCCCCAGTAGGAGATGAGCGTTACCCTTACACACATTTTAGGTAAACAAATTTTTCCCATGGGGTTTTAGCCGGGTGGTACCCGCGTGTTGTACCCCTCGCTCTCCGTGGGAACTGAGCCAGGCTCGAGTCCCGCCAGACTCGAACACTGTGCGTATTATGGACAGGGCGATTCAATGACATTTGCCTAGTCGAGGTACGTGCGGCACGCTCTGGCATGGAGGGGCCCCCAGTGGGAGACGAGCGTTACCCTTACACACGTTTTGCACATGAGCCTTAGCCCGGTTGGTAAGGACTCCGTAAGTGCATCCAAGCAACCAGGGATCAAATCCAGGAGGAGGCAGGATTTCCGGGTTACTGTAGCAGGAACTGTAGCTGGAACTGTAGTAGGTACTGTAGTGGAAACTGTAGCAGGCACTGTTTGGCACTGTAGCAGCCGGGAATATGCCTCCGTTTGGGACTACATGCCACCGATTTGGTCCCTGAGTCCTTTAAGGCGTTCGGGCCACCCAGGCATTCGGGTCAGTATGGCCTTTGGGCCACCTCAAGGCCTTCGAGCCACCATAAGTGCAGATGCAATCCAGACAACTACAAGGAACAAACTCTATAAGGATGATGAGAAAGGAGCTTCCACCAAGCAGAAGCTAAACGGATTGCAAGAATGAGAGGGTATGGCACTTTCCATCGGGACAAGCCTATGCATGCATGGGAAAGCCTAGCCGAACAGCCATGCGAAGGTGGAGAGATGATTTCACGATGAAGATGCTAGGGAAGAGAAGTTCCAAGTAGTTAGTCTGGGTTGTATGTAATGTTTTAAGCCTATGTGCAATGAATTCCTCTAATGCCTACGAGCCATTTAATAATTTCGCCTACGAGCGTTGTAAGGATTCCACCTCACCCCTTAAAAGGTGGATTATCAAAATCAATAAAAAAATGAAGGCTTTCGGGCCATTGGAGGGGTAATCGAAATAATCTCTAAGAGTTCCATATCGATGATGATGGTGTAATTTTGTTTAGAACAAGGCATTTGTGCATTCATCGCTTGAGTTAAAGAAGGATCTATTTGATAATGCACATATATCACCTTTCTTTATCCATAATGGGATTACTAAGATGTACCATGATCTATGAGGACATATTTGGTAAAAGAAAATGAAGAAGATGATTGATGAGCTTATCTCATGGTGCATGATATGACAGTATGTTAATGTAGTGTGAGAAAAGTCTAAAGGTAAAAATCAACCCTTTCCCACACCCATATTGAAATGGTAGAATTTCCCTATGGGAATTGTCACAGGCCTCCTGAAGACATTGAATGGAAATAATGTGATATGTATTGTGGTGGACCAACACCCCAAGACTACTCGTTTTATATCTAATCAATATGTTCACTCGTTTTATAAACAAAAAAAGATATATGATAATGATTTGGAGAGACTATATGGGATTCCACACTAGATTGTCTCGGATTGTGATCCTAGGTTCACATCTAAATTGTGGAGGAGTCTTCAACATTCCATGACAATTGATTTGAATTTCAACATGGCATATAACCCCCAAATAGTTGGCCAATCATAATGGACTATTCAGATGCTCAATGATATTCTTATATCTTTCTCAATATAATTAATAGGTAGATAAGATAAACATATCTCATTGGTTTAGTTCTTATACCACAAGAGCTTCCTCTCTAGTTTTAAAATGGCTCCATAAGAAGAAAATTATGGAAAAATATATAGATATAAAACCTGATGGATGAAGTTTGAGAAAGAATGCAACTTGGAGATGATCTTGTTCAATAGATGACAAAGAAGGTCAAGTCTGTTGGGTCGGAACAAACGAGGAAAAGATGGAAAGAGGGGGGGTGAATTGCCTTTTAAAAAATGATTGACAATTTAAAATCAAAGTGAAATCAAAGTATGTGCAGCGGAAAATAAAAGAGGCAATCACACAAGAAATTGTTAACGGAGTTCGGCCAAAACCCGGCCTACGTCTCCGCTCCCAACTCAACCGTTGAGAGATTCCTACCGCTTGCTTTTCAATGGTTTTAGCGAGAAACCCACTAGGCTTTGAGGTAGCACTAGGACCTATTACAGCTTGCTTTTATTGGTTGAGCAAGAACCCACTTGCTTTTAATGGTTTAGCAAGAACCCACTAGCCTTTTTAACGGGTGAAGGCTAGCTCACCGGTGACACAAGCCTTTTAAAAGGAAAGGCATGAAGAAACCTCTTCACACCTTAATGGTGGTGTGAAACCCAAAAGAAAGGGGGATGAGAAAAGTTTGGGGTTTGTAGGCACAAACCCAATTTTAAGCTCAAAAAGAATAAAACAATGAAAAACCGTATTTGAGGAAGTCTTGGGCGCCTTTGATTGATTGGAGATGTTGAAGGCCGCTTCCAAGATTCTTGGGTGGAGCTCCTCGGATGTGGAAGTTGTTGGAGCACTTGAGGTTCCTTTGAAGGAAGTCGCCGGAGGTTGGCCAAATGATACAAAATGTGTACGGTGGCTTTGTATATGTTCCGGTTGGGTTCCGGGGCTTCCTTGGCCTTTATTTATAGGCATGGAACCCATTGGGGGCCTTCGGAGCCGTTGGAGAAGTCCTCGGAGCCGTTGGAGGCCAAAAGAGGGTTGACTGGTCAAACCTAACGGCTAGTTTGACTGGGCTACCGGCTGGCCGGTACAGCTCCACCGGCTGGCCGGTGTTTGAGAATTTGGAGATGCTTTGAGTGCAGGCTGCACCGGCTGGCCGGTGGAGGAGCCACCGGTTGGCCGGTGGCTTGGCAGTAGCTGATCTTCTTTTCCAGGCACCACCGGCTGACCGGTGCCAGAGCCACCGGCTGGCCGGTGGGCTGACAGTAGCTACCACTGTTGTCTGGGTGCCACCGGCTGGCCGGTGGTCAGTCCACCGGGTGACCGGTGAAGCCTGGCAGTGGGCAATGCCTCTGCCAGGTCCACCGGCTGGCCGGTGCTATCACACCGGTTGGCCGGTGGACTGAATTTCAGTCCACTTGAGATACTTTCTTGGGCCATTCCTTTGGCAATCTCTTGCCTATCATCCACAACACTTAAAACACAATATAAGATAAAAAAGAGGGTGATTGTGATCATGAAAATCAAACCTCGGGGGGTTCGAGAGGTACAACAATCTCCCCCTATTTTGATGATCACAATCACCAAAACAATTAAAGTAAAAAACTGAAATTGAAAGGAAATGCTAAGCATGAAGAAAAGGATTCTCCCCCAATCAATCAAGAGATTTCTCCCCCTTTGTGATTATCAAAATAGCTCGGGGCATAAAACTTGATTGAGGGATATTTTGAAAAACACGATTTGAGATTTGAAAATCAATTTAAATTTTTGAAATTTTGAATTGAAAGTTTTGAATCAAGAAAATTGAAATGAAATGTTTGAATTGAAAATTTTGAAACCAAGTGTTGAAATTGAAAGTTGGAATCGAAAATTTTGGAATTGAAATCAAAAGGGCTTATTTGAAATTTTGAATTGAAACAAAAAGCTTAAACAAACCTAACTCCCCCTAAATAAAAACAAAAAGTCACCGGGGAGAGGGATTTTGAAAAGAGACAATTTTAGGCCCGGAGAGACTCTCTAAGAGGGATTTTTCAATCCACACTTTCCTTGTAGTGGGTCTTCTCCTATAGAATTCATCCGAATAAAAAATCTATTTGGGCCTACCATACCGGGCGTTTTAGAAATTACATTCATATATCATGTGCCCGGGTTTTTTACGATAATTGCAAAATTTAAAACTAGAGCTCCCCCTTACAAAAATAGTGGGTGCATGGGAGGAGGAGGCTTGGTTGGTATATCCTAGTCCATGTGTGGTTCTAGAAACACGTTGAGAACCAAGGAGTTTTGAAAGGTTTTGTTCTCCGATGGTGAATTTGGCTAAATATTCCCTTAGGTCATTAATGGTTGATTCCAAATAATCAACATTGGGGAAGTTTTGGATTTTTAGGGAGAGTTCTTCTTTCTCTTTGAGAAGTTGGTCTTTTTCGGAGGAATGCTTTTTGAAATTCTTTTTCAAAGCGACAAATTTTGATGAAAGCTCATGAAAACCATTTTCTAGTTGGTCTCTAGCGTATTGGAGATCCTCATAAGAAAGATGATTTAAAGAATTTGAATTTGAAGAACATGAGGAAGAGGAATCGGAAGCAGTTACCTCATGGAATGCCATTAGGCATTTGTTACCTTGGTCGCTCGAGGAGAAGGAGGAGGATGATGAGGAGGTGTCACTCCATGTGGCCTTGAGGACCTTTTTCTTTCCTTTTTCCTTGGCCCGTTTCTTGTTGAGTGGGCAATCGGGCTTGTAATGGCCCTTTTCGCCGCACCCGTAGCATTTCACCTTGGGCTCGGATCTTGCGGTGGGTTCTTGCTTTCGATGCTTGCAGGATTTCTTCTTCTTGTGCTTCTTCATAAACTTGTGCATTCGGCGGGCGAGATTCTCCATTTCCGAGTCGCCGCTTGATGATGAAGAAGATGAAGATGATGATGAGGAGTAAGAGCTTACTTCTTTTTGTACCTTGAGGGCGATGTTCTTTGGTGTCTTGATTGGTGTGCCCTCATTTTGAGCTTGCCTCCTCATCATGATCTCATAAGTCATGAGAGATCCGATGAGCTCCTCTACCGGCATATTTTTGACGTCCTTAGCTTCTTGGATCGCCGTCACCTTTGGTGCCCATGAGCTCGGAAGGACCCATAAGATCTTCTTGACCATCGTCTCAGCTGAAACATCATCACCAAGAGATTTCCTTCCATTGCAAACGTCAGTAAATCGTGTAAACATTTCAGAAATAGATTCATTTGGATGCATTGAAAAAGATTCAAAATATTGACGGTACATGTCCAATCGAGTATCCTTTACTTTGTTGGTCCCCTCATGGGTAACCTCCAATAGTTTCCAGATTTCATGTGAGGAGGTGCATGTGGAAACTCGATTGAACTCATTTCGGTCAAGGCCGCAATGAAGAGCATTCATGGCTTTGCCATCTAGCTCAAAATTTTTAATGTCGGCTTGGGTCCATTTGGATTCATCGGGAGAGGAGAGAGTGTAACCTTGCATTACAATTTTGTAAATGGGATATCCTATACTTCTTAAAAAAGTGGTCATGCGGGTTTTCCAATAATTATAGTCGGTCCCATCAAAAAATGGAGCCCGACCCAATGAGTAGCCCTCGGGGGCGAAAGAGGTTGATGCCATCTTAATGGATCTTAAATTTGAAACCGGGTTAGGGTATTACTCAAATTTCCCTCTGATACCAATTGTTGGGTCAGAACAAACGAGGAAAAGATGGCAAGAGGGGGGTGAAATGCCTTTTAAAAAATGATTGACAATTTAAAATCAAAGTGAAATCAAAGTATGTGCAGCGGAAAATAAAAGAGGCAATCACACAAGAAATTGTTAACGGAGTTCGGCCAAAACCCGGCCTACGTCTCCGCTCGCAACTCAACCGTTGAGAGATTCCTACCGCTTTCTTTTCAATGGTTTTAGCAAGAAACCCACTAGGCTTTGAGGTAGCACTAGGACCTATTACAGCTTGCTTTTATTGGTTGAGCAAGAACCCACTTGCTTTTAATGGTTTAGCAAGAACCCACTAGCCTTTTTAACGGGTGAAGGCTAGCTCACCGGTGACACAAGCCTTTTAAAAGGAAAGGCTTGAAGAAACCTCTTCACACCTTAATGGTGGTGTGAAACCCAAAAGAAAGGGGGATGAGAAAAGTTTGGGGTTTGTAGGCACAAACCCAATTTTAAGCTCAAAAAGAATAAAACAATGAAAAACTGTATTTGAGGAAGTCTTGGGCGCCTTTGATTGATTGGAGATGTTGAAGGCCGCTTCCAAGCTTCTTGGGTGGAGCTCCTCGGATGTGGAAGTTGTTGGAGCACTTGAGGTTCCTTTGAAGGAAGTCGCCGGAGGTTGGCCAAATGATACAAAATGTGTACGGTGGCTTTGTATATGTTCCGGTTGGGTTCCGGGGCTTCCTTGGCCTTTATTTATAGGCATGGAACCCATTGGGGGCCTTCGGAGCCGTTGGAGAAGTCCTCGGAGCCGTTGGAGGCCAAAAGAGGGTTGACTGGTCAAACCTAACGGCTAGTTTGACTGGGCTACCGGCTGGCCGGTACAGCTCCACCGGCTGGCCGGTGTTTGAGAATTTGGAGATGCTTTGAGTGCAGGCTGCACCGGCTGGCCGGTGGAGGAGCCACCGGTTGGCCGGTGGCTTGGCAGTAGCTGATCTTCTTTTCCAGGCACCACCGGCTGACCGGTGCCAGAGCCACCGACTGGCCGGTGGGCTGACAGTAGCTACCACTGTTGTCTGCGTGCCACCGGCTGGCCGGTGGTCAGTCCACCGGCTGACCGGTGAAGCCTGGCAGTGGGCAATGCCTCTGCCAGGTCCACCGGCTGGCCGGTGCTATCACACCGGTTGGCCGGTGGACTGAATTTCAGTCCACTTGAGATGCTTTCTTGGGCCATTCCTTTGGCAATCTCTTGCCTATCATCCACAACACTTAAAACACATTATAAGATAAAAAAGAGGGTGATTGTGATCATGAAAATCAAACCTCGAGGGGTTTGAGAGGTACAACAAAGTCAACCCACAATATATCAATGCTACTCAATGTCGTTAAAAGATCTATATTGAATAATGTCACAAGGACTTTGTCCCGAACGGAATATTTTTACCATCTAAACTGGCTCCAAACCAAGCCCACAACAAGGCCCGAATGGCATTCCCGATCCACATGGGTAGGCACAAGTTCCTGAGTATAATAAAATAAATATTTGGATTGATTTACCCATGTTTATAAAATTTAAACAACAAAAAAATCCATTAAAATTAATCATTATTTTTCAAACTAAATGAACTTTTATAAAATTTTAGTATTTAATTACACAACAAAAAACATTGCTCAAAGACCATTAAAAAGGTAAAAAACCAGAAATGATAGCCCAAGAACCTCCACATGGCTAGAGGCACTGCCCTCAATCCATCTTCACAACACCGCTTCATGTTGGACCTCTAAAACCCGAACCATAGGCACAAAAGTTGAACCCAAACATGCAGCCAAAAAAACCGCAAGCCTACTCACACCCAATGGTGTAAGTAGGGTGTGATCTAAATCATATTAGGATACAACCACTGATAGATTCCATGTGATAAAAATTAAAATATGAAAAGAATGCATGTTTTCAAAAAGATGAAATGTTAGTTGCAATTTATAAAAAATGAAATTTTAAAAATTTAAACAGCTTTCATGTGTGATGTAAAGACCCGAAAAATTCAAAGAAATTTTTTTCTTAAATACTTTGGAATTTTACGAGTGTGTGGATTCTGACAGCACGTGATTCCGAGGCCCAGTGTGCCTGGATTCAATTTCTGAAGTTTACTCGGGTTTGTTTATTAAACGAACGAGCGGGTTTTTTTATCTTTTGAACCGGTGCTCAAAATTGAAATCTGAGGGCACCTATGAACTCGTAACACCAGTAATTTCTTAAGGGGACCTTTACCATAGATGTGTTTTCATGGGAGGAGAAGTTAAAAATATGTGGATTAAATTAGAAGTGAATAAAATTATGGAACAATTATATTTTATATCTAATTTGGTTATATCCTTCATGGGGGAGTTGGGGTGGGACCCATAAGCACCTAACTACCCATGTGAGGATATTTTTGAGGTGGGGCCCACACGAGCCCCAACCTTTCACATTCCCTAAACTCCTTTTAAACCCCTCTTCTTAGTAGTTATCTCCCCTTTAATTAAGTAACTCTTCCTCTCCTCTCTCTCCCTCTTTAATTCTTGCCAACACATACCTTAATTAATGGATTGAACCTCTTCAATTAATTTAATTATGTGTTTGAATTTTAAATTTTGAATGCATGGTATGATTAAATAAAATAAACAGAAGCCTTATTTTATTTGGGTTGCCAATTTTTGTGAGAGGAGGAATTGGGAGAACTCTAGAGTTTTTGATGAAAATCATCCTAAACGAAGGACTATTCTTCTCCAACGAAGAACATCGACCCTTCAATGTATAACAACTCGAAAACCACGGTTCGACATCCTCTTCATTCTTCGCGGCAAGGAAGGAGACACTGACTTGGGTAATTCACCAACGATGATGCACCTTATAATTTATCTTCTCAGCGACAAGAGAGGGAACGTCGTTCCTTCCTCAGGTGCACTACGACGAAGTCCACAAATCCTCACCTCGCGACATCATCTTTTGTAACGCCGACGTTCGACATCGATTATTGAGGTAGGGTGAATTTTTCCAATTTTATATGAATAAAATTTTTCCTTATGTTTTGTGAAACCTTGTTCAACTTCGGCTGATTGTTACCGCCTAACGCGGAGGGTGCGGGCCGAACAAACACGGCCCGATGACCCTCCTTCGTTTCATTATCCTTTGGAATTGGTAACCAGAGGCGGGGGAAGAACGATGTCGTGGCACATTTCCGGAAACATGGTGAAGGAAGCCGGCGTCGTCGGCCCGACTATGCGAGAGGAATCACAACCCACATTGTGGGCTGCTTCTGTGGAAGAACCAGTCGGCCCATCGGCCGGCTGGGCGGAGGCGAACCGCGGTGCCAGGAGGGCGCCGCGCTGGAAGACCGGCAGCCCGCCCGTGCGGGCCGCATGCGCCAGAAGGCCGATAGGCCTACAGGGTTGGTTTGGGAGGGTGGTACCCTAAGGTGCCTACAGTTCGGGCAGTCAGGGGGGGGGGGGGTGCCCCCCTCGAGACCGCTCGGCCTTCGGGCCGAGCCAGCTAGGCCGCACACCCAGCAGGGTCGTGTCTATTAGGGCCGCGCTAGTCCAGGCCGCGCCAGGCCAGGCCCCACCGTGCCTCGCCGGACCATGTTGCATTTTCCTTATGACCAGTCTGACACCCCTGCCAGGTCGGACCCGTCAAACTAGGTTTACCCGACCCGTCGACCACTAGGCTAAACGGTTCAAGCATGTTATTCACTTAAACATGAATAACTTAAAGACCGCGCGTCTGATCGACGCGCCGTCTGTGGAACTAGGACCCTTACAACAATATGGTTCTTTTATGATGCTCTATGTGAGTTTTGGATGACTATGGATATCATCCAGGTTAGAAATGAGCGTATTTCTAACCAGGCCCTTGGAACAGAAAAACCAATACCTCTCAGACCGGGCGTCCGATTGATGTGACATCTGTCGTGTTGAGTTCCTTTCGACGAGACGGAACTTCAGAATACATCAACTCTGGACTTCGTGACATTTGATATATCGACCCCTTTTTACTCGTGGAGTGGACCCTCCCAGAATCGAGTAAGCTGTGTCTGGGAACCCTAGAGCTAGCTGCGACTACGACGATGAAGACGACTGTACTTGGATCCTATATGGGTTCTGCAGCGAGGACGACTATACTTGAATCCTCCGTGGGTTAGGCATCGATGATGACAGTACTTGGATCCTACATGGTTTCGGTATCCATAGTTACTGTACCTAGATCCTACGTGGGTTCGGCCGTGACGACCTCTGTACTTGGATCCTACGTGGGTTCGGCAGAGGAGATGATTCAGCGGATACATCTAATCATCTCCACCCTTCTTCGTGAGTAGTATAACTATGTGAGCTAAGTCTTGACTTTAAATCATTATCGTCGATGTGATTTACTAGCTTTCCTGTGTGGACTGGGTTGTGCTTTCATATATGGACTGGGTTATAATTGGGATCGTGAGTTGGAACCGAACTGGAATTGATGACTTAGGTATATGAATAGGCATATACCAAAGTAGAGTCGGTTGATACTTCGTGTTTGTATCTTTACTTTGACTTATCCTTTGTGGATTTTGGGAGACCTTTGGGGGTCTCGGGGTCTCTACTGAGTGTTGTGTACTCACCCCTACATAGGACATGCCCGCACTACATTGTGTTGGATGCAGACGACGGATAACACTGATCAAGGTGGAGTCCTGTGGAGCTGGACGGTACCTAGAGGTGGACCAGTTGGCAGGACGTACACGGAGCGGACGACCAGACCCTAGGATTTGAGGAGACCATCTGTACCAACTCTTTAGGTGGGATATCCGGAGGAAGACTCCGTGGATGCTGATTTACTTTACTGCAGCTGTACATTCTTTTCGGTTGTACTGTACTTTCAGTTGGGTTTGTATTCTGGCCCATTTACTTTTCAGCACTTACCATTGTACCCAGTTTTTACTTCTTTATTACTTCTCTTGCGTAATCTGTTTTGTTTGTTTACTTTTATAAAGGAAATTCCTTCCCTTTTTATCAGGATTTATGCCTTTGGTGCTAGTCCCCAGCCCCTGACCTATTAAAGGCGGGTTTCGAGTACTCACGGCACGGGCCCCAAGGACGGGTTGTGAAAAATTGGTATCAAATGTGTCAGTTCTACTGTAGAACTCAGGACTCGAATGATTTATTTCTGTGAAACAATAGAGTTTACAGTATTGAGTGTGGTAATCATTCCAGGGATTCTAGTGTTGTTGCGGCGGCCGACGTATCCATACACCAGGACTTCGACTTCTGATTTCCGACTTAGTGCATGAAAACATTGATTGCATGTGTGTTTCAAAAGTTTTCGTTGTGATTACTTTGTGTCAGCTCACCAGGTATACTGTACTAATCGAGGCGCACCAGTTTCTTCTCAGGATGGCCCCATGAAGGCAGCCAGCTAGGGTTCCTAGTTACGTGCGGGATGGCAGCCCACCGAGCGACGAGGCCTCGGTGTAGGGTCCCATTATAGTAGAGGAACCATTGGTACCTCTACCCACTGGGCCACCAATACCACCAGCCTCAGAAGCAGAGAGTGCACATCACCTGGGTGCGCTGTACGAGTTTCTGCGACAGAGGCCGCCCAGGTTCTGCTGAGAGATGGACCGTCATGCAGCCAAGGATTGGATGGAGGCTATCGTCTGAGTCTTTAGATTGGTATGTACACCAGCAGATATTATGGTGATCCTTGCCACGAGTCTCCTGCACGCAGCAGTAGGTAGATAGTGGAGCCTAATGATTCATGTGCAAGATGAGTCATCTCTACTTTGAACGGATTTCGAGAGCCTCTTCCGCTCTGAGTTTGTTCTGGCCAACCTCTGTGTGGTGCGCATCTAGGAGTTACTACAGCTACGGCAGGGCTGCATGTCAGAAGCCCAGTACATGGAATGATTTACCGACCTCTCACGCCCCTCCACGGACATGGTACGAGACCCATTATATTGGGCCCATAACATTGAGCAGGGATTGAGGAATGAGATCAGGGCTTCGATGATCTCCCTTAGCATTCCGACCCAGGCAGTAGTACTAGAGCGAGCCCTTCTTGTGGAGAGAATTCTTTCGGAGCCTGCGCCAGTAGCGAGGCCTACTGCAGGGCGACACGTAGCAGAGTCTCTTGCAGCCGGCAGTTGACAGATGTCGCAGAGGTAGAAGAGGAACAGGCCATCAGGCGGGAGACCTCAGGATACTGGCTCGGATGTGCTGGGAACACGCAGCAGATCCATTCATACAAGAGGCAGGAAGTGCTATGCATGCGGCGGGCAGGGCCACATGGCTCGTCATTTCCTGACCCACCATACATAATAGCAACAGATAGTTGGGGACCACTAAGGAAGTGGCAGACGTTCGACTGTGGTGGTCTGCAGGGAGTAGGCAGACGAGGCAGAGTAGCTGGCCGAGTAGCAGGTGGTTGATGACACTTCAAGGCTCTACCACCACCACCTCCACAAAGAGGTCCACCCCTACCATAGGGAGCTGGCGGACAGAGGTAGGCTCAGCTCCAGGCAGTGGAGGCATACGACCTTGGTGCACCTGAGATGATTCGAGGTACTATCTATGTCTACTCCACCATTTCTGTAGTTATTATAGGCACATGAGTGAGTCATTCATTAATTACCGCTTCCCTTGTTCGGAGATCAGAGATTCTGATGGAGCCGTTGGCTCGATCCTTACGTCTAGGGACTCCTACGGGAGCAGACTCGACGATTACACACTGGTGTCGGCTGTGTGAGCTTACTCTAGGAGGCGAGAGCTTTGGCGGGATCTTCTTGTAGCGGTGTTGAGGTCTTACGACGTCATCTTGGGTATGGACTTGTTATCTATAGTACATGCCTATACTGACTGTATTAGGTGCAATGTGCGTTGTGTCCGCATAGATGGGAGCATGTTCTCCTTCACCAGTGAGAAGGGATCCTTTTCCATGTAGGATGGAATTACGCAGATGAGAGGGTAGCCGATCACACATCAGTTGGCTAGTCTCATCCTCAGAGCGGCTGACGTGTGGAGTCCGAGTTTTTTTGTTGTGGGGGATCAATATGCAAACGTTTTCCCTGATGATGTTCCAAGACTACCTCCTCACAGATAGGTAGACTTTTATATTGACATGTACTCTGGGACAACACCGATATATACTCCATCATATCAAATGGATCCCGTTGAGCATCATGAGCTGTGGGTAATGCTAGAGGACTTACTGGGAAAGGGATTAATACGACCCAGTCTTTCACCTTGGGCTTCTCCGATTTTGATTGCCAAGATGGCGGACGAGAGCATGCGACTGTGTGTCGACTACCGTCGCATGAACCAGGTGACCGTGAAGAACAAGTACCCACTCATGAGAATTGATGACCTCTTCGATCAGCTCAAGGGAGCATGATGGTTCTTGAAGATAGACCTCAGGTCAGGCTATCATCAGCTAAGAGTCCAAGATGAGGATGTGTAGATGACGGCCTTTAGGTGTCGGTATGGCCACTATGAGTTCTTGGTTATGCCGTTCGGCGTAACCAATGCACTAGCAGTGCTCATGAGTCTCATGAACAGAATCTTCCATCCATACCATGATCATTTTGTCGTAGTCTCCATCGACGACATACTGATTTACTCGACTACTGAGGAAGAGCACGCCTACTACTTACGGGTTGTACTGGACACACTCCGAGAGAACCAGATTTATGGTAAGCCCTTGATGTTCCAGTTCTGGATTCGAGAGGTTCACTACATGGGGAACGTCATCTCGGAGGCGAGAGTTGCTGTGGATCCTGTGATGGAGGTGCGAAGATTCCAAGGTCTAGATGGGTATTATCAAATATTTGTTCCATACATCTCCAGAGTTGCAGCACCGCTATCCACTTTGACAAAGAAGGGGAAACCCTTCTTGTGGTTAGATATATATCGGATGATCTTCCAGGAGTTGAGACAGAGATAGACTAGTGAACCCATCTTGAGGCTAATAGAGGAGGGCGTAGGGTATGTAGTTTTCTGCGATGCATCAGGGACCAGACTCAGGTGTGTCCTGATACAGGAGCGGTCAGTGATCGCCTATGGATCACGACTGTTGGGGTAGCAGGAGAAGAACTACGCTACCCATGACCTGGAGTTAATATCAGTGGTCTTATCCTTGAAGATGTGGTGGAACTATTAGATGGGTGTGCACTTTATAGTCTACTCTGACCACCGGAGTCTCATGTACACCTTCTCATAAATGGACTTGAACCTCAAACAATGAAGATGGATCTATTTCGTACAGGAATATGAATTTGAGATAGTCTATACTCCTGGAAAGTTGAATGTTGTGGATAATGTTCTTAGTAGGAGATCGGGCATTTAGCTACATGGAGAGGCGACGAAGTAGTTAGCCTCTTTGCAGATATCCTTCATGGATAGAGATGGGGAAGCCTTTCTGTTGTCCCTCACAGTCACTACTCCACTACTTTAGCGATTCAGAGAGGCACATCATGGGGACGTTGACTGTGAGACGCGACATGCTCAGATTTCCACAGGGCAGGCGCCTGATGGATTTTCTCAATGAGGAGAGCATGACATCCACTTTAGGGGGCGTACCATGGTACCAGTTGCACTGCAGGAGGAAGTTATAAGGGAGTTTCACACTTCCCCTCTAGCGGTATATCATGGAGTGGAAAAGATGTACCAGGATCTTAGATGACAAGACTGGTGGTCGGGTAGAAGAATGTTGTAGGAGAGTTCGTTTCTTTATGCCTCACTTTCCAGTAAGTGAAGGCAGAGCACCGGGTACAAGCAGGCTTGGTACAACCCTTAGAGTTTCTGGAGTTTATGTCGGACGGAATATACATGGATTTTGTGATGGGGATCCCATATACTTCCAGAGGACATGACTCCATCTGGGAGATCATAGACCGACTCACCAAGTTGGCCCACTTCCAACCGATCAGAGAGCAGGGCTCAGTAGAGATCTTGGGACACCACTACGTTCAAGAGATCATACAGCTTCATGGTGTGCCATCGTCTATCGGATCCGATCGAGACACTCGCTTTACATCCTGGAATTGGAAGGGGTTGCAGAAGGCATTGGGGACGCATCTACGCCTGAGCACTACCTTTCATCCTCAGACGGATGGCCAGTCGGAGTAGACCATTCAGACTCTCGAGGAAATTCTCCATTCATGTGTCCTAGACATTGGTCGTATCTGGGAGGATCACCTACCCTTGGTGGATTTTGCGTACAAAAAAATCTACCACTCCACCATCGGGATGGCACCATACGAGGAACTATATAGCCGTCCATGCAAATGACCTATGTGCTGGACTGACCCTGGGGAGTCAGCACTTGTAGTACCAGATATGGTCCAGGCTACGACGAAGAAGGTGCAGATCATCTAGAAACGGATGAGGACTGCACAAAGCAGACATAAGTCATATGATGATAGGAGATGGAGACCACTGGAGTTCAAGGATGGAAACCACGTCTTTTTACGGGTCTCACCTTGACGTGGATTACAGAGATTTGGTCGGGGTGGCATGTTATCCACACGCTTCATCAGACCATTATAGGTCCTCGGCAGGGTAGCAGAGGTGGCTCACTACCTGGCTCTTCCACCTCAGTTGCACCGGGTGCACGACGTCTTCCACATATCTCAACTAAGGAGATACGTGCACGACCCGACGCATAACATAGACCACGAGGAGGTGGACATCAATGATGAGGTGACATTTTTGGAGGTCCCGGTGGAGATTTATGATGGATAGGAGCAGGTCATACGTGGATGTGCGATTCCTCTGGTGCGCATTTGGTGGCAGCACGGGAACCTCCGGGAGATAACGTGGGAGAGAAAGGCCCAGATGCGAGCTCAGTACCCTTATTTGTTTCCCTATTTTATGTTGTATCTTTACGTGGACGTAAATCCCTTAGGTGGGAGTAACGTAAAGACCTGTAAATTTCAACGAAATTTTTTTATAAATAATTTGGAATTTTACAAGTCTGTGGCTTCTGAAAGAACTTTATTCCGAGGCCCGGTGTTCCCGGAATCAATTTTCGAAGTTTAGATCAGGCGCGTTCAGTAAACGAACGAGCGGGTTTTTCTGTAATTTGAACCAGTGCTCAGAATTGAAACTTGAGGGCACCGATGAACTCACAACGCCGATAATTGCTTAAGGGGACATTTTCCGTAAATGTGTTTGCACGGGAAGAGAAGTTATAAAATTTGTGGATTGAATAAGAAGTGAATAAAATTGTGGAACAATTTTATTTTATATATAATGTGGTTATATACTACATGGGGGAGTTGGGGTGGGACCCATAAGCACCTAACTACCCATGTGAGGATATTTATGAGGTGGGTCCCACATGAGCCCAAACCTTTCAAATTCCCTAAAATCCTTTTACACCCCCCTTCTTAGTTGTTATCTCCCCTTTAATTGAGTAACTCTTCCTCTCCACTCTCTCCCTCTTAATTTTTAGCAACACACACTTTAACACTTCTACAAATTAAGGCTATAGCAACGGACCTATAGCCACGGTTCCATCGGTCCGTGGATATATCTTGTTTATAGACATGGTTTAATAGGATGACTGTGGCTATTTGTTGGAAACCTTCATTCTAACCGATCCTCAAACCCTCCCATTCTCTGACGAGCCCCTCCTGCCCTTGCGATTCCTCCTCCCCCATGATCTCCTCCTCGCTGTGCCATCCTCCTCGCCACGACCTCCTCCTCCTCGCGCCCCCTCCTCCCCGACGCCTCCTCGCCGTACCCTCCTCATCACCATGATCCTCCTTTCCGACGACTCCTCATTGCACCCTCCTCATCGCCGTGACCCTCCTCCCCGACGCCTCCTCGCCAAGACCCTCCTCCTCGATGCCTCCTCGCGCGACCCTCCTCCTCACCGCGACCCTCCTCCTTGACACCTCCTCCCTGAAGACTCTCTTCCGACGTTGAGTTCGACACCCCCATCGCCCTCCCCGACACCTTTTCACCCACAACCCTCAAAACCCTCGACCCCTCCTTGTCGTGAACCTCATCACCCCGACCCTCCTCCAGTGAAGCTTCTCCGAGCTGCCTCCCCTCCTCCACCATTCCTGATGGTTCTCCCCCACCACCGTCAACACCAGAGGTAATCCCATGTCTTTTCCTTCATCCCCATCCACCATTATTGTTGAATTTTTTAAACCTTAAGTATTTTTAATATTATTCTACACTTACTCCCATTTCTACACTGATATGCACTGCTATAACCCCTCAATTTACAACACAGTAACCACTAATTTGGGACTTGAACACATCAACCTCGTATAATGTGACCTGTGAAGAGTTTTGAAAATTATGTTCTCATTAGATTTTCCAACTTCAGTGGGTTGTGTGTGAGGTTCTATAAAAAATAACACAAAACCAACATGAATTTTCATGCTTACGTTATAAATTGGATAACGGTGACTTTGTATATTTTTATACAGCAACTGTGATGAATCGGAATTGCAAGAGGAGGAAGACATAGAACAGGGGAAGAAGAGAGTGAGAAGAACATTCAAGTAGTCTATGTCTTCTCCTTTCTATAGGTTTTACCTCTTTTAAATTACACCTTTGATATTTGTTTTCATTTTGATCATTATCTGTATTGTTTTATTTTGGATTCTTGTTATCTTCTACTCAGTGTCTGTTAATTTTCACCTTGAACACATATATTTGGAAATATTAATATACATTCCATATTACCACTATTAACATCTTCAAATTTACTATATTTTTTATCCTTAATTACTCATCACATAAATCAACAAATTTTTTGAATTTTATACCTTGTAATTAACCCGTTGTATTCTTGGGGGAATATAATTGTAGTTATATATTGGAAACACCAATACTAACTCATGGAAAGTTGTAATAGACCATCATAATTTTTTTCAAAGCATGAAGGACATTCTTAATGTTGTTGATAAATCCAATGGTGCTTTTTATTTTCTTTCCCTGGACTATGAGTGTTCTAGATAATCAGCCCCACATAATTCATTCCTTCAAGAAAAAAGGTTGATTCCCACACTAATAAATATTTGGGCTATAGCCAATGACTTATAGCCACGGTTTTAGGTATTTTATACATTCAAGGAATGGATTTTCGAGGTTAAGAAAATTGTCTAATCCCTATCGATCGCTTTTAAGTGATGATGTAGGTTTTATTTATTCTCATATTTTGGTGATTTTTGATTTTTGAATATGCAATTGAAGGTGATGTTTGAAAAAAAGAGCTTTATTAATGATCATGTTATTTAGTTTTGGGATGTACATATCAATTTGAATATTATTTGTTCATTGTTGGTTATGGATTCGTGTATCATTTATCATGTACAATTGACACACTGATCACATATATATAAGAAGTTTTTATATGTCATTTATTTTAACACTCTTTTCTTATAGGTGGTTTCTTATGATAAGACCGGTTCAATCCACCACCATCGAAGAAAATGAGTTCAAGATTTGGGTAAGGTTTATTCCATTTTTATTCTTTGGCCCAATTTTAATTAGTCCTTTTTTGATTTTTGGGTTCCTTATATTTTTGTTTTGTTTTTTGATTTCATTGAGGTGGATTCGAGTCACCTTTGACGAAGGCTTACATGTGTATGAATAGGTAGGCATATGCATATATAAGTTCCACCTTTATATATATTCACTCATGGCTATATGAATATATATATTGGGTCTATGTGTTCTTATATATAGATACGAAAAAATGCATACTCGTGTAAGTGTAAAGGGGTATATGAAAGTATAAACATATATCTAAGGACCCCCTTGTGCATATTTGTCCCAGAAAATATGTACATAGGGGATATTTGTCCTTATATATATGTTATGTTTCATATGCATGCAAGAGGAAAAAAGGAAGATTCGAGTTGTCGTCGTCAAAAGCAAACATGCCTTGAGGTTGAGGTAGGGTCCCTCTCGTAGCCTATTTAATTCAAGAATGTTTTAAATTTCATTTATTTGCCTTGTTAATTTTTCATGTTTATATTAATTTGCAATTACTTAATAACTATTAGTCAAGAAAATTCTTTCGTTTGATAAATAAGTCATGGTTTTGTAATAAAACCCCTCCAACGGAGGTGCGCTGTCTGCGAATACTCATAGTGGTATACATTGCTTAACATTATTTCATTGATGTTTTCCGTATACTTGATGTAATTGTTGGTCATATAGCACACATCATACTTGACCCTTTTTATATCCCTGTAGGGTGTTTCCCTCTTTTTATTGAAACGGTAGTTTGAACTAAGACACTCTTTAAGTGCTGTTAGATTTCTAAGATGGGTCCCATGTTTTGTGACCATGTCACATGGCATGTGATTTTTAAATCCAACCAAAATCCCTGTTCCAAATCACAGGGGTCCCACAGTACCAGTAATGTCAGTTTACATGTTATGTAACCTGTGATTTTCCTGATCCCATGGGGTATTCCTATAGGTATTCCTACACATTTCTAGATCTCCAAACCTCACCAAATTAGGTATATCAGGGGTCATCCAATCGTCTACTCATCACAGATTAGCATTCATTTCTTTAAATATTCTATGAAAACTTCCTCTCATGCCATCCATATCATCCTATTTGAAACTAAGTGGAAGATGCTGCCGCACGGATGTCGCTGGACTGGGCCAACATGCTGTGGTCATGCCTCCATCATGTCACGGTAATGCCGCGGTCACGTCGGGGTCACGCTGTGGTCACACAGCAGTCACACCGCGGTCACGCCGTGATTTGGCCCAACTCCAAAACAACACCCTGCGGCGGTTCGCAGTGAAATTATTCCATGAGTCTTGTGATCAATGTTGAGACTGACTAATCAAATTTTTTGCCGGTGGGGCGACAACCAGAATGTTTCCACACCTCCTCTCATTCCATTCGCTCAAGGCCGGAGGATGCTGCCCCACGAATGTCACTTGACCGGGCCGACACGCCGCGGTCACACCGTGGCCACACCACGTCCACGCTGCGGCCACACCGCCGCCACGCCACGGTCACGCCGCTGCCACACCGCAGTCACATCATGATTTGGCCATACTCCAGCCACATGCAGCCCACACCACCCCCCTTTCACCTTCATTTCAGCCCACTACCACCAGAATTCCAGCCCGCAACAGTCCCCCTGCCACCTTTGAATAAGACTGCACCATCCCCCAACATCTACAACCATCCCCCTACCAACATCATTACAACCCCCTTTCACCTGCATTCGATCATGCCCCATCCCCCAGCCACCTGCAATCCAGCCTGCACCATTTAGGTCATGCCCTTTGGATTAAATAATGATGACACTACATACCAACACTACACACATTATATCATTAATACCTTCTTATAAATAATAGATGAATTATTCTGTTAATGACATGGTTTTCAAATCTATATAGATATGTGAATATTTCAAAGATCTATAAACAAAATTTAACAAGTTGTCGTAGGACAACCTAAACATGAATCTGGAAAAATGTGTTTTCTGGGTAACACTAGGGAAATTTGATAGATTTGTGGTTTGATACCATGAAATTGAGTTTGAATATAAAAAAACAAGTTTAGTTTTATCCATTTCACTCCCTTATATTCTTAATGAATTACAGGGGCTCTAAGGGAACCTTTCTTACATTTATAACTTCATATCTAACATGACTGACATGTCTCTATGCTGCTGTGAGATGTTGTTTTGAAGGGGGAATAATAAAGGGGGGATATTTGTTTTAGAAAGCGGATCTACTATGAAGATACATGGGAAACAACCATCGGCCTCGCGGTGCAACCACAGAGAGTCCATTCTAGTAGTGGAGGAAGAAATAAAATGAAAATGATCGTTGATGAACATGACCACTTCTTGAGGCATATTCCTTAGGATTTCACTAAAGCCACACAGGGTTGGATTTGTATCCAATATACAGATTATAGGATTTGGTTAGGGATTTTGGTAGGTTATTTGGGAAAAAATTCTTTAATCCAAATTCGTTTAAATGTGTATATTAGTTGGGTATTTGAGTGCCCATTTATAGTTGAGGAGGGGTGAAATTATTATAAATACTCAAAATTATTTACTTTTTGGAGGTAAAAGTTTCTTCAAGTGAAATCAAATATGACAATTATTGTTTTTAATGGTTATATAGTCTATGAAAACCTAAAATACATAATGAAAAACATGTTATAAAAATTTTATTAATTATATTCTATGTATATCTATTATTACCCTTTTTATTTTTAACTACAATTGATAGTTTTAAAATAAAAAGGAGTCAAGCATACAAGGGGTTATTACATATGAGAGTGTGAAACACAACACATCTATCCGCATCCACCATTGAAGCACAATAATCAGGGGCCAGGAAAGACAATATCATATCAAGATCAAGTATGGCCTTTTTTGCTAGTGTATCAACAACTTGATTGGACTCCCAATACACATGAGAAACAACCATATGTATTTGATTTGTTTGGATGAGGCATTCAACCCACTGAGGCAGCGCATGCCAAGGAACATTACGGGTTCTACTACTTAGTTCTTGTACTGCAATCCTTGAGTCAGATTTAATCCGATTCCATTTCTAGTTAAATTGGACAACATACCTTATCACATGAATCATATCCCATATCTCATCTTCAAAAGTGGTGCCAAGAAAAAGGTAGTGATAAAATCATCCCATAACGAACCCATGAAAAGTGCAGAAAACTCCTCCGCATCCAGCAAGACCCGGCGCACCTGACACAGCTCCATAAACATTTACATTGAGGCACAATGTAATCGGTGGTATCCATCTGATATACTTAAGAATCCGAGGTCTGCGTGGTCAGCCAGAAACTACAAGCAACAGAAGAGTTTGCAGGTAAAAAATGGTGTTAGATGTCTCACTATCCTGGACCATTGACGCAGCACACATGTCCCTGTGGATGGATATCATTCCCTTCTGGACAACATCATTCACGCCATCAAATAGAACCATGATCCTTGAATCCCAAAAGGACACAATGACTGCCACAATAGTATCAGTGGGGAGGTGGACCAACTTATCACTGCAGCGCATATGCAGTAGACCGGGCATCAGATCCGTAAGTAGAATGCTAGTGTCCACCGTAAGCCCAAACAACATTCTCAGATAACTCCAGAGTTGATGGGCCTGGCCGCACTCCATAAACAGAAGTTGTGTAGTGTCTTCTACATCCCCACATGAGGCACACCTGGAGGCCATCTGAAATCCAACTGACTTTAAATTTTCAGAGGTAGGAAGTATATTTTTTCAGATTATACAAGGAAGGAGAAACCAGGATGGCCAAATGAAGGGAGCACTGAACATCATAAGCTAGGTTGGGGCATGGTCAGTACTGCCAGATGCAATCATGTAAAACTATTTGGGGTTAAAAATCCCAATCATGCTATGAATATAGATCAGTTTTTCACAATCCATAAATGCATAATTATTAACTTTAGACAACACATAGTCAGAAATATTCAAATCATGTGAAATCTAATATGAGAGAAAACTCAAGATGGGCAATGAAGCAACTTCAGATGGGACATTCCTAGAATGCAAGGGATGATCCTGCAAGAAGGTGTTAAAGAAACTATGAGTGGAGTCTCTACTGACCAACCATTTAGTATACTGTATTATCATTGCATAGGCCTACTTAATGGAAGCCCATACTGAGGATTCAAGGTAGTAATTATATCCATTATATAGGCATTTTGTGATCCTTACCGAGAGAATCTCATCATCATCATCATTTGAGAGCATCCTCCAAATGAATTTTCCAATCATACCATCATTAATGGTACGATGATCCTTGACCCCCAATCCTTCCATTTCCATAGGTTTTATGCATTCTTTCAAGTTCACTGTGACTAACTTCCTTTCAAAGATTGATGCAATCCATATAAAGTTTCTCACCAGGCTTTGATGTTCCTTAATAAACCCTCACGACCATTTGTATCAAGTGAAAGTGAAAGGATCCCCTCTTCACCCCAAGATATTGAATGGAAAAGGATTCCCTCTTCACCCCAAGGTATCAAGTGATCATGTTCATTTTTCCAATAGTAATTCCATTGCCACAAACAATTCAAGATTTGTACCAGCTTATGGCCCATCCAGCCACATCCTCATAGTGAGTGAAAAGAGCCTTTATATAGGATTTGGTTATCTTTGAAGCATGACCCAACAATACAATGTCATCAGCATAGAGAAGATGGGGTGGGGCATGATCATTAAAATCATCTCTAATCCTCTTATAAATACCCAGATGTGCAAGCTCAATGATGAATCGGCTTATGTAATCCTCTGCAATTTCAAAAATTATACCCGATAAGGGGTAACCATTTCGTACACCCCATGAGAAAGAGAAAGACCCTCTCGATGCACCGTTCACAGGAATTGAAATCAGTGAGGATCCAATAATAGTGTTAACCAGGTTCAGAAATCTATTCGAGAACCCATTCCTGCGAAGTATCTCAATGAGAAAACTCCATTTATGGGTATCAAAAGCCATAGAGATGTCAATCTTATGAGTAATGATTCCTTCCTTTGACTTCTATCACATGATGTTAACACTCTCAGAGGCCATGAAAAGGCATTTTTGTATGTTTCTTCTTAGATTTATTAGGCATATTAATGTTATATGAGGTCTGAGAAATACCAATAGTATGATTGAAAAAAAGGGAGGAGATGTACATGAAATATTTGTAGCAAGGTTTCCATGTGAAGTACCTGAATGTTTTTCCAACTTTTTTCTAGAACATGGGGGAATCTATGGTGTCTCCACCAGGTTCTATTGCTATTGATAAGATGAAAATATACACCTCTAATTCTTGACCAATTCAATAGGCATATTTGAGTTGGCATATTTCTAATATTGAAATCCCGAGGCAACCGAATTTTGATTTGGGTAACTGTCCAGAGAAGTCTTTGAAACACCGAGAACATTAGGTTCCATGGCCATCTCCTTGGGAGATGCACTATCCTAACCAAGTGAGGATTAAGGGGTCTGTTTAGAGATAAAGTTATTCTCCACATAAGTGTCACTCCTCCTGTGTAAACCCCCAAGAGGGTTGCATTTTTTCTTCATAGAATCATTATTCAAAATCGACTTGGTCTGTTCATATTGTCTGTCAAGTAGTGTGCCAGCATGTTTTGATTCAAAACCAAAAGAATAATAACAGTATGAAGAATGACCATTGTCAATCATCCTACCATTAAAAATATAATTATAAATTTTATGAGCTTTATTACCTTTAGAGGGGTCCAAAAGAGTATCCCCTGCAACTAAAACTGCCAAGGCAGGGTTTGTCGTGATATGCAGGTCTCCAGGAAGTGATGATCTTGTATGATCACATGCATTCAAAGCTAATTTAATATCCCTATCTAGACTCAAAGGTGGGTTTGAGTGTCCTTGCCTGATGGGTGAATTGGTAAACATGATCTATGAAAAGACTAAGTGTAATGAAATCCAAGAGAATAACCTAAAGCCACCGAGAAAACTAGTAAACCCATCATCTCCACCACCACTAAACCCCAACCTCCCAGCATTCAATCAATAGCCAACCGCTTCTGGAACTGGAAATAGTAGTATCTCACTTGACACCAGAAGAACTCCCCACCAAGAAGCAACCTACTATAAATCAATAACAATAGACAATAGCACATGTACCAGAGAAAACCACAATAACAATAAGATTTTTAGCAGTAACCCACTCAACAGTAATAGCACCAACACATATAAGCCAAACGTAATGTCCAGCCACTAGGAATGTACTCAAATTTACATCCCAAGTCACCAGCACCAACCCATGCAACTCCTGCAACTCACCCCATCAAAGAGGCATTCTGCACCACACAAAAATACAATCCAACAACCCATTTACCAACTCACAGTCAACAATAGCACCAAATCTCTGTTAACAAACCAGTCCACAGAAACAAAACCACCAGCACCTCTAATCCAACACCAACTATAACTTTATCCTCTACAACCATCCATCACCAAACATCCATCTTGATGTTCCTATCTAGAAGCTCACATAACTACTCAACAACATCTCCTAGTATCTGTAGCACCAAAAATAATCACCCAATATTTTGTAAATCTCCCAGCAGCCACACCACATCCTTAAAACAGTGACATCACCCAAAACCCACCTATAACAGCATCAGGACCCAAAAATAGTAAAAAATATAGAATATGGACACTCTACACCAGCATCCATTGTTAAAGAGTAATATATCATAAAAACTAAAACTCCCACCTGGGGGGTTCAACAGGGGGCTGCTGTTCGGGGGGGGGGGGTGATGTCTGGGGGGAGGGGCTGCTGTCTAGGGGGGTCCAGTAGTGGGGTGGGGGGGGGGGGGGTTGTCCAGAGGAATCTGTATATGGAGTAGAAGCATGGGGGTCTAGTTGTTCCCACATCACATTAAACACAGGGTTAAATTCTTTACTAACCTTCCCCCAGCCTATATAAGATGATATGGTAACTAACGGGGAAAAATAAATTGATTCATGGTCATTAGAATCATTCATCCTCTATTTAGTGTACATGATCATAATGTGTTATTGTTCTTCAAATGTCTTTTAACCAGCTTCCATGGGGGAAGGGGGGCAAGGGGTAGGGGGTGTGTTGGGTTCTTTTGCAAGGGCCAGGGGTAGGGTGTAGGGGGGTGTGCAGAGGGGGGGGGGGGGGGTGGTGTGCAGTGGGTATGTGAAGGGGGCAGGGGGGGAAGTGCAGCAGGCTGGGGGGGCGGGGGGAAGTGCAGTGGGAAGGGGTGTGTGTGCAGGGGGGGGCAGGGGGCAGGTGTGTGTGTAGTGGGTAGGGGGGGGGCAGTGGGTGTGTGCAGGGGGGGGGGGGGCAGGTGCAGGTTCAGGGGATAGGGTGAGGGGGCAGGGGGAAGTGCAGTGGGCTGGGGGGGGGGGGGCAGTGTAGGGGGTTTATTATGAAGAGGCATGTTCTATCCACCACCATCGATGACTGTGAGTTCAACATTGGATTTGGGTAAGATTTATTTCGTTTTTATTCTTTGACCAAATTTTAATTAGGGCTTTTGTGATTTTGGGTTCTTTGTATTTTAGTAGTGCTTTTGGGATATCGTTGAGGTGGAAATCTAGTTGCCTTGACAAAGGCTTACATGTGTATGCATAGGTAGGCATATAAATATATAATTTCCCCTTTATATATATTCATTCATGGCAGTATGAATATATATATTTGGGCAAGGTGTGCTTATATATAGATTTGAAAAATGTATACATGTGTAAGTGTAATGGGGTATATGCAAGTATAAACATATATTTAAGGATACCCTTGTGCATATTTGGCCATGAAAATATTTACATAGGGGCTACATGTCCTTATATATATGTGAAGTTTCATATGCGTACAAGTGGAAAAAAAGAATGATTTGAGTTGTCGTTAAAAGCAACGCCTTGAGGTGAGGTAAGTTTCCTTTTCCTAACCCTTTAATTTGAATTCTATAATTTCTCGAGTATTTTTAAAACTTGTTTTCATTATTATATAATGCTTATATGCTATTCAAATTGGTTGTGGCTCTTTATAATGAAATTTTCACCTGTTTTACAATATTTCCTAAGCCTTCACCATGGACTAGTAGAATGTTTCAAGAAACTCAATAGTAGAAAATGAAATTTCCTTCACTTTAGAGATGGAAGTGTCCTCATTTTGAGAAAACATCAACCGACTATTCTCATTAAAATCTAAAACATAAAGAAAATATTTGTTTTCATTTCATCAAACACAAAAAACCATCTTTTAAAACCTGAAACATTCATCAATAACATCATTGTGAAATAGGTGACCTAGAAAAAGACAGAATTTAACATATTAAAATAAATCCACCTAGGCAAGATTCACTGTGTGACCAGGGGCTTCACACCATGAATCCCCACCCTTGGGAATTTCATGGCTTGAACTGAGGTTCACAGCCAGAAATGTTCTAGACTTGGGGGGTTCACCCCTCAACTAACATAATAGTTCACCTAGCCATATGAATTTTCAACTAATAATGATCTTCCAATGATCTATAGACCTGGTAATATGATTTTGAAAAATGATCTCAATGTGGTTTTCAGCTCACTACATCCAACCCCCACAAAAAACACCTGTCTGTTCTCCCTTAGATGAATTTTCCTGAAATTTCTTGGTTTCACCACTGGTGTGATATTGCATCTCTAAATCAATATTAGATGATTCCCTAAGGTCATATTAAACCCAATATCCATCGATATATTGAACACAATCTTGAAGCATATCCTCCAATATATGTATCATCTAATCTTAGTGAATGTCTATATATTGATGGTACATTGTGCTCAATAATAGATGATTCTCTAAGGTCATATTAAACCCTTTCC